>CACRXP010000188.1:72219-89699 GCA_902702965.1 Spirometra erinaceieuropaei | reverse complement strand
ATCTACCACCAGCAGTTTTTTTCTCCTGAACCCTCCAAACCATGAAAACCATCATTAACTATATTTTTATTCCTTTACCTCAAGAGTTTTTTTTCACTGCTGGTCGGATTTGTGTTTAGTCGCTTCCCTTGACAATGCCTGTAAACTGGCATTAAATATATTATTATTCTTTCTGGACACGAAAGAGTTCTAAGATCGTCCAACAGTTTTGTCGCTCGTCGTCACACCTGCTAAATGGGGTCAAAGCTCTGTGTTAATTCAGGACATTCAGGCTGGCACATTGTATTCCGACAGTCCGACCGTCGTGCACGACGATGTCCACTGCGTGCTTCACATCAAGACGAATTAGGCACATTGAAATGCGCGGGAATTAGTTTATAATGACAATAGACTTGCGCAGTGAAGTTTGGTGCTCCAGGCACTGACTCGCCAGTATCTGTGCGATGGATTCACGAGCGACCGACCAAACCGATGTGTTAGCTGAAGGTACGGTCGCAATAAAGACAGGTTCGTACCAGGTCAACATCGCTGGTGTTGGCAATGGCGACGTCGATATTTGTTGGCGTTTTCGGATTGTGTGCAGCAGCGGTGGGTGCAGTAGTCGTTGCAGCGGATGTTGACGCCACGGAGGAGGATGACAGTAGGCGTTCAGGAGTACGGTCAGCGTTGATTGTCGGCGTGGGATGCGAGGCAGAGGTGGACGAGAGGCATCGTTTGGTGTCGTCCGGGTGTTGCAATTGGTACGAAGTTGTCAAATGTGACTAATTGGTGCCCAGAACGTCCGTTGACAGCGTGAACAAGTCGAGAGCGGTGGAGTCTTGGCGTTGACAGGCGGGGACATTTGAGATTCACTAGTTTCGCCTAGGCGCCGACAGTGGTGACGCGGTTGGTTTCGCAATTCATGCTACCTGTCGTCAATGTCCTCATGCAGGTCGCTCGGTCCCTGTCGTGGTCTTCCCAATTGACAGGTCAGATCTGCAGGCGTTTTAAGGAAGTCTTCAAAATGGCCCTGTAACACCGGGCTGAACCTGTTTGTCAACGGGAACCCGTGGTGACATATCCAGAGAACAGTCGTTTGGGTAACCGCCCGTTGTCCATGCACACCAGATAGCCGCTCCAGCACAATTAAAATTGTTTCAGCATGGCGTGGGTGTTGAGGATTTCGGTCCGTATCTGCTATTGCTTCTGATGATGGGTTTCAGCAGGAATCCGAAACGTCAAGCGAATAAAGCTCTTGTCCTATCGATCTTGTCTCCTTCTTCAGGATTTCTGTCCGTTCTTGTTCGTTCGTGTCCGGGATCCGATCCTGCCCCCACAGCTTCAGTATAATTTAGTATATATGAGGGATAGAGTCAGAGCCTTGGAAAATCGTATTTACAGATAGACGTATGATAAAAACATGCAGAGATTTACAGAGCAGTCATGACAGTTATTGATATCATGTAAATGTTTGGTCATCAAACATAAATTTATCTTGTCTTCTTTTAAAGGTCTCGACGTTTTCCGCTAAGACAACGCAGTTCGTCACTTTGTATGTATGTATATGTATATTGAAGGGTTACAGGCAGAGCCCTTGATGACCCTCTTTATGTACAGTGCTTCCGCAGATTCATACTCAAAAATAAAATTAAATTGCAGGCATTTAAAATGTGATTGGGTCACAGTTCAATCGTAATCATAAGGTAGTGCATGGGGTCACTGTAAATTAGTGCGGAAGATTGTATATGACAGATTTTACAAAACTGGCTGTGCATAGTCATGCTGTACAAGCCGATTTCTGTCGAAAACTAGACGAGGAAGTTTTCTTTTAAACACACAAACTGTGTCAGCCGTCACCATCTCGCTTGGAAGCGAGTTCCACGGCCTGACAACCCGCTGGCTGAATGAAAATTTTCGTCGGTCTAAACACGTGCGCTCATTCCCGACTTTGAATGCATGGCCGCGTAGTTGGTTTGTACGGGCGAACTCAAAGAAGTCCTCTGCTCTTAATGAGCAACCCTGGCGCGAACAATCCGGAACGTCCATAGTAGACTGCAGTTTATTTGTCTATAAGAGAGAGGGAATTGGCCAAGGAAATTCAGCCTCTCCTGATAAGACAAATGCTTTAGACCGTCGACCATCTTTGTCGCTCTGCGTTTAACCTGTTCGACTAAGTTGATATCCTTCCTCATCCATGGTGAAGCTGCTGGCATTCCATACTCTGGATGAGGTCTTACAAAGACATCAAAGAGTCTTTCGAAAAGTTCGGGAGGAAATATTTTAAACGCACGTCTGATCCAGTGTAGAGTACTAGTTGCCTTCTGGACCATCTTTCTAAAGTGTTCTGATGGCGATAGATTTGTGGTCGTCCATACACCCAGATCTCTGTGTCTTTCCACAGTTTCTAACCTCGTCTCGCCAATATAGTACTGGTGTTTGGGAGAGGCATTGCGGCCGGTGTTCAGGTGCAAAACTGCGCATTTGGACACGTTAAACTTCAAAAGCCATCTGTTCGACCAAGCACACAGTTTGTTGATGTTCGACTGCAACTTCTCTGCGTCATCATCACACTTGACTTCACTCCATATTTTTATGTCCTCCGCGAACATGAGAGCCTCGCCATTCACTTCGCTCATGCAGTCATTAACATAAATCAGGAAGAGTACTGGGCCTAAAACAGAACCCTGTGGGACACCACTTTCCACCTTTACTCAATCTGAGGTAGAATTACTAACGACGACTCTTTGTAGTCCGGAGGACAGAAAACTCCTGATCCACTTAAACATTCTCCCTTGAATCCCTACATCCCAGATCTTTTGTAAAAGATGCCTGTGTGGGACACTTTCAAAGGCCTTCTTGAAGTCAAAAAATATGACATCTACTGGAAAATTCTTATCGGTAGCTCGTGTCCATTTCTCGTGCGAGTAAAGTACACTCGTTAGGCAGGAGCGCCCTGGACGAAAGCCGTGCTGGGCATCGCACAATATTTTGTTCTGTTCCAGGTATTTCATCAAGTGTCTTTTGATAATGCGTTCCATTATTTTACACGCGATGCAAGTAAGACTGACAGGACGATAATTTCCGCAGTCAAGTCTTGAGCCTCCTTTATGGATCGGAGTAATGAGTGCGCACTTCCATTCTTCCGGTAGCTCGCCGTCTTCAAATGACTTTTGAAATATTGCGGATAAGGGTTTACACAGTTCATTAGCAAGTTCACGAAGTGCTAGGGTGGGAATTCTATCTGGGCCAGGCGATTTGGCAGGTTTCAGCCGGAGTAGCTCGGCCCTAACTATGGTCGACGAAAACAGTGGTTCCTCGGTTAAGAAGGGTAGGGAGGAGATAGGATGGGGAAGGGTACTGGGAGGAGAGGTTGTTTGGCGAATGGATGGATGGGCAAATATAGCACTAGGTTCTCGGGTGAAGACGGACTGAAAGAAGTCGGAAAGGAGGGACGCTTTAACCTGGTCATCAATCTCCACTTTTCCATCTGCAGACCTGAGGGCAGGGATGAGCTCCTGAGTCCTTTTGGTACTTCGTATATAACCATACAGAATTTTCGGATGCTCCAACGAATTTCGGAGTATGTTTAATTCAAACTTCTTTCGCAGCTTTGAGGCCTCACTTTTACAGACGCTTATATTCCTGTAAGTTTTCTTCGGAGCCAGTTAGTCTGTAACGCCTCCACAGACGATTCCTTTTTTGAAAGAGGCCTTCAGGTCCGGGTTTATCCATTTTGGGCGGTTTGTGATTTTCTTTCTTCTGAGAGGACAATTGGAATAAACAATCTCTTTCAGTAAGGAACTGAAAGTATTCCAGTTATCGTTTGCTCGACCATGCAGTTCAGTCTGCCATGATATAGCTGCCGCTTCCCTCCTCATGAGAGAATAGTCCCCTTTCCAAATGTTCCTCTCCCACCTCTCGGGTTGGACGGGTTTGGAAAACAGTGAGTACTCGAAGTAGAGCGTGATGTGGTCGCTTGACCCTAATGGCTGTCGGTCCTGCAGGTCTAACACGTTTTCCTCCTCTCGGGTAAAAATAAGATCAAGGCAGTTCGACTGCTGCCCTTCCCTGACCCGTGTTCCAATGGTAACATTCTGGCAGAGAAGTTTGTCCGTTGCCCATTGTAGTAGTTTGTGATTAAAGCTGTCTTGCGGCCCTTGTGCAGTCCACGTTAGCCAATCAATGCCAGGAGCGTTAAAATCCCCAACGATAAGGACGTCTTTCTTCTCGCTAGCTTGGTACAGTTCGGATATGAGCATGAGATCTTGGTCAGAAGTATGGTTAGGTGAACGGTACACCACCGAAAGCGTCAATGATCGGACATTCTTAGTAGATATGGTAACGCTTAGCAGTTCCACATCCCGTACCGGTCTGTGTACATCAGCCATAGCACTTAGCTTGCAAGTGACATAAATTATGACTCCTCCTCCTCGGCTTAGTCTATCTCTCCTGAATTGCTGATATCCTCTAAGTGATATTTCTGAATCTGCGATATCTTCAGTAAGCCACGTTTCTGTGAATGCCATAATGTCTGGCTTAATTTCATCAACTAAGTCTCTTAGTTCGTCTAGTTTGTTGAAGAGGCTTTGCACATTTGCGGATATAACCTTCAATGACTGATTCTTTGGAGAGGCCCGGCCTTCATTGTGACGGGTTCTGACCACAGGAAAGACCCCTTTGTCTGGACTATTTGTCCATTTTTGATCTTCAGCCCTTTCTCTCCTCTGCCAATTCTCTCCTTCAATTCTGATCTCAGTTCTCTCATTTTCAGTCTTTCCCTCGGTTCGTAGTCTGGTTGAAAAAACACTTCCTTGTGCGAATTGCGCAAGGTCGTTCTACTTTCTAATAAAAGCGCTGCTTGGGCTTCGTTTTCCAAAATAACTTTCAGGGGTCTTGGGGATGTTTTTGGGTCACGATTTGGGTCCTCTCTGCCTAGTCGGAAAGCTTTTTTAACGGTGAATATTTCCCCATCCTGCAGGACGGCACTGGCGTACTGATGAAGAAGATCTAGGTCGTGCGTCACTCGTTCCTTCGGAATGCAGGACGTGGACTCTGGGGCGCCCCTTATGACAATATTTTGCTTACGATTTATTGAAGAGCTCATTACTGTCCCGTCCGCGCTAGGACGATATAATGCTACTGTAGCATTCCCGACGGCTGTTGTCACTTCGACATTTGAATGATTTTCGGCCGGCGAAGGGAGTTTAGGGAATGGATTTTCATGTGACTTACTTGCTCCGGCAGTGGAGCTCTTACAATCATTACCCTGTTGCAATGTACTGCACGAAGGCTTATCGTGTCCTTTTCCATAAACGGATTGGTTAGGGCACTTTCCAGATGAGTTAGCCTTGTGAAGAAGTGGAGTAACAGCATTGCCTTCCAAGAATAACGGCGAGTTCTTGTAGTTTCTCACAGATCTTCTGAGGGTCACCCTGGCTTTCCCAACTTTATTGTTCGATGATTTGGCAGGTTTAGTTACTATAGCAGGTAATCGAACCTGACTTATTTTTAATGCATTAGTTTCGACCGCCACGTTATCCACCGGAACTGATTTGTTTAGAGTTTCCTCTGGAGACATAACTCGCTTCCTCTTCCTGACTGGCTTTGACTTTTCCGCGCTAGCGCCTTTATTAGTAGGATGTTCGTCGCCGATCGATCGGAAATTTGGCGGATTATTTGGTAATTCTATCTTACTGTGCTTAAGAATAGCCATGATGATGTCCGTCAGTAGGCCTTGCTTCTCTTCTAGCGTCTGGACCCGCTTTTCAAGTTCCTTACAGCCGACACAGCGACCGACAAGCGCAGAATCCGTCCCGTCTGTCATACAGTTTTCGAGGTCTCTTGGCAGTGCATCGGTTCTTATTTCCTGTCTTATCTCTTCGAGCCTATCGTGCGTAATCTCCTTGGAGTCTAATGATTCCAGCGGCATTTTATCGCAAGAGACTGCTAATGAAGTAAAGACCGTTTTCAGCTGCTCTTCTGTAGTTGATAAACATATCTGACTAGCGTCAAACCGTTCATCGATAGCGCAGTGGCTAACACTGTGGCCTCCAGATCCGCAGGTACCGAGTTCGAATCCGGGTTGCGCAACTTTTGTGAACGAGGTTTTTTATAACAAATTGGCTCATTGTTGATGAGTTTCAAACTCTTCAATCAGTTCTAGAGTAGTGCAGGATGTTTTCAACTATTGTTAGAATGAAGAATTTGCCAATTATGAAGTTAAGTAGGAAACGACTCAGCCGTTTATAGTTTTCGACGTAGATCTCGGAGAAAAGTTGTCAAGTAGGGAGACTTGTACAGATGGTCGGACGATTGCCAATATCTTTTGATGGAGAATTCGTGGTATACTTCACCGGTGCGAGTGAGAAGACTAATCAGTGGTGCTGTTCCTTGAAGAATTCGGGTAGAATCTTCCTCCTGATACCGTGGGAAATAACGCGGAGATCCGAAAATTCCAATAATGATAGAACTTTCGAGTTGGTGTACTTGTAATTCAAATCCAACGGATACGTTGTCAGTTCGCAATTTATTTCCACGCGACGTTCGTAGTTGCCGCTTTCTGCAACGGCGACTGCACGAGATACAGGCCGTTTTGGACGAGATACAGGCCGTTTTGTTCCATCTCTCAACCAGCCGGTGGTAGAAGAATTTGGCCAAACTCGAGTTGCGGGCCAAATTCTTCTCCCACCGGCTGGTTGAGGGATGGAACAAATTGCCGAACTCCGTTGTCCTAGCGGAAAACGTCGAGACTTTCAAAAGAAGACTAGATAAATTTATGCTTGATGGGCAAACATTTACATGATAGCAATGACTGGTATAACTGCTCTGTAAATGTCTGCATGTTTTTATCGTACGTCTATCTGTAAATAGGATTTTCCAAGGCTCTGTCTCTATCCCTCATATATACTGAATTATACTGAATTCGAGTTTGGTATCTTTCGTCTTTCATTTGTATTGGTTCCCGCGAATATTTGTCTTCCGCGCCTGTTCGAAGAAATCGTCAAACTGAAGAACACAGTTTAGTTCTCGAAAGATCCAGAAGGCCAGGATCATATCCCCTCTGTACTGTCTATAAAAGAGACGAAATATTTTTAGCCTTTCCAGCCATCTCTCATAAGGTAAGCCACTTAATCCGCCGTATAGTTTGGTCGCTCTTCGTTGTACGTTCTCCAGTAGGGTGTAATCTTTTTTCGTCCGTGGACACCATGCCTGGACACAATATTCCCACATTGGTCGAACGTATGCGCCAAATACTCCGCCGAAAAGTTCTTCGTCAAAATTGAGGAAGGATCTTCTAATCGCGCCTATGATACCCATAGCTTTCTTTGGTACCTTGGCGCAGTGAGACGATGGTCTGAGAGTTTACGTCATTCACACACCGAGATTTCTTAACTCGTTGACTGATTTGAGTTGGTGACCACCTATAAGGTGCTGAGATTCAAATCACAACGGCCTCCTGTTGCTCGAACGTAATCGGATAAGTTGGCATTTGTTACGATTGAGGCTAAGACACCACTCATCACACCACTTTTGCAAGCGATTCAAATTATCTTGTAACTGTACAGAGTCTTCCGGCCTCTCTATTCATTTCCACAAACATTACGCACTCGCAGTTCAAACAGTCCAGGCAGTCGTTCACATATATTAGGAGCAGGATTGGACCCAGAACGCTTCACTGCGGAACGCCGCTGTGCACGGATGCCCATTCCGATTTAGCGTTTCCGACACACACACACACACACACACACACGCGCGCTGGGATCTGCCCGTAAGAAAATCGGCTGGCCATTTCAAAAGATTTCCATTCACACCCACTTGACGTAGTTTATATATAAGTCGTCTGTGTTGAACACTGTCAAAAGCCTTTTTGAAGTCAATATACACGGCGTCGACTGATAAGCCATGTCGATTGATTTCGTCCAGCTCTCCATGGATACTAGGAAGTTAGTGAGACAGGATCGATCCCTTCGAAATCCACGCTAATGTAAACTGAGCAAGTTGTTTTCTTCGAGGTGCCGCACCGGCTCCTTTTTTATTACTTTTCCATCACCTTGCAACAGATGCTTGTGAGACTCACTGGTCTGAAACTATTTGGGGCTGTTCTCTCGCTATCTTTATATATGGGGCTTATAGTTGCTTTCTTCCAGTCCGTTGGCAAAGCCGTTAGTCTCCATCTAAGTTCTAAACATCCTGGATGACGGAGAGGCCAGTTGGTCTGAGAGTTCATTCAGGACTTTTGCGAACACGCCGTCCGGACCAGGGGATTTAGTGGGCTGTAGTTGACTCAAAGTTTTCCTTACCATGTCTGTTGTGAAGTCCATCGTGTCAATTGTATTGTTTGATTTGACAATTGGGGGGTAAACTCTTTCATCAAAAGCCGGCTCCTCGGTATACACAGACGTGAAGAAGTCGGACAACAGCTTCGTCTTATCTGAGTTGTCAGACAACATATTTCTCTGGCGATCTTTTAGGCAGGGAATGCAGTCCCGGTTGCGTTTTGTCTTATTAACGTATCCAAAGCTTTTTTGAATTTTGCAGGATACTTTTTAGAAGTTTTGACTCAAATTGTGCCCGTTCCCTCCTCAACAGATTCCGACATACTTTCCTCTGTTTTTTGAAGTCGGCGAAATACTCTGTATGCTGACATCTGGCCTGCTTTTCCAAATTCTCCTTTTCAATTTGGGGTTCTTCTTTATTTCTGACGTCACCCATTCCGGTCGGGAAGTGCACAGATTCTTCTTAAGTGGGCAACAACTCTCTACCAAGTGTTGTATTATGTTCTTGAAGAAGAGCCAATCGCTTTCTGGGTCAGGTCCTTGTGCTGCATTCCAGTTCACCTTCTAAAGCAAATTTTTCATTCGGGGATAATCCCCGTTCCATACATTTCTTTCCTCAGCAGCTCGTATTTCGGGTACAGAACACTGACTATACTCCCAAACAAGAACGGTGTGGTCACTTCGGCCAAGGGGCGTGTGCGATTCCGATCGGAGAATGCAACTATCATCCCTAGTCAGTCAGTCAGTGTATTTGAGGAAAATAGGCTTACGCCTTTGAACTCCCTATTTGTACATTAAAAAATCGATAAACAAGCAAAAATGTGAAGAAATAACAGCGTTAAGTGAATGCATACATTGATTCACATATGTCACTGGTCACATGGCTAAAAAGTCAAATAGTCCGCTTGTTGCTGCAGCATATATCTGTCAAGGCGACATTTAAATGTCTCCACAGATTGAGACATAACAACCGTCTCGGGCAGGTTATTCCACGGTTCCACGACACGGTTGGAGAAGAAATATTTTCTCACATTCAGTCTACCCTGTGGCACACGTAGCTTGAAGGGATGTCCCCGGAGGTGAGTTGTAGTGGCGAGTTGGAAAAATTCATCGCGCCGAAGGGCACAATCCAAGCCGCGCACGATACGGAAAGTTTGTATCATGTCTCCGCGCAACTGCCTATAACTCAGAGGATAGAGATTAAGGTTAGTTAAGCGGATCTCGTATGGCAGTGCACTTTGACCTCTTATTAATTTTGTTGCACGTCTCTGCACCCTTTCGAGCAGATCGTAATCCTGATGCGGCCACGGTCTCCAGGCCTGAATCGCATATTCGAGATTGGGCCTTATAAACGTGCCGAAGACTTTGGTGAAGCAGTCTTCATCCAAAACTACGAATGCCCGCTTGATGGCATATAGCATTGAGGTTGCGGCCTTGGCCGCCTTACAGCATTGTGTAGAAGGCTTTAGGCTGTCCGCAACCCAAACTCCGAGATCTTTCTGAGTTTCTGCTTCTCGGAGTGGCATTCCGTTCAAATGGTATTGCCGAGTACTCGGGCTCTGATTTCCGAGGCGCAGAATGGTGCATTTGTTCAAATTGAAGGACAAAAGCCATCTGCGGACCACTCGTCCAATCGACAAAGATTTTCTTGGAAGTTGGTCTCATCGGCAGCATTCTGAATGACTTTCCAGATTTATATGTCGTCCGCAATCATGGCACAATCACAGTCCAACCCATCTACACAATCATTGATTAACAAGAGAAAGAGGGTAGGTCCGAGCACCGAGACTTGTGGGACCCCACTCTCTATGAATGTGCACCTTGATTGCTGTTGTTCTACGCAGACAAGTTGGGAGCGGCCGACAAGGAAATTTTCGATCCATTTGAGAAGTTTGCCACCGATGCCCATAATTCGCAACTTGTGTAGGAGACGCTGGTGCGGAACACTGTCAAACACCTTCCGAAAATCAATATAGGCAACATGCACGGTGTTTTTTGCGTCCAGTGCTCGTGTCCAACTTTGCATTGTGTATAGCAAGTTCGTAACACATGATCTTCCCCTACGGAAACCATATTGTGCATTGGACAAGAGGTTGTGGGTTTCCAAGTAAGCCATCAACTCCTTTTTGATGGTTTTCTCCATCACTTTGCAGCAGATTGATGTCAGACTGACGGGTCTGTAGTTTGTCGCCAGGGCACGAGTACCGCTTTTGTAAAGGGGTGTAATGTGGGCCGTCTTCCACTCTGTGGGAAGAATTCCAACATCAAACGATTTCTGGCACAGAAAGGATAGTGGCTTGGCCAGCTGTTGGGCAAGCTCAAAGAGCAGCTTTGCTAGGATCTCGTCCGGACCGGGAGATTTACATTCCTTCAAGCTTTTCAGTTCTTCCAAAATCGCTTCTTCTCGAAATACAATATTTTCGATAGTGGGATCTCTCATGTTCTCAGAATTAGATGGGGTAAAGTCTGCTTCTCTTGTGAAAACGGATCGGAAAAATTGAGAAAAGTGCTCAGCCTTATTTGTACTGTCCGATATCTTCAAGCCGTCATCACCCCTCATAACAGGAATGGGATTCCTGTTACGTGTGCTTTTTCGCAAATAGCCGTAGAGCAATTTCGGATTTTTAACGGCTCGGTGGAGCAAAGTACTCTCAAAATCCCGTCGCCTCCTGAAAATCCGACTTTTCACCTTATTTCTTTAAACTTTGTATTCTGTAAACGCTGCATTGTTGTTGTTCTCGCGAAATTTCTTCCATAACCTTCCTTTCTTGTTGATCTCCCTTTTCAGCTCTCGTGTTAGCCACTGAGGGCGGTTGGATGTCCTAGGCTTTGATAAGGGACAGTGGTTCTTCATTAGATGCAGTAAACGATCCTTGAATAAATTACAGTCCTCGTTAACTTTTCCGGAGAAGAGAACATCCCAGTCTATTTGTGATGCCTCAGCTCTCATTTGGCGAAAGTCCCCTTTCCATATATTTGGCCTCGTATTGTCTTTTGTAAACGGTTCAGAATACAGCAAGTACTCCCATAAAAGCACTGCATGATCACTTCGACCGAGCGGGGGTAGGTAGTACACCTCGTATATACTGTCAGGATCTTTGGTAAAAACGAGGTCCAGATAACTGGGCTGTTGCCCTCCACAAGCTCTAGTTGGAAACAGGACATGTTGCGTGAGTAGAGCTTCTAGGGTTGTTTTTAGTAGATGGTAATCGAAGGTATTCATCGAGCACTTCGCATGCATATCGCTCCATTGAATGCAGGGTGCATTAAATTCCCCCATGAGAACAACGTCTGGTCGGCTGGCGATCTCTTTAATGCTTTTCAGTAGACAAGTATCTGGGTCGGGATCCGCCTGCGGGGGCCGGTAGATAGTTACGACTTCGAGGGCCTGAGATCCCCGCGCCTTTATAGTCAGCCAAATTGCCTCTGTGTCGTTAGAAATCTTGTCGGTCCTCTCACACACTGCTAAGTTGCTCTTGACATACATGGCAACTCCTCCACCCCGGCGGCCTCTCCTGTCTCTCCTAAACAAATGGTATCTTGTTAATGCTACCTCGCAATCACCAACGTCCTCTGACAGCCACGTTTCTGTTATTGCTATAACATCGGGAAGAGTATCGGCTACCTGATGAGGTCCAAACAACTGGCCTGCTGTTCATCTCTGAATCGAGTGTCCACTTTAACATGTTGGATAAGGAACTCCGTTATGATAAGTCGCATAAATTTCTGTTCAAAGGAGTTTTCTGATCGCGTGCAATGCATCAAATCCCACTCTGTGTCTGGACAGTTGAAGTCACCAAGTAGCATTATGTGTTTGCTTCGATGAATTTCTTTTATCTCGATGATAACTGCATCGTCCGCATCCGTCCGCTGGCTAAGCGGTCTGTAAACCAGGGACATATGGAGGCTTGGATGGTTTGGCACCTTCAAGTAACAACTGAGTATTTTATAATCAATGTGTCGAAATGGGGAAGACTCAACCCTGGCGTAGTCGACGTCATCTCGTATAAATATCAAAATCCACCACCCCTTCATTTGTTTCGGTTCATTGGGAGAATCTGGAAACTATGTAGCATAACTTCCGCGTCTCTTATCTGCGCATTTAACCATGTTTCTGTTAAACCTATCAATTTGGGTTGGAAATGGGCCACGGCGAGTTTTATTTCATCCAATTTGTTGAATAAACTCTGCACATTTGTGTACATCATTTTTACGTTATTCGGCTGTTTAGATCTCTGGAAATTGTTTGCTGGTGCTTTTGACTGATAGTTATTACTGCATATTTCACATGGCGTACCAAGTCCACTAGTCGATTTTGAACTTATTGAAGTTTTGTCGGAACCGAGCGCCGGTGCTTTTACCGTCAATGTCACCGGATGATTCCACAAGAAGGAACGTTCTATTTTTACAATTTGGTGGTTTGCTATTTTCAGAATCACTCCGTCCTCGTTCTGACGTTTTCTCAGTTCCGCTACCGTCATCGTCATTTTTATTCGTTCGATTGGATGATAGTCCGGCTGAAAGAAACACTCCACGATGGTTGTTTCGAAGCCTGGACTTTCGCGACAAGATGAAATTTGCTTGCTGTTCGTTTCCCAATACGACTTTTAGTGGTCTCGGCCGCACGTTTTCTGCGTTGTTTCTCATTAAAGGCCCCAAACAGAAGATCTTTTGGGTTTCGACGACCTCACTGGGTTTTTGTGTGCCATTTATTAGATTTTGGAATGTCAGCAGATCGTGTTCTACCCTCTCTTTCGGGGTGTCACCAGATGCTTCAGGAACTCCTTGCAATACCACACAACGTTATCTCTAGGGGAAAAAACTGGTGGTTGTATCCTGCCCTCTTTTGTTGGCGGTAGATTGAGTCTCAGACTCTGGGACTGCCTTTATGGCGGTATCCAGATCAGTTGGTAAGTTGCTCGCGTCCGGGATCTACGGTGTAACGTCTTTATTTGGCTGCCTCGCATGACTTTTTCCATTATAGCTTGATACACATGTAAAGGGCAAGCTGCTAACGCTCTTTGTTGGCGTACGTAAGTCCATACGATTACATTCTACAGGTTTTTTGGGGTTGTCGATCGTTGTTTTGTTTTGGTGCAGACGGACTCTGGATGATCCAGATTTGTCAAAGTTATGGAAATGCGAGCCCCAGTTTCATCTCTGTCTGTCGTATTTTTATTGTTGTCCATTTCGGTTGAGTCCGAAGACTTGTCAAGTGACTTCGCGCGCTGCATCTTGTTTCGCTGAACGTGACGTCTATAACTTTTTACCGGTTTCTTGAGGTTCATGTGGTCCGGCTCATTGATGTTTCTCATGTCCTTTGTATCGCGTTAAGGGGGTCTAATTTTGTTAAACCTGAGAAGTGACGCTATTATTTCTGTGAGGAGGTTGACGTCTACTTCTATTTTCGCAACTCTGGTGGCAAATTTTCGATATCCATCACAGCATGTCGAAATTTCAGTATCTAGCTTATTTGTGGCTGACATCTGCAGTGAACTGCATTCTTCAGGGTTGGTGGTGGGTGGCCCATCACGTCCAGCTGAAAGCGAGTTAAGTATTTTCGGCAAATTTTTATCACAGGAAATAGAAAACGGTTTACAAATAAGTGACAGATCGCCTTTTCCTGAGTCTATATAATTTTTGTGGCGTCCGACCGTCCGGGCGTGGCCGAGTGGCTAAGGGCGCCGGTTCTTGCACGAGTGGTCCGTGGTTCGAATCCCGAGTGAAGAGGACCTTTGTCCCAGTAGGGTCATGGACATGCTAGCAAGATATCTTTGAGATTTCATTAATTTATAACGGGCGACTTCAATCGCTATGTGGCTACTTTACTGAGCACAAAGTAAAGCTTGTTTCCAAACGGAATTCAGTGTAAAATGTCAATTGGAAGCAAAGAACGACTTAGACTTCGCAGACAGGTTCTAAGTAGTCTTCGCTTTCTGCCGGTTATCGAGCACTTCGTCGACGGAAGATTAACTTCGGAAGCACGATGGAGCCGGCATTCTTAGGAATCTGAACTAAACCGAGCTAGATGCTTTATTTAACTCCGGATTGTGGTTTCCTGAGAGCCTCAGTGATGGATGAAGATATCGCCGGTAATGGGATCCGTAAAAGCGTGGGTTACTTGCACTTTTAAACTGATTTCTCGATTTATTTCGACAAGGCGAAACTCTGGGTAGAAACTAGTGGTCGAAATGTAAAACTTGGAAAGACGAGTAAACTCCAGTCGAATTCAGACAGCGCGGAGACATCTGAGGTGGAAGTGGTTGAGCCCTCGTGCTTGATTCTAGCACACTGTCCAGGTCTGCGCTCCATAAACCAGCATCAGCAGGATGGCCGTTTGACATTTTGAGTTTGTTGCTGGGGTGGAGACCGTGATGATTCCAGGCGGCGTTCTGCGGACGACCGAATGCTTAACCGGCTTTGGAAACCCGGCGTGCCACTTCATGGACGATTTTAGTGTTGCGAGAAAGGATGCTGCGCAGAGAGTGAAGGTGTCTACGAAATGCGGGTTGGCGCGTTATGTCGTTTTTGAAATGCCTTCTGACGAACCTACCAAATATCTGCATGAAGATTCCCGAGGAAGTACTTCGGAAGCATTCTCAATCCAATGCATGATGCTGGTTGTATTTCGGACGTCCTTTTTACAGTGTTCGAAGTGCAGCAAGTTAAAACTTATCCACATACCTAGGTTATTGTGCAAATCACTTCTTTTAGTGGAATCACACTTATGATGTACTGGTGTTTTGAAAAACGTCTCCGAGCAGATTCCAAGTGCGGGACTACACATTCAAGTACATTAAACCTTGGATTTTCAGTTCAGTTCAGTTTATTGAGGGAAATAGGCGTAAGCCTTTGAGTACCCTATTTGCAACGTAAAAAATGTGTGGTATACAGATAAATGTTCTGGGCTGAAATAGTTCAAACACGCCCATAATTGTAGGACAAACTGAGGACGGGTTACAGGGGGTGAGCTCGACTTCTCATCGCTCTTGGTCATTCTGGAACATAAATATGTCAAGATTCTTTTTAAAAGTTTGTATGGATGGTGACATCACAACATCTGCGGAAAGGACATTCCATGGTTTGACCACTCGAACAGAGAAGGAGAACTTCCGTACATCCAACCTTGCATGCTGAGTGCGCAGTTTTAAGGGGAGATCTCGGAGGTTGGTCGTGGTAGCAAATTCAAAGAAGTCCTCGAAGGCCAAACTGCAATCTAACCCCTTAACAATGCGGAAGGCTTGCAAGAGATCCCCGCGAAGTTGCCTGTAACTCATACGAAATACGTTCAGATTTACTAGGCGAGTTGCATAAGGAAAGGAGCTTTGACCCCTAACCATCTTCGTGGCTCTCCTCTGGACCCTTCCGAGGCAGTTTTGATCCTCAACAGCCCACGGCCTCCAAGCTTGTATGCCGTACTCTAAATGCGGCCGGACGAATGTTCCGAATGTCTTGGAGAAAGCATCTTCGTCAAAGTCCATGAACGCACGCTTGATTGCGTACAGTACGGACATTGCGCTTTTTGCCACCCTCGAACAGTGGGCGGATGGTTTTAGGGAACTCGTAGTCAGCACACCGAGGTCCCTCTGGGCTTCGACCTCTCGTAGGGCTGCACCGCCCAGAAAGTAGTTTCTTGTGCTGGCGGATCTCGCTGTGTGGCCTAGGCGAAGTATGCTACATTTGGCAACGTTGGATTTCACTTACTGTACTATGCAACCAACTAATTAACGTCTTCTTGCAGTTTCTGCGCGTCATCAGTAAAACTGATTGTTATCCAGATTTTTTACCATCTGCAAACATGATCTTTTCGCATCGCATCGTCTGTACAGACGAGGAGTAGGAGAGGACTCTACCGCACCCCGGGAAACACACCATTCTATTGGGATTCATTCGGATGTAATTATTCTTTGTTGCCTTCATGACGGAAAACTTCTAATTAACCTAAAAATGTTGCCCTGGACTCCACACTGTCAAATCTTCTGCAGAAGTCGTTGACAAGGCATGCCATCAAACGCCTTTTAAAGTCGAAGAAGATGGCATTAATGCACGACTCTGCTCCGTGACATTTGTGCATTTTTCCTGTGAGTAATGACCACCCATGCGACATGAGTGATCACGACGAATTCTGTACTGGGCAGCACAAATTAGGCTCCTCGACTCCTGATACGTCATTAAATATCCCATGACCTTACACGCAATGCATGTCAGACTAATAAAACGGCAATTTTCGAAATCCAGTCTGGACCGTCCTTTTTAATTTGGGTAATTGAGGGCAGTCTTTTATTGCTCCAACGGTTCACCGTTATCCATGGGCTCTTGAAATATCATAGAAACTGGCTCGCACAATATGTCGTCCGCTTTTCGAAGGGCAAGTGGATGCATTCCATCAGGACAAGGGGATTCGGCAGACTTCAGTCGGAGCAGTTCTAATGTCATCTGTGTAGGCGAGAAGTAAAGTTTATCTTCTAGTGCAAACGATGCAGGATTTAATTGTTGTTCTGAGTAGGGGAGAGGAGGAGTACTAGTTTCATGAGTGAATACTCCAGTCTACATGCTGATATAACTTGGCTTATGTACATGGCCCTGGCGCGGTTTTTGGACTCTGCGATCCCTCTAGGCCTCCGAGGCTAATAGTTGCATATAATACCTTTCGCGAGATTTTTCGGCTTTCGTAAAAGTGACTAGTAATCACAAGAAGATTCGACCTTCTCACCAGTTTTCCTATCCATAGTTTAGGTCTTCTATGCTTACAGTTTGCTCGTAGGAACAACACAAAAGTCACGAATTCTCTGTCAAATATAAGGTTTGCTTCCAAAAATTTAATGGACTTGGGGAGAGGAATATCCTACAGTTGTTGTCTTCTGAAATTGCTTGATTTGCCCCTTGTTGGTACTTCTGGTTGTAAGTAAAGTTGGTCTGTGTCAGCGGCTGAGGACGTCGGTCAAATGTCTGATTTTAGGGACTCCGAGGCTTCTGAGGCGTCGGAAGACGAAGGAAGTGAAAAGAAATTTACGAACGAGAATAAGGCTGATTTATCAGTCTCATCCGACAGTGAGGAAGAAGAAGAAATTCCAGACGAGGAAGAGATATGTCGAAAAGAGGGGAAGGGTTGGATCGTAAACGACGACGAGGAGGAAGAGGAAGGTGGTTCTGATTCCGAAGAAGGCAGCAATGCCAGTGATAAATCCTTGGAGGAGGAAGGAGGAGATGATGACGATGACTTGC
>CACRXP010000188.1:57146-71090 GCA_902702965.1 Spirometra erinaceieuropaei | reverse complement strand
TAGGGCCACACGTAGCAATCAACTGCGCTGGTTTCATCAAAATTGATTCTTCAGTGGCCCGTGATCTGGGAGGCGACAACATTGAGATTCTTGATTCAACGCGTGTACACCCAGAAAGCTATGACCTGGCCAAGCAGATGGCGAAGGATGCCCTGGAATACGACGATACGGACGACAATAATCCCTCAGCTGCTTTGGAAGAAATCGTTCAGAGGCAAGTCCCTAGAAACTCGCCTTGCTTCTAAAAATCTCAACCAATTTTACAAATGCTTGATTTTCTATTGTTATCCGGGCCATCGTTGAATACAACCATGTGCTTTCTTCCATAACCCCAATTTGAATGTGATTTTGCAGTCCTACTTTGCACAGAACCTAAGATCTTTTCGCATTTGAGACCTGAGGTTTCAATTTTTTGTGCACTTTTTTAACATAAGAACTGTAAACTGCCAAGAATATCAAATGCTCCATCCTTCTGATCACAGTAGTACACACAGACGGTTGTCAGTTTACTGCTCCCTTCTTCCTTCTCTTCTTCCTGCCCCCCCCCCCCTTCTTGGTCTTTTTTCGAACCGTCGATTATTTGTGCACCAGGGGAGCTGACACCCAGACCCGATTCTGGCTGTGCTGGGAACAGTGAAGATCGGCGAACTGTAGCTCACTACTTCCTTATACATCACAAGTAACTTTGTTAACCGACGTCTCTTATGTGCTCAAAACAGCAAAAGTTCCTTGGTAGCGCCGGGAACCGTCGTGGAAAACGTCAAAACCATTGATCGCACTAATAATTAGACGGCAGAACTGGAAACCACGCCTGTATAACTGTTCATACAAAACTGACAATGGGTAGAACGCAATTTTTTGCTGTCATTGGTAGGCAGCGCAGTGAAAATCCCTGTGGAGGACTGCTATTGTCGTATACACGTACTCACTGGATTCGTCTGTGACTGCTGCCTTATAAACCGCCGCTAATCCCGTTTTTGGAGTTTTAATGTTGATTGCTGATCTAGCATCGAGCTTCCTGGCTGTAAATAATCCAATTATCTCTTAAATTATCATGACCCTTTACACCTTGTGGTTTAAAAGGCTGTTAGGTGAGGGAGTGACTCGATCCTCTTGCGGTCTAATAACCTGATCGCTATACCTCTTTTATGGGGTCTTTCTTTACTAAACTTCCTGGATGAAAAGTAAGAAAACTCACCATTCTAGGCGTGCACCGTGTGCGTCTAGAGACCAACCCGTGTGTGGCATGCGTAAATATGATTTAAGTCCCCTTCGCTACCGCTGCTTCGTCTATCCCCAGTCGCCATGGCCATTGAATCAAGGCCGAGAATGATGGATAGGGCGAGGTCAATGCTGCACAAGTCACCGGTGCGTCCCCGGCTCGGTGGGTACCCTCGTCACGTGCAGCGAACGAACTATCAATATTCATATACTGGAAATAAATCAGTGTTGACTGAATTTTTCAAGAACTTGTTTGACGCTATCAGCTCATCGGATAGTTTCACCAAACATCGCATCTTTGAGTCGCCAGTTGGGTCTCAGTGTCTCCTGCTATGCACTCTTAGGTGTATACGTAGGTTGAGGCCTTTATTATTCAACGTATGATGACTGGCTGGCTGTGGTGTCCATGTTAAAGCTGTGGAAAGTAGCCAGCAGGGAAGCTGATAGCAATAGCGAGATCCCTGAAATCGATCACATCGAGTTTCGCCACAGGTCTGTCTTCTGGGTGCCAAGTTTTTTTTGGCGTAACAACGCCGTTCCACTGCCAATGTCGACATAGTGCACCGCGCATAGATCTGACATTGAATTGGCCCAGCGTACTAGGACAAATATACAGAGGATTTGGCCTAATCCCTAATCCTTGTTGACACCAGTTCCCGGCACATAAGTAACTCTTTGGACCGGTAACTGGAAGTGATTGCTTATCAGGGCCGATCATAGATGTCAGTGACATAAATGCGGTAAAGTTGGAAGCACTTACCAGCAGCTGACATGATCGTCCGCATTGCACAGCCTCCGTGCTGGCAGGGTTAGGCCTGGAACTGCGAGGACAAGATGGGTTTCCTCATCTCGGAAAGCAAAGCTTACCGCCTTCCAAACACAGAAACTTGCATATGTGCCGTTTAGCGCATCGGCTGAGGTCTGAATTCGTTGATTGCTGGTAGAACCGTTGCACGAATGAACACTTGTGATAGGAGAGATCCAATGTGTCCTAAGTTGCCCCTGTGGAGTCCCGATGAATTAAGTTAAGGGGGAGGGGCTGTGGGAGTTCACTTTAGAAATTTTGAAGAGACGTCTTGTCTTCCAGCCATGTCACCCGACAGTTCGACCGTCATCACCGACGATGTCCATCGTTTAACCCACGGGGACGCTGACTTGCGCACGAATTGGTTTGCAATGATAATATACTTGCTGCATCCACCACACTCCTCCGCCACCTGGGCCCGTAGTTAAGACAAAGTCAAGAAAACCGGAGGAGAGAGAAGGCGCAGGTGGATATCATGGTCGAACCCGCACCTTGGCCCTCCATTCCGCATCCCCTGGTCCACACAGAAAATGACCAGGATTTTAGCAAACAATAAAAAAGGGTTGGCGCGGCCGAAGCCGCACCTAGGCGTGTAGTCACATCTGGTTCGGATCCCACACAGTGGGGAGTGCCATACAGGCCATATTAAGGAGGATCCATTGTAGCCTGACTCTTAGATCACCAGTCGGCCGCCCCACACAAACACAAAACGCTGGGCCGACTGCGAGGTCCAAGTTATTCTATCAGTTGATAACCTTCCAAGCCGCAGCTTTTAATGCACCGTGATGGCTTCAAACGCGTCAGCTTGTTTATAGTGAGGAAAGTGCGCCGAGTCGTCGACCTCACTCTCCCTTACCACTCACTGTCCGAGTGGGTCAGTTGACTGCAGCGGGGAATGGGCGCGGTGGCTGACGTGGTCTAGTGACCTTGTCTGCGCGCGTCACATGCGCGACCTGACAGTCCAAACACAAGCACCAGGATTTCATGCAACAGGGGTCGAACGGCGTACATCTCAAATGCGTGAGAGTGCCGCAGGTCACATTAAAAAGGAGCCGTTTCAGCCTGGCTCTCAACCCACCAATCCGCCACTCCAAAGGACTCACACACAACTGGGCAGACTGCGTGGGCTGAGTTGGAAAGTCAGTCAGCAGCCTTCCAAGCCACGGTGCTTGACGCACTGTTATAGTCTCAGACTCGAGTCACACATTCAGTGGAGGAACCAAATGGAGACGGAGCCGAGACGTACACTTCGCACTTGCATGGGAGGTGGCAGTTGGATGCTTGTGGTGGGTGATGTAGGTGGGGGGAGATGTGATGGTGTGGCGTAGCCGGCGGTCGTCTACTGCAAGTTTTCGCGAATGCGCATTTGGCCTAATGGACCCATGCGATGAGTGAATGTGCGGGTGCAGTGAGGGCGGTTGAGGCGGATGCGGCGAGTGTATGTTGGTGCTCTAAGCAGTGGTTCGTCAGTCTCTGTGCGATGGCTTCGTAAGTGACCGACCAGGCCGATGTGTGAGATGAATGCGCGGGACAGTATGGACAGGAAAAGTCGGTATTGTCACCCAAAAGGCATTCAAGCACATGCATAGACTTACGTAATTGTGGATTTTCACGACTATCGAAACTCTTCAATTAAGATTCGTAATTGCCTGGTAGATAGAAGTTAGAGGACATAACACTGTTGAAAACGCCGACTGTCTACTTGATATTTCAATTACTAAGGAAAGCTGCCATATGGATAATCCTTTGTAATTGCCTTGTTTAATTTGCGTCATGACCCTTCCAAACCAACTTCTTTCTCTAGTCCTGCCCGGTTGCGTGAACTGGACCTTGACGCATTTGCTGAGGAGCTGAAGAGGCAGGGCCATGGCGACAAACATATCACGCTGTACGATATCCGCAAGGAGTTGAATCATCGCTACCGAGATCTCCGTTTTCCCTTCGAGCCCTTAACCGCGGAGCAAATTTTCAGTCTCACTACCCATGAGACTCCGGAGACTTTGCACGTCGGTCGTTTGGTTGAGTGTCAAGTGCTGGGTGTAGCTACCAGGAAGCCCAGGCCGGAGCAGTTGGATAAGGCGAATCCCACCAAAAATGAGATTACGGGCTTGTGGATGTGTCCATTCTGCAAGCAAGATGACTTCCAGAAACTCGACGAGGTATATGACTGATTATTTGACATTCTTAGGCTCCAGTCCATGGGGTTGGGTAGTTGATGTCGAAGTTTCCAGTTTTCGCGTCATTTGAGTTCTTACACGTTTGGCTTTTTATGGTGTCAACTCCTTTTTTTAAAAGAAAACCCCTATAAGACTTGAGTAAATGGCAGCCCCAAGTTTTTTGTAAGTCGAATTTTGGTAACCAAAATAACTTTTTTCTACGCTGGAACTAACTAGTATTTTACTGCTTAGTGTTGAATTGATGCGGTATGCTTATTGCTTCTCGACTTAATCATTAAATCACAGGAACCCGTTTGTGTTAGTTGATGTCTTAATGTCCTTTCCTTCGTCCACTTTAAGCCGTTTACTCTTATTATGATTGTTAACTCGTTGGATTAAGAACGTGAAACGCTGTTTCAGTTGAAGATCGTTCAAAACCGGTCTCAGGGTAATAAGTTCGAATGTTGTAAGAGACGAGGACCACCACTGTCTCTACTGAAGTAGACCTGAAATTTGGCAAGACAGAGTCAAGATGGCCGGAGTCTGACGCAGAAGCACTTGATGAAGTTAAAGCCACTTCTGTTCGTAGTAATATCTGACATCGAGAAAACCAGTTATCGCAAGGGGGTTCCAGATTTCGCACAATTGAGAATGGAAGAAGGGCACTCTCCAGGGGCTAAACCATTGCCTTCTGACCCGCGTGCCAGATAAGGATCGAGTTATCTCGTCAGTTAGCAAGCTCACCGGCCACAAGCTGTATCATTTCGTACTAGTTTGAAGGCGCGTATGATTGCTTATAACCGGTAAGCGCAGCCCGAAATCCCAGAGAGAACGGCCTCGGTCTCTCATTTCCATCCGATATCACCTGCGAGTCCGAATCAATGTGGATAGCGACAAAGTCAGACTCAGCGACTGACCTATCATGAGGCCCTCATATGACTCGTTTTACCCCTCCCTCACCACTCTGGTTTCTCCTGTTTCGATCAGTGATGGCAGCTAGATTTGAATAGTTGTAAAACTCCCTTCATAAGCAACCCACCTCCAATAGTCTAAAAGCGTATTTGACACTGATGACCCAGAGCCCCGCCATATCGCATCCTGCAAACTTTTATGAATCCTATTGGCTTGCTTTGCAAGAGATCTTCGCAATGTCTGAGGATGCAACCATAATGTGCAAATGCCTTCTCGTTATCTGGTAGTTTCGTGTTCCAACTGGTAGTCATAATGGCTGAGTGTTTTTGCCATTCTACTTCTTCTTAAATAAAAATCTGAGCATTAGAATACTGGAGAAGGTCTTACCAACCAAGACAGGGGCACCGGATTATCCGTTCCTGGGATATTTTCCGTCGCTAGCCAATGACGCCTCAGGACCTAGGTGTGTGTCCAGTCACACTTGATAATTGAGCAGCCTCCTCACCATTGCACTAAAGGCTCATGCCCTGTCGACTGGCATCGGAGAATATTTATTTACACGTGGTCTGTAGACACACAGCCACAAGGTAAAGCGCAAACGATCATTTTCATCTTGCAGTCTGAGTGGACTCGTGCACGCCACTCCCATTTGACCAAAATACTGCTGACGAATGGAAGAGAATATGCACATCCCAGGTTCTTGTTTAAAATACTGCTCTCTACAGGACGAGGGAAGGAGTGCATTCAACATGAGGACTTCTCACATCCTCTTGACTTAATCTGTTGACTCACAACCGTATTGGTGCCTTGCAGTAGACTAGTTGGTGATACTGATACTTTCTGCAGCTTTTGTTTGGTCGAGAAATGGTGAGGAATGAGTTGACCGCACTTAAGTTAACCCGCAGAGATGGCTGAGTTTTATTTTTGCAGGGGTTCAAGGGGTGGCAAAGCACGCAGCGTCTTAGCTGCTGCCTGCGCCAAATTATATTTCTGGTGCGCAAACTGCAGTCATTAAATTGTATTTTATTCAGTAGTATGCATGCCCACGCTTTAACTCCGATCACACCTCACAGTTTAAACCTAAGCGCGTGGCCCTTACTAGAATCGGCGAATGCTTTCCGGTGGTAATGTTTGACGCTACCAAGTAAGCTCCACTCGTGCTCTTCCCTTTGTCCCTTCTTGGCTCTTCATCCTCTACTCCCACAGTAAACACTTATTGGGATTGAGATAACACCCACTCAACTCTGTCTTCCAGTGGTAAACGACTAACCCTCAATCGAGTTTTGTCATGCCTACCAAACAGGACTTATTGAAGAAACAGGCGCTTCTTTTTCAGCCAATCGCACCACACTTTCTTGGTCTGCCTCGAATTGGCGTCGACTTCATTATAATGGAACTTCCAACCCGACCTTCAGTAGAATCTTGGATCAATTCGAAGGCACAATCTTTTTTTTCTCCGCATACGCTTTAGCCCTGGATTTTTAAATAGTTTATGAATTTTCTTCCCTCATAAGTCCCGCTATCGTGCGCCCCTTAGTCGATTTATCGATCTACGCAGGATTCGTTCTAGTGACCGGCCAATTTGCCGTGCTCTGTGTCCTGACAAATTCTGGGGCTATCCCTGACATTATTACAGTCCTTAGTAGAACATACCGTTGTTTTCAAAGTTTTACCACACGAGTGACCTATTTCCCGTAGCCCTTCCTCATAATTGAATTTCCTAGGTACTGTCCAGTACTAAGGTAGGCTTATTTTCCAGCGGTACAGACCTCCACTGTTTATAGTGTTGTCAAAAGAACTTTCGCAGAGATCCGTCCACTACATCAGCCCTTTCAACCATATTCCTTGCCGGACTAAAATTGCAGATTTTCGTTTTTTTGCCTAGATGTGGGCTCATTTTGACAGTAACGACTGTCCCGGCCAGGTTGTTGGACTTCGGTTACAACTGGAGAATGGTATCTCTGGCTTCATTCCCCTCCGCCTAACTGATCCGCCCACGGAGCGCGTACTTGAACAGGCACAACCAGGGACCATTCTACAGGCTCGCGTGACCAAAATTGACATCACCAAATACAATGTAGAGCTAACACTGAAGGCCAGTGACATACAGGTAGTTAAACTTTTGCGACCATTTCTATGGGGACCTGTGGCAAATTCTTACCTCAAATTAAGCTCGAAACTACCTGTTAGGAAAGAATACAGCAACTTTTGCCACAAACAGCTCCCCTTTTCATCTGGACTGCCGAATGATTATTCCACCGGAAAACATCATTGGTGGGAAAGTAACCATTTTGTTCCTGTCCTCTCTACCTACAGCCCGAGTTCACGCACGACGGTTGCTACCAGAAGTCGTTCTTGCGAACAGGGCGTTTGAGCCTTCCGATGACATTTTATGCTAAAAGACTTTGTGATAACCAGGATAATTGTGTGAGAAGGTCCTCTAGCCTGAGACGCTTCTTCCTGTACATGCTAAGGAACCATAAGCAAGTATGGCAAAAAGTAACTACCGAAGTTACTAGATTGCTTTGGAATTTGCACTGGTTCACCCAAAAGATGTCCAAGGCAGCTTTTAATGATGACCATTGGGATCTAAAGTTACAGACTAAGATTCTTATCGCATCTGGTCATTAATGATGGAAACTGCAGCAGTAAATATCCTTAGTAAAGGCCAAAAACGGTCATTTGGCCCTAATGATCACCGAATCCGCCGTTGGGGGCGTCGTAAGTTGTGTCCGCACCGTCATTATATGCCGCGTTGTATATGAATTAAGCCATCCTTGTTAATAGGATGATGAAACATAAAGTCCCACGTTAAACTGTAGATCTCAAAACCTTATAAGCCTTGTTTGGTCAGTTAATATGATCAGCTGCGGCGCATACATCCTTGGTAAGAAAGTTTGCTTATTCTATCATTATAGGACTATGAAGTCGACAGTCATTAGAATATTTTCTCGGACATCTTAAAATTGGATACTTCCTCTCACAGGTAGCCATCGCGATGTTCAAGTATTCGCGAAGCATCTAGCGAGTAACATGCTGTCTGTGGAGTGGCTTCCTGACCGAGTTTGCCCAATTCCCGGTCCTGGCTAACCGTACGATGGAGCTTGGTTCGAGACGAACTGTATCTTCTTCTACCGACAAATGTTGTTGCTGGACTGGAAACTGCAACTCTGATGTGCATGTGTTTTCTGCATTCGCAGACGCATAACCGTATCCGGCGTGTCTCACAACTCGCGCGTCTTGTTAACTCATTAACTACACATCCGCAACCATGATTGTTACACCTAGACTTCAGGAATCATGACGACCCGTACCGACTTTAGGCTGCGGGTCGCTATAATCTCTTATTATGATCTCAGCTTAAGGAGGTGTTTTTGTGCGTTATTACGGCCAGGCCATTGTAATGGTCCCCGGTCTTAGTCACACAGCGTCCTCAACCCGTTGATAGTTACGACCTAGTTGACAGTTTGATTGCGTTCTTGAGCAGAAAGTAGTACAGAATCGTTATTTTTTTATTCACTCCGTCCGATATCGCATGCCTGTGTGCTTTACATATTTGATTTAATCCGAATGCTAGGCAGTAACTGAATTCATGCCAAATTTGGGGCCGAAACTGGAAAGGTTTGCCTCGAGAAACTAACCCCAATTAAGTTTGCAAATTAGTTTCTGGTTGACTTTGAAAACCTAGAATCTAGAATATGTTATGTTTTATGGTAGAAACTAACTGAAGGACGATGGGAGACCCACTGCTAAACCGAATTTCTGTCAGCTCTGTCACTTAACGCACAAAATCGACGAAACGCGTGTCTAAGCCTTTAGTTAGTACCCATGCCCGGGTGCATGTCAAATCAGTCTCACAGTGTATTTATAAACTGTTGGCTACCTGTGGACAGACTGTGAATATTTTGCGGTTTTTTCACCGAAGCTTATGGGATTCGACACAAATACTTATATCAACACTCCGGCTGAACCAGGAAGTGTCTGTCCGTAAGATTTCATTCTAAGTTCACACAGTTATTTTAGTGAAAAATAATAGATGTAGTAGCCGAGTTATTAGCATTTCGTTCCACCGTTATCGTGCTGTCTTACGTGGGCCAGTTTTGATAAGTCACTCCAATTCATCCGCAACAGCCGACCACTTCCGACCTTCATTTTAAAGGCTCTACTTTTCGTAGTGGAACCATCTTAATCACTCTTTAGTGGTGTCCTTGTTAGGCCTTCCTTGGCTTAACGTCTCATTGAGGGTTCGCGTTATTTCCGCTACCATTGGTCCAGGGCCAAACTCATGCGCGAACTTACCCTTTCCAATCATTGTTTTGGTTATCCAGCGTAGTGACATATAAACCTTTTAAGCCAAAATATTGCTATAACGGAAAGGTTGGAAAGTTGTTTCCTAGCGTGGTATTCAAAAAATGAATATTTATTTTGCAAAAATCATCAGGCATAAAGGAACGGAACGACATTTTCGTCGATTCAACAATTTCTCTGAAAGCCGCCAATTCATACGGGCCACGTTTGCAGTTTCCTATTGTATCCTCTTCGAATATTTCTGTTCTATCTAAAGAGCAGTGCTGCAAAGAAAGCAACAGTAAAGGGGACGGCCGTTTCGGGCTTGTTTTCTATCCCCATCCATCCATGCCCTAACCACACAGTTTTTAACCGGGGGGGGGCGGGGGTGGTCAGTTAGTAGTTGGGCTACTGTTGAACCACGGGCCCACTTTCTGTCGGGTGCATTTGCGAACATTCAAGTCGCATGGGGGTTTTATTTGCCGCTCTCTACCCCGATACTGGGATGGAATACGGCGTTCTGCCTTACCTTGGAGTTCCAGTCTGAAGCCCTGGTATGCTGTCACGTGGCAACAGGCGGAAAAAAATTAAAAGGCGTTTCAATTAGGATATCTCGTCGTGACGAATTCCCGTCTAACATCCGAAAAGGTCCTCCATCGGCCTATTTTTCCAAGTTCCCTGCGACTGTCTTTTTCGCGCAGGCGCTTAATCAAGCAGCGTACCTAATTAGGGGTTTGTGTCAAGTTTTTTCCTTTTTCTCTGATTCCGACTAGGACGAACGCCACTTGTGGACACCAAGGAAGGATCCGTTCTACGACTACGAGGCCGAAGAGGCTGAAATACGTAAAGAGGAGGCAGAGAAAGAGAAAGCAAAGGCCAGTGCTCACCAAGCGTACATCAACCGGCTCATCTTTCATCCACACTTTAAGAACATCAGCTACAGTCAGTTAGTTGCGATGGAACCGCAGCTCGAAGTTGGTGCCATAATCATCCGACCCAGCCGACAGGTAGGTTTCTAGCTGCGGTCGCTAAGCGATGGCCATAGTTTTGTTTTGGCATTGTTTCCTTTCGAAATCTTCCCCTTACCCCACTGCTCCCTCTCATTCTGACCCCAGCCCTGTTGCCACGAGTAACCATTGCAGTAACTTTAGCCCAAATGGCTAACGTAAGTGTTCGGCACTGTTGGCTCTAGCCCAATAAGTTGTCTTGTCTCTTCGAGCACGGCGAAATCGGACAGCAAACTACATGCGTAGTAAGCTATCTCGGACACACTGCTTCACGGTTTCTTCTAGAATATTCACTCGTGGCCAAAAGTCATCGATGTAGTAAAACAAGGCGTGTCCGCTTAAATTGCTGCATTTCAGATCAAAACTCCGCTGCTTCTTAAAAAGTAGAGTGAGCATTTTGCCACGCAATTTACGCGGATAGAAGAACTGGTCCTTAAGTTTACGAGGACTGTTTTTTCAAGCCCGTCTCGCTTTAACTAATGTCCTCTCACGAGCGAATACCTGCAAGCACACAAGTTTGTTGGCAATAGTTATTAACACAGGTGAATGCTTTGAGATGAACAAATTCCTATTTTCACGCCAACTTCCCGCTTCCTGTTAAGGAAAAACACTTTGGGACATATCCCGTGGGATTAGAAGTTTTGCACGCATCCCGTTAAACTGATACATCCGAAGTACCCTCCACTAACCATCCACATTTCGGTCGCCATGTATCTTCTGTTTTAAATTATCGTTTCTGAGGCACCCAGACAGCCTAGCCTGATTTTTTTCTGACAATTATCAGAGATTTATTCATTTCACTGTGGAAAGACACTCCGAAAAGTGGTTTCTGATCTGGAACAACGGTTATGCCTTGTTTACATACACGGGAAACCCGCGCTTATTAAAAGAAGTGTACATTCGAACGTCGGGTTTCAACAAGTCTCAGAACAAACAATTTTTGCCGAAAATGGTTCCGTACTATCAAATTACAGATCTCAAGAAGTTATTTTGTCAGGATGCTGGTAAGGAGCGCATTCCTTGTCAGTCGCCTGGGCAAACGATTGGTCCTTTAGAAGCCCCGAAAAACAAAATACATGCTAAGTTATCAATATGCTTTCACGTGTGGCTCATTATTCATAGTAAAGTGGGAGTACATTCCGCAACTATCAGTTAGATAACACTGCGTATGTGTGAGAGAAAGGTAGAAAGAGGGCGAGGCAGAGAAAGTTTTGTTTTCAAATTATTATTCCAAAATTTTGAGAAAAACGTTTTCCGGTCACTGTAGCCACTACGCAAATAAAGTGTAAACAAATGTTTGCATAAATCGACACGACGTCTCAGAGGTCATCCGTCGCCTACTCACCCTACTTGAATTTGGCGTTGCACACGGACCGCGGCAACCATCAAGCGCCACGAGATGAGGCTGAAAGAACCGCTGCCGAAGGCAAAAAAATGCCTGGTGTCATTTACCGGATCCACTGACGTTGGAGTCGAAGCGGCTTCTTCGGATGAACAGGAAGAACACTTCGGACGCTGATGGCCGACTAAGCATCAGCGAAGAAGACGAATTGTGCCAACTCTTAAGTTGCAGCTCACAGGATAGAACTCAGTCACATTTTAACCTCCAACGAGGCCGGGTTTATTGGGAGAAATGAGAACTGCGTGTGAAGCGAGTTGTCTGAGTCATGGTTATCCACCCGTCAGTCCACCTCGAACCCAGCAGTCTTCCACAGTCTTTTTGATTCTGAGCTTGTCGGGGCATTGTAATAAGCCACGGACAGCGTGCGAATGAACACTGCTCACGGTGACAGCACCGTGAATGGAATCGCGGTCACTAACGACACGAATGCTGCCAGTGAAGTGCAAACATCTGCTATAGATGGAGAAACTGTTGATTTTCGTGGTTGCGTGATCTCATATGAATCAGTTGTATCCTGTAAATACTTCCCGCCTCTACCTTCGCTACCTTTGTATGCCTGCTTTCCTGATTAGGGGACGCAAAGTGATCGGGAAACGTCAGGTGAATAATATTCTTGTTCCGCTTATGGAATCTCCTTCACGGCTGCATTTTGGATCTCACCTTCTCGTCTGTCTGTTGTTCGACTAATTTGACATTTGAAGACCTCGGTAATCTCAGGGAGCTCCAGTTGGCTGTCAGGCAAACTTATCGACTGCAGCTACATCCTTCTCAAGGGTGTTTGCTTTTTCTGTCCGATTGGCGATTTTCTCGATTCCATGCTTAAAATTGGAAGTCAGAGCTGTTGCCGGTTGACATCTCGTCAATCTGTCAAATCCCATTTTGCCCTGCAGCGCAGTCTCTTGAGTCGGTTTCTAAATAGTCTCCCCTAATATCAATAAATGTCACTTGGGAGGGACGGGCTGGTAGAGTGCATCTATTTGCCCTGATTGCATGACGAAATTGGACATGTCATTTCTTCTTTGCGGCCTATGCAGACGGTCGCATGATGGCCTCCATTCAATAACTAAGGCATTTTTTCGTTTGAGACAGGGAACGTTGGAGTGGGTATTTCGGATTTACTTAGCACCATTAGCCTGTGATACCCCAACCCCATGCTGCCAGCAACTATTCCTTTTTTGGCCTCGTCACTGTCATTATTAGTTCACCCTCACTTCACCGGCGACCCATGCGCAGTTGCAAATTACGGTTGCCTATCAGGTCAGCATGTTTTGGTCTGTAAAAAACGTCATTTACTCAACCAGCCGTTGTCTCACGTTAACTCAACAATTTTTCATACCTGCACTTTCCACAAGGAACATCAAGTTCCCGTGGATCAGGTTGTTTTTGGTTACTTCCCATGGCGAAATTTCTCCCGCAACGGCTAGTTGAGGTCGCAAATGCAGATATACCCCGACCTGCATGAAAAACAGGCACGTTTTTCTACGCAATCAAATAACTTCTCACCCAACTGTGATTGTCTTGTTGTTGGCCCTACTGAGGATGTGATTTTGCGTTGTCCACATTCCAGAAAGTGCACATCCTTTTCTCTCCTTGCTGCACTGTTTCGGGCTAATTATGCAGACTTACACTCTGCACGCCTTCCCCGAAGGACGGCGGCTTTTTATTGTTTGGAGGGTTCGAAAGAAAAAAAGTGCTGTCCACAAAATGCCGACATTCAAGAAGGGAGGGGTTGCACTGTGTCGGATATTATCAATCGCCAATTCTTTTCATGAAATTGGGGCTGGTCCCTACAGAAGCGTCGAAGAACAGCTGCCGCTGTTGGCTAAAGAAATTGTCCCTGGTGAGACCGGTCATCGAGATCAGAGGCCATAAACGCCATCGCTACGTTATAGTCGATCAGGGGGTTCAGCACCCACAATTTGTGGGAGTTTTTCATGGAATGCCGAAAGTCAAGAAAGGGCGGTTAATTTTACAACCCTACTTAAGTAATCTTCTTGAGTCAAAAACATTTTTCAGAATTTCGGTTAGCATTTCATGAGTTAGCAGACCTACTGTACTTGGTCAGTGCGCGCGATCGTAGGGCGCAGTTTTTGTTTTTTCAGTATGCGGTAAGAATTGCTTGTATACCCCGATCGAAAGCGACAGGACAACGAG
>CACRXP010000188.1:30158-46942 GCA_902702965.1 Spirometra erinaceieuropaei | reverse complement strand
AGTTCACTGCACCCTGCTTACCGAATCCTGCCATCTGCCTTTTTAGTTTAACAGGCTAGGGGCGAGCTCCAATCATCGAACCAGGGTAGCCCTATAAACGCGGCTTGTTTTTAGGATATCTACACACAACTGACTGAGAAAAAACATCTCCGCGTTGTTCTCATTTTTCAATAACTTTTGATACGACGTTCGACTTTTGCGCACTGCGTCAAAAAATATCGCTGACTTTTGTGATTAGCAGGCCCTGAGATTTGAACTCGCGTCTCTTGGTTATCGCACCTCTAAACGGCACCAATAAACAGACGGGGTGGATTCTGAAGCATCCGCGTTAGAGCTGGCTACATGCAACATAAGTCTGCTGGTTGCCAAGTTTGGTTAAATAGACTTGAGCAACACAGTGATGTGAGATTTTACGCTTTCAACTTTTCATTTGAAGTTTAAATATTTCCAAGTGTTTAAGGAGTTTACTTTATTAAAGCCAGTATACAGGAACCTCCAGATTTCATCAGGTGAGGTTTTGCCTAGAAAACAACTAAAAGCGATTGCGAACGAACCAGAACTGCAGGTCTCGGAGCTCTGCTCCGCTGATTTGGACTGATAAGGAAATATCTATACTCGCATGGATGACAAGCACATCGACCGTAGCTCAACGGTACAGCCGGCGTCAAGACATCAGGACGTCTGACTTTCAGTGTTGGTTGGAGGAAGAATGTTTTGGCCATAAATTCCCCTAATTTTCCGTGGCCTGCATTCAGAGGATACCGCTTCTCATAACCATATGATGCGGTTATTTAGACACTGGATAACTATCCGCAATAATTTAAAGAAGAACTGACGTGGTGCTGACAGGTTTTTCGTCGCTCATTTCGGCGTTGCGGTTCCTGATTCGGAGCCACTGACCACCTGGAGGAAGCGAGAGGTCACCTTAAAACCTGTCGGAAGAGGATCCATTAGAACGTGGAGGTGGTTAATTAATTTTGGATATGCAATATTCTCGCTGAGAAGAGGGTGGATCGAGCTCCCCAGGCCTGTTGCCATAAGTCGTCACGCCTTAAGATGAATAGTCCGCATAAACGTAGAGGCCAGTTGGATTAGCCGTGATGAAACCCGTGCCAGGCATCAGGCTGCGCTTCATACCTATAAGAAACTTAGTAACAAGAGTTGGCGATGACGGATGATTAAAGTTGGTTAATTTGCGACCGAATTAAGAAACCATGCGGCTTTTCTTGGTAAGAGTCGGTCATAAAGGCCTTAGGGATTTGAGAGATTGTGGAAGCCTTGTTCTGCTGCAAAATCTGTAAATATAGCGCCGTTTTTTAAATGCGATTGGTGTGGCCGGAATTGCATGAAGCCATTTGTATGGTATGAGAACTTGGCATTAATTAAGCGGGAGCGCTCGGGGCGTCAGCAAAGAAACTTGCAAACTTGTTAGTCGTCGCATTTTCAAATTTATGCCATTTCAAAGGTGCTACATTGGGGCAACATGCCCACCGCGCGTGGAGCCAAGCTGTAAGTTCTTATAGCACCTAGTACTGGATGAGAATTGATTGCTGAGACGGTGGTTATATCACCACAATGCGCCGCTTTGAATATAAGGTCAGAAAGCGTACATCCGCTGAAAGAAAAGGACTGATGTTTCAGCGTGAAATTAGTATTTGTTGGTCAGTAACTTGGGAGAGAGATGGATCAACTCATATAGAGGAGGGCAAAGGGGACGATTGAAGGAGACGATTTTATCATCCCTCATCAGGGTAGTAAAGGTAGTAATGGAGGCGACAACATTGTAACTGGCAAGATGCTGGTTACGGCGCATAGTTGGGAATAATGATGCCTTGACCCGACCGCCCGAACACGAACGTTTCTTGCCTGACTTGTGGCATTCGCTATTGAATTATTCATCAGCGATAGCGGATGGTAAGGAGATGGGATGTATGGAGGATGAGGTTCGTATGAAACCTAACACCCACGAAAATCAACAGTTCCCCATTTATAGCAGACGTTCGCATTCCACCGGCAGCATCAATACACTCAGTGACCACGGCTTCATCTCGGGTACTATCATAGTGAGCATTGTTTATTCACGCGATCTGTCCAACAAAGTCTTGGCGTCAAGCAAACTGTGGAAGATAATTGAGTTCGTTGGTGAACTGCCGGGTGGAGAACCATGAGTCAGGCAACCCGCTGTATATGCTATTCTCATCTCTCCTAGGAAATCCGGTCTCATTGAAGTTGAAAATACGACTGAGTTCTATCCTGTGGGCCGCGACTTAAGAGTTGACGTCATTTCTGCACACTGATGATGCTTGCTCGGCTATCAGCGTCTGATGTATTTGCTCTGACCGGTAAACGACTCCATGTGTTTGTTCCCACGTCAACGGTTCTTTCGGTTTCATCACGTGGCGCATGATGGTTGCCGCGGCCCGTATGCAACGCCAAATTAGGGTGAGGTGAGAGGCGGCTGACGGCTTCTTGGCGCACGGGAGCTCTCGCCAAAATTCTAGGTCGATACGACTTGACAGGTTATCCCGTTTATGCGTGCACTGCTTGCAAGAGTTTCACGGGCAGCCATTGGCTCTGAACGCTCGCCGAATGTGCTCTCATACAGCAACCTGATCTTTCGTTTCACTGCAACGCGTCTCAGTGTGCCGATAGAACGGCACTACGCAAATAGCATTTGTGGCTGATTTGGTAGTAATTGTGGGATCATCAAAGGCTCCGTTTTATTGGTCGATTCCTGAAAACTGTAATTTTTAGGTCGTTATACTCTTTGTTTTCCTCCCAGTCAACTGTGAATTGTAGGTTGGCGAAGATGGAGTTGAGATGATCTTCGAATGCCAACATCTGATCCTCTTCGATGCCGAGGAAGATGTCGCCCACATGCGGGACATAAAATTTAAATCCCTGGTTTTGGAAGACCAGGCGATCTAACCGTTGCAAAACAGCCTCGACTACAAATCGACAAACTGGCGAACACGTTGGCATGCCCCACCTGTGGTCGTGAATTGTTTCGTCGAAAGCGTGGCAGGTTTTGATGCAGGGTCTGAGGATTTTGGGGAAGTGTGTCTGTGGCGGTCAAGGATGAGAGATCAACTTAAACCACGCACAATAAGTTCGTTTCGTCTACTGTCAGAAGTCAGGGAGCTGTGAGGACTAGTTTATTCTGTACACAGGACAGGCTGCCGTAAGTTGGCTGTTTGCTTGCAACAGAGATAAGCGTCCGTTCACGGAGTGTGTCAGTCGCGGTGTGTTGTTTACGCGAGAGTGGGTGTCTGGGTCAGCAGGAGGGGTGACTGGCTGAGTGTTGGTCGTGTGATTGGACAAATTAGGGGAGGAATAAGGGGCGCATGTACACAATGGGTCACGGGTATCAGGCCAGGGCGTTAGACGCGCGTGAGGTGATGGAAAATTTGTGAGGTCAGCCGACAGTCACTGAAGTTGGACCGGAGGTGTCTGCGTGTTAGCCGGCGGGGGTGGCCGTGTGTCAACAGCTGTCGCGGCCATTGTTCGACAAAACGCAGCCGGAGAAAAGGGGGACTGGAGCGGATGTTACAAGTCCCCCTGAGGCGACTATCTGTTTCATTACATTCGCTCTGCAAGAGCAGTTTCATAGCGTCATGTGCCAGAGTGGAACAGAGGACGTATAATCGAAATCTACCATGAAATCTGTGGCAAGAAACATGTATGTGCACTTTCCCTAAGAGCTCTGTTGATGAGTAGCCTGCCGTGTCTGAATCAGTAGCTAGAGACTAGCATTACTTGGCGCTAGCGGGGCAAGAGCTCGAGGCCAACTAACGCTGTGTTCTTTGCTAATTTACTGCAAGTGGACAAGGCTTAGGCGCACGAAGCGTTTCGTGGGGGCCTGCAACCACACCTGCCCGATGAGCAGGCTTGCTTCAACTGCCTGCTGAGCTGCCTAACAGTCCCTCGCCTCAGTAAACATTGTCCACCTATCTGCCCCCCCCCTCTCCCCCCTGCCTACTAACATGGGAACCTTAGAGTTACTGACACTTGTCTTTCGACACACTCGTAAGCTACTTTTCCAGACAATTATCCTGCCAATAACCAAAAACGTACAACGAGGTCGTGGCAATCGGCGGCTCGGTTGCGGACGTTCATGTCTTTGTCGCACAAATAAAAAGCAGTTATGACGACTTTTTTATTTTATAAAGCACATGACATCTGCTTTTAACCGAATCCTACCTATTTTGGCTTAATAAGGCGCTGTCCAATGACGGTAACTTTTCGTTGAAAATTAAAGCGTACTACTTTTACAACAAAGCAGTGTGCGTTTCATTTCAAAAGTCCACGATCCTATTAACTTTGTCTAGGACAAAATGTCAGGTGCCTTTATCTTGATTCTTTGGTTTTCCGATCTCTTTATTTACTTTCGCGTTTTCCATTTTTCTGAGGTTCTGGACCAAGTCGTCTGCAAATTTTCAAGCGTTTAGATCTCGGCAACGGAGTCGGTTCCTGTGAATATTCCATTTGTTACTCTTTTGATCCACCCAAACCAATGCTAAAATTTCCATAAGAATGTGTTGGCCCTCAGGCTAAGAAACCAATCCAAAGAATCCGTCCATAACTTCCGTCTTACCAGTGACTATTATGACCTTAATAAAAAATCAAGAAGGCTTCCTGTAGAAGACAATTTTGTATCACGTTTACCAGATATGAACGGAGTCCGGACACTCCCTTCCCAGAAAACATACTCTAGTTGTTCTGACATCAGGAGGTTACTCCGGATGCGGGTGAACGAAGTTGCATCGGCAGTGAAGAGAAATGATGCCAGCTCTCAAGATGCGGCTCATTCGATGGGACGTGGCCACACTCTCCAGTTTGACGAGGTCGAAATTTTCGCAAAAGGCGACAAGTGCATGATTTGCGAGCTACTTGAGTCATGATTCTCCTGCCCACATGGAATTAACAGTTTCAATGACATTTCGCCTTCAAATTCTCTGCTGCAATTTTGACTGGGGGGAGTAATTATTCATGGGGAAGAGAAGGGAAGATTGGCGTAGCCATCTACGAAGCAAACGGCATCATCCCCACCAAGACCAAAAAGGGCTGCTCGCAAATCTTAGACGCCTCAGATTCGCAACATCTCCACTCGATCGCACCCATCGTGCCCGCGCTGCCAACGAGCTTCGCGCGCGGATCGTCCTCGTCGGTCATCTTCGGACCCAATGCAATGACCGTACTACGAACGCAACTACTGCCTCCACGACCGCCCCTGCCCCAAACTCTACGTCGACCACCCTCACATACCATCTCTGCTACCGCCATCACCAGTCACAACTACTAATACTACTGCCACTGCTGCTGCCACCGCCGCCACCACCAAAACGCTCTTGAAGTCCCGACAGCCACCAACACATTTACCATCAGCTCGGTACCAACATGTCTTCATTGCGACCGCACATTCACCCCCCCCACACACATCAGTCCGGTTGGTCAATTGCGAATCCGCCGCACAAACTGGCGAACCATTGCCTGGAGCACATTTACTCACTGCATCCGCCTTCAATGTCCGCGCATATCCGTCCGCCTCACGGGCCTATTTGGTTCCTGCGTATCCATGACCGCGGAATACATCGCAGTGTCTATACACATAGCACACCTTGCTGGGACGCGCGAAGCTTGCCACTAACCTCCCGAGTGCTCGGAGCCAATTAACGCTGCCCCTTCCCTGATTGGCTGGCGGACATTGAGGCAGAGTGAAAGGTGCACACACGCGCTGGGGTCTGAAACCTCAACGGCGGACACAGACAACTTGCCCAGTGAGACCGCTCGTGGCGACTGCTTGCAGAGCCTTTGTGTACACACTTCCTCAGCAGTAAAAGTTGCCCAACCCAATCCATTTTCCCTAACTTCCGATTTGGGAACCCCTGTCTTGTCGACCATACCATCCCGACACTGTCACACATTCAGCCAACACACGGGCCTTTTCGGTCACAAGCGCGTTCATGAAAAACTGCGGCAAATTACCGCATGCGCGACCACATCACCACACATTCCCCAGCAGCACATGGACCACGCATATAACCCTCAGAAGTCTTACAACACTAGCTCCTCTCACGAAAGTAGGAAGTTTGTCTCGATCACTTCTTCATTTGGTTCATCTGCTGGGTGTGTGATCCGAGCCTGAGACTATCACAGCGCTTGGAAGGTGGTCAACCGACGCTAAAAATCGGTCCTCGCAGTCAGCCCATTTGCGTTTGGGCAGAGGCCTAAAACGCGGCCCTATCACATCATTTTCTAGGCAATTGCCTACGAAATCCGTACTAATATCAACCGCAGTACGTGGGTTTCTGTTTAGTGTGAGGGTTAGTATTTGGGGGGTCAGGGTTAGGATTTAGAGCTAGGGTCATTATTTAGGGTTCTCCAGTTTGCCGGTGCGGCTGCGTTTTAGGACTATGCCTGTGTTTGTGCTGAGGCTGACCAGTGAACAGGAAGCCAGGCTGCAATAGCTTCTTACTGTGGTCTCTATGGCACTCCCACTCCGTGGGATCCGCGCCAGGTGTGGCGGCACGCCTAGGGGCGGTTTCGGCCGCGCCAGTCGTCGTTCTCTTTGTTACTGGTTAAAATCTTTTTTGTGGGCCAAGGATGTGGTAGTACGCCTAGGTGCGGGTCCGGCCACATCAAGAACCTGCGGCCTCTCCCGCCTCCGGTCTTTACTATATCTTGACACCGGGCCCAGGGGTGTTCATGTTAATACGTCAGCATGGACCTCAGACATTCAAAGCTTTTTCAAGGACAAGGGTTTTTGCGCTTAGTCACGTTCCGTTGAGGAGACGCATGCTTAGCCCGGGTCACACCGTCTGCTCCTTCGTTGTAGATACTGCCCGAAGGACAATTTACTCCGCAGCTTGTTATTAAGTCCTCATCCGTTGTTCTTTTGTGCTGCACATGCTCCTGATAGTCATAGACTTTAATCATGATCACGTACTAAACCGCCATTTATTCATCAATGTTCTCACCCCTTAACTGAGGAATCCACTCTCGTAACAGAAGGGGACCCCACAGAACCTATTTTACGCGAGCATACAAAAGAAAGCTCTTTTACCACGATCGGGGGCCTTTTTAATTTGCTCTGCGATCACACCTGCTTCAAAAACTTTAATGTTCTCAACCCGTGTTTTTGCCTGCATGTGTGTGAAGGCCTTACCTCAAGTTGTATAATTAGCATAACCTGAAGCATTTGACCATGCCCTGAAAACCTGATTGAAAGTGTAACCAGCCTCACCAGTTCCAAGCATATTATAGTCTTTGCACACATGAGACAAACATATGTGAGCGCTAAGCTGTTGCCTGGCGCAGGCGAGAAGCCCTTCACAAAATGAGAACTCGAGGATCCAGCAATAAATGAGTGTGATGGTTACAAATAGAGTGCTTTGAGTGACATACATTACTACTTCCTACAATGAGCACGTGTTCAAATAGGCGTGTCATATAGTCCCAGCAACGATGTAACCAGGGAGCATAGATTTCTACGCCACAATCGATGTTTCCTTTAGACCCAGGTCACAAAGCATGCGCTTCCTCCGCTTGGCGGCCAGTAGGATTCAAGATATTTTCGAGTGGGTTTGAGTCTGGCGAGAAAGTTGGTCATGGAAGAGGGTGCACAGGTTTGAAAAGCTCCGCTGCCATGGGACGATGCAGTTTGGCGTCATCGTCCTGCAAGGTCGTAAAGGCCGCAGGATAGTGCACATCAGTGACCGAAAGGACTGATTTTTCGCTACTGGAGGACTGATGTGTCCCAAGCCGCCGAGATTCCTAGTCGCGGTTTAGAACGCATGACCAGACACACTCGAGGCCTGGCCCAAAGAGACGACAGCAGTCGTTGGGTGGTTATTCCAAAGTCCTGCCCATGCATCTCGACTAATGAAGTTTTGAAGAAAACAGATGAGTAGCGGTGGTAGTTACAGAAAAAAACGCAGACGTGAATTGAGTTGCCGATGGAGCGACCCAGGGACGGAGCGTCAGGGCAAGGAGAAGTATTCGATGCTACCAAAACCACCATCAGGCCGCCATGGAGCCTGGATGACCGATCTCGGCTTTGGCAATTCCGACAACCTTGGATACGGCGCACGGTGACAGGACTACCTATGATGGAACCCCGTGTGCCCTTGGAATATCAGGAGGATAGGCAAATCGTCCCTGAGACCGGTCCCTTTCTTACATTGTGTCCCATTTTATACCATCTTATGGTGCCTTGCCAGTCCCTCTTCGGCCAGTGATTTGGGTGCAAGGCACAGCCATGCATCCTAGGCTGAACGAAAAGTCCGGGGCCCAGTCCACCCCTTGCGCTGGGCGGTCAGCGGTTCGAGAAGGGTCAATGGGGGGTAGGTGCCAAAACAGGACAAGAATAGCCATGTAGTCTTCCAGGCACTAATGCAGTCCTTAGAAAAACTGCACTCAAGCGCTAAAGACGGTTGAAGTGTAGCACACTCACTCTTACGAATGTAGTTAAGGAGGCAAACCCAACAACGCTGATTCAAATTTTGAAATCCAGTTGAACGATTAATTCACATCTCCATCGAAATATGAGGTCACAAGTAAACAATGATGGCGGCAGAGGTCACGTCCTGCAAGTCCTGCGTAAATACGTAAAATCAAACACAATTCGATGGAAAACACCGCAGTCTGTGCACCGAAACAGTAATGACGAAAGTAAAGATAACGGTAGAAACTAGTATTTTGAGCTGAGGTGTGAAAAGGGTGTTCAATAGGTGATAGAAGAGAACGAAGTTGGCACCACTATTTTGGACGAGAGACCGAGGGGATTGCACTAAGGAGCCTTGAGCCATGGAATTGGGGAGGCGTGTAAGCGGACATCTGCGGTTATATAGAAAAAGACTAACGTCAGCCCCGATGAAGACAGCCGGACTGGGCGCTAAGCACTAGATACGTGAGTGGACGGTGACTAACTCTCGCTTCCCGTCCAGAGAAAACAAATGCAACAGGCCGCTTTGCGACCGTAACAGTGGTAGTAGGGCGTGTCATCGGTTGACTGGCATGAAGGAGGGAGACGACCTGCCGGAGGAACTTCCAGAAATCTTGAAAATAGTCTTGGGTGTGCTGCCATCCTTTGCGTCAACTGTCTCGCAGGAGGCATCTATGGAGGCAGCTTCGTCCACCACCAGCGCAAGCATCACTGTGATATCCCCTCGAACACCACCTTTAAAAGGACAAGAAAGAACTCAATCAGCTGCGTAGAAGAATAGCTTGGATCGCCGGTAATCGCAGAGACAAGGCTACTGTAGTCAGAGCTTTATTCGCCAGACGAATTAGCATCAATTGTCGGACACCAATCCAGAAATCAAAACAGACAGGGAGTGTGTGGTTGCCATAAGGAAAATAATTCGGCCGAAGCAATCAACGAGGTCTGCTATCTCCCCCAAAGATGGGCGCAGCACAGGATGATTGAAGACGACCATGGAGGCAGCGGCTGACCAAGATAGACGGTCCATCTCCATGTGTAACAGACAATCTCTTTTCTGACTTATCCCGTACGCGGTTTCATATAGAGGGGTCTGATATCAAGAAAATGAGAATGCCGTAAACGTCACAGGAAGGAGCCATTGAAGTGCAGCTCATTGCAGAGGAGGCCCGTGTTATTCCGTCGGCCAGCAGTCATACAAGTTAAGAGTTTTGGCACATCGTGACAATGTTGAGTGTGCCAGACTCACTGGAGTGTGCTGATCTAACGTGAGGGAGATTTTTTAGAACCGGCTTTTTACCCGACTGATGACGAGGGTGGGCACAATGGCTAACGTGGCATTAGGCTCCGTGCCACAGGCGTTTCCGGCAATGGCTAAAGATTGGCGTGAACTCGACAGCTCGAGGGTCGAAACCGGTGACTTACGTGTAAATCAGTTCATAGTGAAGCTGACTCGCGTAGCATCTACCGCACTCCTCCTCCCCCCCACTTCGTTCCGGCGACAAGATAGTGTCAAGACGGTCCGTGGCTGACAAAACCAAACGGTCCGTCCACGCGTGCTGCACGCGACCTGGTCAATGCACGATGGATCATCTTTCTGCAAAAACATGGGATGGGCGTCTCGGAACACACCTGAGTGGGAGTGCCGTAGAGGCAGCAGCCAAAAGGAGCCGTGGCAGCTTGACCCTCCGTCTTGAGAGGACTGTGTTTTTAGCGAGTCGTGACGGTCCCAAAACGCGTCGAGTTTTTAAAGCGAGGAATGCGCTGAGGTGCCGGGGCAATGAATTCCGCAGTGTGTCAACCTCAATCTCTCTTCCATCTCCCCTGCGCCAGTCTGCTGTCCGAGTTGATCGGCAGTCTGATGCAGAGATTGGGCGCAGGTGTTTGGTGTGGCGTGAAGCCTCTGCCTTGACGTGCCACCAAATTCCCCACGTGCAGTATTTATTGTGGTATGAGCAGGCCGCGTAGCCTGCTTAATGTGTGTCAGGCTCTAATCTGTCTCTCGTGTTGGTCCAGCGCGGGTCAAGCGTGACCCGCCAACGCAGCCCTGTAAACGCATGCTGCAAGCCAGTCCGTCGCCTGGTTTCGTCTAACACATCTGCAGCGCATCCGGACAAACGCACGCCATGTGCCCATAAGCTCCCCGACTAGCAAGCTATGGTCTAACCAGTCGTTGGTGAGACTGCCTGGCGGATGCTAGTAAGAAGCACAACAAGGAAACGGGTGTTTGCGTTTGGAGTTAGTCGCCACGACGTCAGGGGGGGGGGGAACGGCAAGTGTGGAAACGCAACAGGTGTGAATGATCCCCTAGGGGCGATGACGACTAATTGACAGCCCTCAAAAACACAGATGTTTCAAACAAAAGTGACATGCGTTTAAGTCGCAGGATTTTAAAGATCTGGCATCCAGCCGCGCCTCAAAAATGAACGGGTTGCTGTCCGAAGCTTCAGACAAACCCGCGTACTATAGGCAGAATAGGGGCGTTTGACTTCTGACCAACAGGTCGCGGGATCGAGCCCCAGGTGTTCCACACCTCGGGGTTGCATATGACTGGTTGGTGATGGCCAATAAGCCAGAAATGACCATTCCAGTCTCCCTTGTCTTGTTACCCTGCCTATATCACGCACCGCTGTGAGGCTGCTGGTTGGGCTCGAGAAAGAGGGCCCCAAGGCACAATGGGACGGGTGAGTTCCGTAACACGATCGCTGAGCGCCCTTCTACCATTGCATGTACCAGGTCGCAACCGACAGAACAACAAGCCCGTGGCTCAGTGTTTGAGGGCGGTAGACTTCTAACCAGCAGGTCGCGGGACCGAGCCCCAAGTGCTCCACACTTCGGGTTTTGGTACCACTGGCTGAGGACGGTTAGTAAGCCAGAAATGGCCATCGCAGTCTCTCTTGTTGTCGCTAATGCTATTCTACCTTCATTCATAGTCTACTACTCGAGCTATTATGCGGCCTATCGCCAATACTCAGGATTATCTTAAACCGCATACTCGAGAAACAAAGACGAGAATTTAAGCGAGCAAAATGAAGGAATACAGCTTGAACTACCAGTGGAATGGGCCACTTTCCTGCAGCCAGCCCCATCCAGGAACTGACCTCGTACCTTGGAAGGCCAAATATATCTCAGGATCGACGTAATTACTGAACAACTTTCCACTCAATCTGATACAGTCTAGGTGAGAAAAAAAATAAGACCCGAGATGATTAAGGCCGTGGATAATGTTGGAGGGTAAGTGACCGGAACGTGGCCAGTCGGGCAACGTGAGTGCGGAAATGCAGCAACCGCAAGCTCTGTGTGTCTCCCTTCGTCCTTCCCTCCTTGTTTTGGTCCAACGGAACGCTGAAGCCCCTAAATATCTGGCGGATAAAATTAGTGTTAAAACGACCGAGTCCTTTTTCACCTTCGGAAAATCACATCTGGACCAAAGTCTATGTCGTAACTAGGCGAAAAGACGGCATTCTCAAGCAAAAACGGGTAAAAGCCGTTCCGATTCCCAAAGCCAGCCATGTATTTTTCGTAATCGACAGTGTTCAGAAGTACAAGCAAATATGGAAAAAGAGAATGACGCCGTTGTGATCCTGAAACTGCTATGGTAGTTTTGGACTCAATACGCAAATAAACAACCTGCATGGCATTAGTTACTAGCTGTTTAACAACTAAAGTTGACTGCTGGCAAAATGGCGTAACGCTGAGAGAGTCCAAAAACAGTTATAAAATTAATAACGGATGATGCGAGCTGTGGCACTCCACGACGATCTAACAATTGGAGACTGTAATAAGAGGACTGGTTTTCGTAGGCAAATGCAACAAGGCGAATACATGGATGTTAGTGGGACTGGCGAAGCAAAAAGCAAGAGGGATGGAGTAAAACATACCCGCAATGTTAAGACCGTATTGTCGAGCCTCATTAGCGAACGGGGAGACAAAGTTGGGATTTTCGGCTGCGTGCCTGGCACAGGTGACCAGACGAGTTGCGCACCAATGAAGGAGGTCGTCCGATTCTGATGTGCATTTAACGCCCTGTGGACGTGATAAGCCGAGTTTACAAATCAGTTTACGGAAGCCCTAGTGCATATAACTGCACGTATTATTACAGGTTCTGCGACAAGGAAGATATTAACATGCAGTACGTGACATAATTTATGAAAGGTGATGATGGAAATTGAAATTGTCAATTTTAGGCACCTTAAACGTTGTGCATTTTATGTGTCAGTCGAGTCAATTTCGAAAAATGTTCCTTCCGCATACAGAATCTCTAAGCAGAAATCTACGTAGGCTAATAGAAGCAAAGACGCGGGTTCCAGGAAGTCGTCGCGGAGAAGGAGACACGGTCGCTGGGACAAGTGCTTTATTTGCCTGGAGTTTCGGATTCTCACTGGAATCCATCACCAGAGACAGAGTCAAACTGTATCTGATGATGGACTCGAGTGAGAATTCGAAACTCCAGGCAAATAAAGCACTTGTTCCAGCGATCGTGTCTACTTCTCTGCGGAATCTACGTTTCCCCGCATTCGGGTAATCTCCTATGTAAATGGCTGTCCTAGATTTGGTTTGCATATTTGAGCTTGTTTTCTGTTAGAAAAGAGTAATGTAACCTCGGGAGCTTTAGCAAACAAGACTTAGCAAACCGGAAATGTGATTTTGTCTGAGGGAAACCACGAGAAACCGGTTGTGGAAAAACGTGTTATCTTTTTGGAAAACCTGACGTTCTATCGATGTTTGAAAGTCCGATTTGCAAATCTGTGCCCTATAATATAATAATAATAATGCCTACAGGCAATCCCTTGTTTAAATGCGCACATAATGTCCTGACATTTATGAAGGCGCTACGAAAACCTGCCCAAATGGCCAGCACCGAATGGCCACTTCGAATTTTTAACGCTTGGGAGGATACCCTTATGCGACCTAGTTCGTGCTTGTACGTAATTTGGAAACGGAGCGCGCAAAACCTTGGCATTTTGAACATTCATAGCCGTTAAACAGCCTAAAACTGAGCAGACATTGTGGAAATGGTTGCAATATTTAAAAAAAATTATCAGCATTTTTCAGGAAAGCGAAAAAATGGCCGACAGTGCCACTCCTTTCTTTGACTTTACCGTGTAGGGGTAGTGTACAGCGAGTGACCGATATTATGAAACGTTAACTCAAATTCCGGAATGCATTTTCGATTAAGAGGAACTGCTTAAGTGACGTTGCAATACTGATTAATTTGTCGTATAATCTCCTGATATCTTGGATATGCCCAGGTGTTTACTTTTGAATGCGCTTTGTTCGGCCACTAACAAAAACCCCACTCGGTAAAAAAAGTGACTGCTTATGTAATATGCGTGTTCTCTATCAATTTTCAATGCCCTTGTAAATCTAAAAATATTTCACGCAAAACATACGCAAAACTCCTTTTTGTACTCATTTGGTAGCATATCAAGTTTTAAAATTTAATACTCTGAGATCGGGTATCCTTCGGTTTTAAGTGTGCAATTATGAGATTTTTAGATCTGCGCAATGTCTATTCGAATAGCATCTTATCCGGCTGTTTAATAATGCTCCTCAATATGTGTACAACGTAGTCCACATTCGCTGCAACACTACATGAGCCACGTACAGTATTTTCTTAACGGCATAAAAGAATGCAAGCTTTTCCTTACACTGAAAGTATACAGCATGATGACTGAAAACCCGAAACGAAAATGCAACGGCAGATCGAGTTTTAAATTGCTCGGGAATTGAAAAAAATTTAAAACCAAAAGATACTCTTTCTTAAGGTATAAAATCTGAGGGAGGTATGATTTGCTAGAAACTGAGTAAGAAATAGTATACCGTGGACGTTGGCTTTTTTTTCGACAGCGAGGTTTTATGTTCGGATGAGTCTCCAAATGTGACCCAAGCGGCCATCTACATGAAAAAGGACGTGCAGAACCCAATACATCAGCAAATGCTTTCCAGAAATTTCTTATTTCGAAGGTTTTGACAAATACGTAGCCCAGAACCCATCTTTATGGGCAAGCGATTAGAAGTACTGATCATTGTAGTATTCGCTGACACTTCGAGGATACGACGAATCTCAACGGATTCCATCGTCAGCGAAGACGGCTTATCAATTTGACGCAGAAAAATTTCTCTTAAAACACACAAAATGGTGTGCTTACGAGCGTATCCGCCAATCCCATTCAGATTTAATAGTCAATGATCGGCCTGTCAACATGTGACCTGTGACATGTCTATCGGCGAAATCCTCTCTACTTTAATTAACCGCATCCCTAAAAATACAAAAACCGAACCGATACATCGATGTCGACCAACAAGGCCACGAAAAACATTAACGGACACTACGCACTTAACCTTGTGCCAGACTTCATATAGCACAGGATCTTGGAGAATATTTAGTGAAAATGTTTGTAAAAAAGTTTTTTTAGTGTTACCGTGCCTATACCGTTTTATTTATTCATTTTTGCATTAAAAAATATGACACAACTCTTCGAGTTTTCGATATTTTCGGTTTTTTAAAGAAAATTGCCCTTCCTAATCAACGAGGCACTTGTAATACTTATGTTGCGTTTTCAATTACCTGGAGGTGTCTTTGTGGGTGCGTTTGGACTAGTTTCAGATTAGCTAGTTATTTTTCGTTAATTTATGCACATTTCATTAGTTAGGAAACCTACTGTGCGTTTAACGAATTGTATGAGGGAGGCCAGACCTGTTAAGCTTTCTACCCAAAAGTGCGGAAGAATGTTCAAAGTATCGTAGTGAGAAAAAGTGCGCTTGATTAGACCAGACGTATAGCTCTTACCCATGCGGCACATGTGGTGGAGAACAGAAATTAAAAGGCTGAGGCTGACAGGGAGCAAACAACTCACCTCAAGGGGCATGACTTCTTGAAGAATCATTGAATCTGTCAGGTTGTCGAAAAGCCCATCCGTTCCTACGACAACGATATCCCCGGGTTCCAGTTTCACAGAATTTTGGATTGCCTGTTCGGGGCTGAAAAGAAAGCGGTCAAACTTTAGCGGAAATACGGGGATATCTCTATTATATTCCTCGCGGTCAAACCGATAATTCGATCAGTTTGCGGACACCTTGCACCGGTCATGAATATCACTACTTACAGTGTTGGGCAAGGATACCATCTGGACGGAAAACATTCTGAACAAGACAAAGGCGACAAAGCACGCAGAATTTACTGACGTCATAAATTTCGAGACCTCTCATTCAGCTGCACACGGTCATTGCATAGTTATATGACAAGGCAGGTACATAAACATTCTAAAGATAGAGAAAGTCCTGCACTGCATGGCTTTGGAGGACGATATCGTTTTCACTTTGTCGGTTTAGCAGCAACTTCGCCCTGGAGTTTTTGGAACGGTTCACTGCTTCAGACTGACAGAAACCAGTTCAGAGGAATGCCTTCTGCTGCTCAGAAATGTAGCTCAAAATATTCCGGTCTCACTAGTTTAAAAAATGAATCGTCTGGTGTGGCGACACCGTTCGCTTACGACACCACATTCGGCATATCATCATTTCATGACGTTACCGGGGCGATATTGTTTGCGTAGGCAGAGTCAGTCAGTCAGTCAGGCGTCCGGATAGTGATGGCCCAAGTGGGGTGTCTGTTGCACCGCTCAGATCAGCGCGGGGGCATATTGATCCAGGGCCCATATTTTTGTCCATGATTTCACCAGTATAAAGTGTGTGTGTGCTGCTGGTCTGCAGAACAAATTTACTGTACGGCCATTTTCGTATGCGGTCACCGGGTCAGGCAACTAGTGCCTTCCTCTTCAAGGGCATCCACCTTAAGTGAGTGACTGCCTTAGCCAAAATGACAGTGGGTCGGACACGTACAGTCATGTGGCCAGAATATGGGCAAAACTTCAAAAATAATGACATTCTCGCATAGGGCGGCACCATGTGTAGCGCACTAGGAAGGGACCTCCAAAGCAAGCATCCGCCTTTGTGATGAAGGCTGGCACTAAGAGCGCGGTCAGCATTTACCCGCAGAGGTTGACCACTAAAAGGACTATCTCATCTGTGTTCTTTAAATACAGGGTGGTCCACTTGAGCACCGAATGTCAAATTCGAACAAGTTATCTGAGAAGTTCTCATAAATCAAAGTTGCAGTTTTTGCAGCATATACATATCCGAATAGAACAAGCAAGCGCGGCTTTTCTAAACGTTTAATGCCGGGTCTGCCCAACTAAGATTGGTGCTCAGAATGCAAGCAAAAGACTGAGGAGACTACTCACCCATCCCGATGAAAGTGTCCGTGCTCATTGGGTGGCAAACAGGCAAGTTGAAAGGGTGTGTTGAATGCGTGCTTTTGGTGAGCAGACCGCTGAACAATGCT
>CACRXP010000188.1:0-29128 GCA_902702965.1 Spirometra erinaceieuropaei | reverse complement strand
AAGGATGGTCCTCAAGCAGTGGTGGTCAAACACCTCCAGTTGCCGCTCGTCCTCCACGCCCACAGTACAGCATCCACAATCATAGACGAGGACAGACCGGACAGATGTACGGTACACGCGAATCTTAGTGGCGATGGAGAGGCAGCGTCAGATCCATTGGCATTTTCTAAGGCTTGAGAAAACTCGTCAGGCAGCACCAATTCGGGAAACAATGTCATCCTTACTCTGACCATTCGGCACCAGCCTCGCCCCGAGATAGTTAGAACTGTCTACTTCTTCAAGTTGACAGCCACCAATCCCGAGGGCTGCCCTCTCCTGGTCAGGGATGCAGCTTGAAGACACTTGAGCCTCTCCGGCGTTTATAGATAAAGCGACCGATTCAGAGACCTTGTTCACCCGTGACACCATAGACTGCAGATCACCAAAATTTGAAGCAAGTAAGGCAATATCATCAGCGCAGTCAAGATCAGTCAGTCGGTTTCCGGGCGCAAATCCAGCGCCGTAACCTTCGTGTAAGGACCCTCTGAGAATCCAGTCAATAGCGTAGTTGAACAGAATGGGCGACAGGATACAACCCTGACGAACGCCAGACCGAATACCGAACGGTTGGGCAAGATTGTTGCGGACCAGGACTCTCGCAAAAATCGTGCGATAATAGGCTTTGATCATGGCGATGATTTTTGCCGATACACCATTTAATGCCATTATCCGCCACAGGGACTCAGGATGGACGCAATCGAACGCGGTAGCAAAGTCGATGAAGCAAACGGCCGTCGGTTGTTGGTAGCTATGGCGAAATTGGAGAATGCGCCTCAGGGTGAATATCTGGTCTATGCATCCACGTCCAGCACGAAATCCTAGAGTCACGGACAGCCTGGAATCGCTGAGAGGGAAAAAAGCGAAGATTTTCACAGCAACGTCAATGAGGCTTATGTCGCGGTAGTTCTTGCATGCCGCCCTATCTCTCTTCTTGAGGATAAGTACAAGGAAGCCCGAGCCTCAGTCATCAGGAGCAACCTCGTCTCTCCACGCTTGTTTAATCATCTCATGGAGCTAGGGCGCCAGAGTTTTGACACAAGACTTGTAGATTTCAGCGGGTATAACTTCGTCTCCGGGTGCTTTGTTGTCGCGTAGTTTTCGTATGGCATCGGCGACCTCTCCTTCAGAAGGGGGTCGCATGGCACTGCACAGATTGGAGAGGGAAGAAACTCCGCTGAAGAGGAGAGCAAGGGCGTGGTGAGTTGGATATCGAAGTTGCGGTGGTGCTCGAAGTGCTTACGACAGCGTTCGACTTTGGCCGAGTTGTCAACAATAAAGCCGCCATTCACGTCGCGAACAGTCACTCAGTGTAGAGGACTTGTCACTAACTTGGCGGATAAGTTGGTAGAGTTTTCGAGTGTCACCAACGTTCGAGGCCTGTTCCATTGAGGTCGCAATTTCAGCCCAATATTGCTTCCGGTCATTCCCGGCCGACTTTGCCGTCATCTTTCGAAGTTGGCAAAAGGAATAATCATTACGGGACCTGGTTCGAGTCATCTGAGCAGACAACCGCGGGGTTTTTCCGCTGATCCAGTCACTGCGGTGTTGTTGGACACATTCAATGATATTCTCAGATGCCCTACAGATTGACTGTTTCAGTGGCAACCACTGGGTAATGCCTTCTCCGTCGGCTTGGGTCGTAAAACAGGACCGGACTTCCCTGCTTAGGGCCTCGGCAGTGCTGGTCTGCCGGATTTTTGCGACATCGAGGGGTCTGGGACGTAATTTTTTTGGCGCGGATGGGAAGTAAGCCCTCAAGCGTGTGCGAACGAGGACATGGTCCGACCCATGGGCATTACCAGTCTCGACACCACGCATCGATCCGCTATCGTAAACCCAGCTGCGGAACCTTCAGCTGACTAATATGTAGTCAGTCTGACTGGCCGTATGACCATTGTTTGAATACCAGGTCAGATGTTTTTTGCAAGGATGGAAGTATGTGTTGGTGACAAGCAGTCGGTTTCGATCGGCGAAGTTCAGCAAGCTCTCGCCACATTTACATCGGGAACCAGGCTCAGAGCCGCCAAGATGGGACAGTATGTCCACCTTGGCTTCGGACATCAGACAAGGGATACTCTCACTTAGTGTATGTACCTTCTAACGTACACCGGAGTTGGTAGTGTACTCTGGCATAGATGGCACACTGGTTATTCCTAAGCAAAAAGGCTAATTGCGAGCAATTCAGGGTAGGGGCACTAAAACGACTAGGAGCGGCGTATTTGTTGTGAGGATTTACTATGGTCCGCAGGATATCGTCTTGCAGTGCCAAGGAATCACGGGTTATAGCCGCGAGGTTGCAAGGCATGGCGAGTGGGCTCCTATCAGTATCCGTGACGCACCGAAACGAGTACTTCTTAAGAAAATCATGATGTTGATACACATGAAGGTTGCAGAAGGTGTACCCTTCGTGGGGAGTGCGTACATGAACAAAGGAAAACTGTGAGTGCGGGTGCAGATTAGGAAATGTCGGAGAGTGCGGACGTAATTTTCACCCCAAGAGTAGGAACACAGTAGGAGTTTCACCATTCCTGTCGTGCAGTATTGGACTCACTTCTGGCTTTCCTCCGAGTTTAATGCATTTAAACTACCTAGGAATACTATAAATACGGCCTGGGTTGAAGACTGACAGCCCATGTGGCATTCACTACACCGTCGTCATCAGCACTGCATCCCGTCGGCAGCCGATTGTCGTCCATGAGCAGCCGTCTCCCGCGCAAGTACATGCAGCAGTGGCAAGACGTTAAGGAATTTGACGGACGGGAGGCACTGGAGTCAAGGATATTATTATTGCGTTCTGGTTTCCCAGCCTTACGCGACGTACCGGTTAACAGTTTGCATAAAAACTGTTGTTTATTCGCTTTCACAAGCCTGTTCACTCAGCATACCGAGCAGTTGTCATAACGTCGAAGTCTGCTTAGACACTTCCATAATTCCTTCCTACACTTGTACGGTGTGGGACAATTGGTGTTGAATGTTCATGGTGGTATAAATATCCCCGACGACTTCAGACGTCGGCCGACGGACATCTTGTTATTTCTATTTGAAAGTTATCTGGGTTGGTTGAAAAGGCTCTCGTGAAAATCATGTAGACCTCAACAACAAATAGTTTGTCGTTTAGGAACCATGTCTCCACCCACAGGAAACGCGGTGTACAGAAAAGAGCACCCTTACACAAAAACATTGCGATTGGCGGCGTCAAATAAGTGCTTTGGGCTGATTATCAAAAGGCTGTGCTAAGTCCCGAAAAGTGCCTTAACTATGCAATCCTGTCATCCTGTTGCCCTCTCATAACTGACGTGCACATGTCTTCATGGTGACCTTTACAGAGAACCCTGAAATCAGACAGCGCACGCGTAAGGGGTCTGAAAAGTGCGGTGGGCTATCATAAACAGATTCAGTTAGAGCCGACTGACATGCTAATCCAAATCTTCTTGGATCATACATTACAGATGACACACTACGAAGTCCAGCACGATTATCGGTTACACCGAATTCCGCAATAACCAAATACTAAGCATAGGTTGCTTCCGCGACAGAAGTTGTACGTCACCCTTAATGTGGCAATAGTACGATCACCTTGACCTTAGTCGGGAAGTTCCTCGACGGATGGTCAGCGTGGTAGATAAATCAATTACCGTAAAGTTCGGTGTGTTCTCTAACTCGACATGAACGCAACCGTTTGGGAGTATTAAACTCAGGCTTCCTCCATCGCACAACCACCACGCCCTGACGGTCACATTGTCAGGAAAGGTTGTTGAGTAGGTCCACATACGATGCCCAGTTCCGATAGACATAATGGAATACAGGACGGGTGGCCGACGGGTCTCAAAGGGTAGTTACTTGGGTCCTAAACAGGATGCCAATGTGTCTTTTGGCTCCAAAAGTGGCATAACAGAGGATCCCGTCATTTTACATCCTGTGGCGGACATTGTTCAATCCGAATCCTCTCCTCAAGCAAACGTCAACCACGCGTTTTATTGTCAAAATACTTTCCCAAGTGCACTCCCTGTCCCGAATTGGTGACACACATGGCGCCAGAGTCTTCGGAGGAATGTTAGGAGTTGTTATTGTTTGATATTTAATAAGTCAGCTTAACTTTGCCGGCGACAGGAGGAAGTGCGGTTTCCCCGCGACGCCCAACTACCCTACTTAGTCGCATGACTTCTCCAGATGGCTTCAACATGTAAAATACCCGGAGACCGAAAAAACGCTGATTTCGATAGTGCAGCGTGAAAAACCTTTAAGAAGTCAAACAATGTTCCCGCCAGTAGAGTAGAGTAACCGGAAAGGTTACATACGTCAGGTGGTTTATCCATGAAGGAATTGTGTTAACCAAACTGCTTGTACTCTTGAAATGGGGAGGGGCATACAGCAGAAATACCGTGCATGATCTCGATATCAACCAGGCGCGTTTACCACAACTGCGGACAAGTGGGGAGTTTTGGGAGCGGACATAGAGCTGCATAGAGCAAAATGACGCTGACATGTAGTTGGCCGGTTAAGGATATATTGTCATCATAATGACATGCACAGGCTGGAAATGTATCCGCGTTACGCCGGCACTTTTCAACTAGGGTGTAATGGTGAGGCCTACATGGAAAAATCGCAGCTAAAGCTAACGAGGTACTGAGCGAGTGCGCCAGAGGGAAAGCAAACAAGAAACCTTACCCAACACACAAGAGGCTTCAGTTATGGAAACGAAGCAGGCATCATCGCCATAAATCCACCGCGGACGAATTTGAGTCTTGTAGTAAGTGTGTTTATTGTCAAAACCAGAAACGGATGTCACAAATGCAAAGTGAGAACGACCCCTGACCGAATCAGATTGAAGACGACTCTCGAGATTCACTAGAGTACGTAATAAGCCTCGAGTCCGAACAACAAGACGGTTCATTAGACAATGGCCAGGGGAAAGGCAGCACACGACTAAACCATATTTACAGCTGAACAAGGCGCTTCCCACCACAGTTTCACTAAATAATTTTGGAAGTTCAAGGTCAAATTATTAAGCCTTCGTGCGATTAATCAAAGGTGAACGCATGGTTATTCAAAAATCAAAGCTTATTGATCATCGCCTTGATTTCTGCTAAGAATAGTCTGGGCATAAAACTGATGCCAAGCAGCGGAGTGCTTGACAGAATTCTAGAAAGTAGTGGCTGGGGCGGGGTTAGCTGACAGAGGTTGCAGAGCAGAAGCCAAACTGGGTTAAGGGAGTGCTACCACTTTTACCAGAGAAAAATATTGAGCAGTAGAAAGAACGAAACAGGCAGGGAGAGAAGCAGATAAGGAATCAAAAAATAATGATAAAACCGACAAACAAGGAAAAATGACGGAAGTGAACATGGAGCGGGGATTAGAGCCATAAAAAGCAGGTGGTTTTATTTCGTTCAAAAATGGCCAAGATACGAATATACAAAATAAAGTGCTCGTACATACTCCGTTTACAACGACGGGCGTTCTTAAACCGTATGACTTCAGGATACGGGGGTAGTCATATGTCTCAAATGGTTGCTTCTACGTCCAGAAGTATGCAAACTACCCTTTACGACATTTTCAAATAACTGGTCTCATTAGCTGATTATATCTGGAGAAATTACCGGTGTTTCTGGCGCACAGCGGGGACCTTCGCGGGTTTCTGTCAACGTCTATTCTCTTTCTCCTTTGTCTCAGCGATAGTCATAAATGGCTGTCGACATTTGCATATGCATTGATGCTTTAATATGGCCCACGACCACACTTCCTCCAAGGAAGATGTTATTGAAATTTCCGAATTGATTTACTGATTGTCACGTCGTTTTGTTGACGCAGATATAACAATTTCTTGTATGTACCTAGGAGTTAGACTTCAGTTTTGTCTGCACTCAGTTTCAGACGACGGTACCATTTCATGAACACGACCAGGAACAGGTCGGGCAGTTATTGCTTCCGTCATCCCAGACCTGCAGATGCAGTTTTCATAAGCCGTCAAGAAGGTCTGAGGGAGAATCTTCCCTATTCGCAGGGGAGTCAACCACCTATTTAGGCAAAATCTTCTGATGTCATATATAACATTTGTTTTCTCGGAGCTCTAGTACAATCTTGTCTGCATACGTTGCATTCTACAAAACAGTTCTAAAACAATTTTTGAAAAAGGAAAATAATCCCATATGACACACTTATAACATGCCCTTTATAACATGTACGTTCGACCTGACCTGGAATACTGTTCGTTTTTAGTTAGCCCCATGCGTGCTGCCGAGCGGGAGAAAATAGAATCCGTTCAATACTTTTTTTACCAAGAGAGTTTTAACCCCTAAGCACCGAATTTTGTCTTACCAAGAACATTGCTGGCTTACAGGCCATGATCTCTTATGGTTTCGTAGATTACAAAAGGGACTATTTTTGCTACTTAAGCTTTTATATTAACGCACCTTTAACCCACTCACTACTTTAAGACTTCATGTTCACCCCCGACGTAACAGTCACCGTGAGGTCTTTTTATTTCTTCCTCCGGCACGTACTGTTAAATATCGTTGGTTTTTTTCTGTAAATGCAATTGCTATTTGGAATAAACTACCCAGGAGTGTGAAAACTCTTCAAAACTATCATTTATTTTAGAGAACTATTACTCTATTTTTGCATTCAGAAATGCTCCCATAAATTTTAGGTGCTGAATCCACTGATCGACTCTACCGTAGCGATGACGTTTGTGGTCTCTGAACAATATGGCCGGTCTCACCAGGGAAAATTTCTTTGACCAACATCGACAGCTGTTCTTCGTCGCTTCTGTTTGGGCAAGCCCCAACTTCATGAAAGGAATTGGCGACTGATAATATCCGATACCGTGCAACCCCTCCCATCTTGACGGTCGAAAGTGCGCAGTCAGCAGTTTTTTTCTGCTGAACCCTCCAAACTATAAAACCACCATCAACGCCGACCCCAACGTCGCTCCAACCTCCTAATGGCAGCCTATGTCCCCCCTCTCCCTCGCCCCCTTGACCCAATGATCACTACACGCCGACCACGCCATCGCACGCCTCGTCATTCGAGTGGCGTGGGAACGATGGATGTTAATTGTTTCTGAATCAGTTGTAAATCATGTAACTTGGCATAGCTTAAACTTCTATGTAACCGTTTTAGCCTAATGAAGAGTTACCGAAAAAAACGTGTTTGCCAAATCGACTTTTCAAATTTATTTTCATTCCTTTTCGACAGGAGTTTTTTCACTGCTGGCCGGATTTGTGTTAAACGCTTACATCACAATGTCCGTAAATTGGCATTAAATAAAATTATTATTATTATTATTTACTATGTAACGTCCCTTGGCAAGAACAGAATTGTTTGAATGATGTAACACTTTTTGACGCGAGGACCTAGGGTGGAGAGGGCGGAGCCGCGTGTCGGTGAAGATGGCCGATGTCCCTTCCTCTCTCTTCCGCCGATCCGTTTCCCCGATCCGCACCGTAACGTGACGCTCGTATCGCTCTCCTCGCTACATCGGCAACTCCCCTCGGCCCCTCCCTGCAGTATCCCCCAGCGCTGCGCTCCCCACCAATTTACTAGCTGGCATGTTGGCATCGCCTATCTACCCAGACAGGTCATTCTACTGATGTAACCCATCCATCCTGTACCATTAACGATTATTATACGCTTTTCCCATGCAATCTCGTAGCATTACACTATATCCCTTACTCGACATGCCTTCTTCTCCTGTGCATGGATGCTTATCAAGAGATGTTGACTGTTCTGTTCAGATCTTCCTCCGTCAGGATCTCCTGTCAACGTTCTCTTACTTTGGTTTGTGCTACCCTTGACGTCCTCGGCCGCTACAACTATATAGGCCGAGTGATGGACCAATATACCCCAATTACCAAGACCACGAAAGAAGCGGCGCGGCAAACCGTAGCACACCTGATTGTTAGTAGGTAGAAGATTTGTTGTGTGAATTATTTTCATTGTTCATTCATGCATACGATCCTCATAAAAACCGTACAAACTTCTCAGTCTTCGGGCTAGAACACGAATTCGTCAGATGAGGCGGCGTTTCTGAAGCACTCTTTCTATCCCTGCACACATATTTTTTCGTTGTCGTCGGGCCAGTTCTGGTGTTGGGAACATGCACGTCCGAGGCAGCGGAGTAAATGACATTTCGCAGCTAACACCACCGAGTCTCCATGGCGGCGTTTTGATCAGGAGTTTGGAAACCTTCCAGTCGCAGGGTCATTTGACGGCTAAGACATAAGTTCTGAGCGGGCAAGTTCTTCAGAACAGCATTTAACTGGCCTGGCGGTTGCTTTCCTTGTAATCTTTTGCGAAATTTCCGTCAGATCCTTGTTTTGGGGTAACATGGCGATGGTCTGCCCAGTTGCCGTCGTCGCAGATGGCCTTGGTCATCAGCACGTCCTTTCGATCTCGCTCCCGAACGAATACGTAGTCCAGAAGCTGCCAACTTCGCAATCGGGAGTGTATCTGTGACTGTCTTCTTCCATGTGGTTTTGGTGAGGAGTAGGTTGTGTTCTGTGCGGGTAAGCAGAAGAAGGGAACCGTTGTCGTTGCAGCCACTGAGTCCATAAGTGCCCAGCATTCCCCTCCAAACAGCGTGATCTGTCTTGACGCGTAGATTAAAGTCATCAAGGACAGCCAGCTCGCTCGCCTACGGCACATTCGCCAGGAGGACGTGCAAATCCCCGTAGAACTCGTTTTCTGTCTCATCGACGCTGTTTATTGGTAGCGGGGGCGTAAGCACTGATGATGGGGTCGAAGTAGTCTCCCCAAATTGTCCGACGCAGTTTAATAAGGCGGTCGTTGGTGCCCTGAGGCAGACAGGACAGTAATCCCGCGATTTCGTTCTGGATGACAAAGGCGATGTCAGCGTCGTGTTAATCTGCGTTTGGGCGGTCGCTCCAAAAGAAGGTGCAGTCAACACCAATTTTTCCATCTGCCCGTATTAGGAGAATCTGGTCTCCCTGACTGCTGGAATAACCACCTTGTAACGAACCAGTTCTCGAAGGACGAGTGTTGTCCTCCGTTGCGGCCGATTGTACATCGGAGTGTTTAAAATGGAGCAAGCACTACAGAATGCCAGAACGACCACACCCACCCTGAGGGTGGGACGGAGTGTGGAGACAGTTGTGATATCCAAGCATTTGTCTGGGATGTCTTCTTTAGTCACTTCCATCCGGGGGGTGTAAGCACTGTCAAATACGGCTAAAAAAACATCCCAGGCGGCTGCCGAACTCCAATGATGACCATAAGTTTTTTCCAGTGAGAGAGTGACTAAAGGTAGCCTGGGCCACCTACGGGATTGCACGTCTACCACTCGTAGGAATTCGGAGGTGAAAAAGGAGAGAAATGAGGAGGGGGGAGGAAAGGCGAGGCACTGGAAGTAGAATTGGCAGATTTGAGGATGGATAGAACACCCGAGGCCTTCATTTGTTTTAGGCCACCTGTCGGGGTGGTCATCAGGGTTTGGCCGTTAGGCAAAATCCGACTTCGGGAAGCCACAGATGAGGGTCCGCTGCCAGTTGTGGACTGTAAGTAGCGGTCACCACTTACACCTACTTGCATCGCCTGTAAAATAGTGGAACGCATTATCAAAAGACACTTGATGAAATACCTGGAACAGAACAAAATATTGTGTGATGCCCAACATGGCTTTCGTCCAGAGCGCTCCTGCCTAACTAGTGTTATTTACTCGCACGAGAAATGGACACGAGCTACCGATAGGGGTTTTCCAGTGGATGCCGTATTTTTTGACTTCAAGAAGGCCTTTGACAGTGTCCCACACAGGCGTCTTCTACAGAAGATCTTCGGTATAGGAATTCAAGGAAGAATGTTCAAATAGATCAGAAGTTTTCTGTCCTTCAGAGTACAAAGAATCGTCGTTGGCAACTCTACGTCGGGATGGGCAAAGGTTGAATGGGGTGTCCCACAGGGTTCTGTCTTAGGCCCAGTACTCTACCTGATGTATGTTAATGACTGCATCAGCGAAGTGAATTGCGAGGCCCTCATGTTTGCGGATGACATAAAAATATGGATTGAACTCAAGTGCGATGATGATGCAGAGAAGGTGCGGCCGAACATCGACAAACTGTGTGCTTGGTCGAACAGATGGCTTTTGAAGTTTAACGAGTCCAAATGCATAGTCTGGCGCCTGAACACCGGCCGCAATGCCTCTCCCAAGCACCAGTACTATACTGACGGAACGAGGTTAGAAACGGTGCAAAGACACAGAGATCTGGGTGTATGGACGACCACAAATCTATCGCCATCAGAACACTGTAGAAAGATGGTCCAGAAGGCAACTGGTACTTTATACTGGATCAGACGTACATTTAAAATATTTCCTACCGAACTCTTTGAAAGACTCTTCGGTGTCTTTGTAAGACCTCATCTGGAGCATGGAATGCCAGCAGCCTCACCAAGGATGAGGAAGGATATCGATTTACTCGAACAGGTGCAGCGCAGAGCGACAAAGATGGTCGACGGTCTAAAGCATTTGTTTTGTCAGGAGAGGCTGAATTTGCTTGGCATATTCCGCCTTTCTTATAGACAAATAAACTGCAGTCTACATTGGACGTTCCGGATTGTCCGCGGACAGGGTTGCTCATTAAGAGCAGAAGACTACTGTGAGTTTGTCCGTACAAACCAACTACGCGGCCATACCTACAAAGTCGTGTATGAGCGAACGCGCTTCGATCGTCGAAAATTTGCATTCAGCCAGCGGGTCGTCCGACCGTGGAACTCGCTTCCGAGCGAGATGGTGACGGCTGACACAATATGTGTGTTTAAAAGAAAATTTGCTCGTCTAGTTTTCGACAGAAGTCGCCTTTTACAGCATGAATATGTACCGCCACTTTTGTGAAAAACCCTCCGCAATTATTTTCAGTAACCTATGCACTACCTTACGATTACGATTGAACTGTGACTCGATCACACTGTAAATGCGTGCGATTTTATTTTTGAGTACGAATCTGAGAAAGCACTGTATATAAATAGGGTCATCAAGGGCTCTTCCTATAACCCTCCAAATATATATATACATACACATACGACCTACCACCCACCCACGTGTGCCCCTAATAAGACTCGTCTATACATCCGATCTGCTCTAGTGTTACCTTGAGAATACATTGTCAATGAAAAAATTTGAAGCATCTAAAAGAAGAAAATGGATAATGATGTAATAATGGGGTTAGTTGGAACTAGTTTTGCTATAGCATAGGTAGTGAGAGTGCCTGATAACAATTCTAATGAGCCTCTCAGACCGAAACACAGTTTCGGGAGATGTAGTGCATTTCATGCGCAACGTACAGTAAAATTAAAGTTCACTCATTGGCCGTAGTATTTCGTGTTTGAAGGTTGAAGCACGAGAATCTTGAAAGTCAGCAACGTTGATGTGAAATGAATGAATGGCTATAGTCTCACAGGTGACAGGAAGTTTGAGGGAGGATGAACCGAAGAATCACTTGGAGGATTCGTCAGAAACGCTGAATTGCTGAAAACGTCCAGGTACAGATGCCGGGTGCTCCTTACACACGTAAGCGTCAGTGCTGCCAACAAATGCTTCAGCTCAATTAAGTTTATTAGCGGAAGGTAAGTTTGAAACTTCGGTCATCCTATGTGCACAATAAAAGATGGGCCAAATACGAAAATCCAAGTTCCCTAATAAATTCGACCGAAGTTCGCAAAATTTAATCTCATATCCCTCAGTTTCACGCTGTATCTACAAATTTTATTTGTTTGTCTAATTCCTAATTGCCATCCCACTGCTCTCATCTCTTCTCCGAAACCTTTGCACTTAGTCTCCAGTATACTTTTCCCTGTGGTAATCTTTCATTTGCAATTGGCGTGACCCTACGTTATCTGTATTCAAATGTAAACTACATAGGCTTCTTAAGTCGGTAGGTATAAAGTCCCAATTTTTCGTTTCGTCCTCGATACATCAAATGCTGGACGCCCGAAAGACCCCTCTCGGAATTCGCGGGTCGGTGTTACATGCTTTTCTTGTGCGGATGTACACTTCAGACTAATTACAACTGCGTCCTTGTTTATAGTTAGTTTCTACATCCACAGGTATTCTCCCCTCCAGCGACGATCTTTGCAGCCATTAACCCCCCCTCGTGTCTACCCTAAGTGAATCGTTAACGTCCGCAGGTAGTTACTTATTTCGTCAACTTGACTGTCGATATTGTGGTCGGCTGAGAAATATAACAATGTTTAACGTTCGTTTCCAGGCACTGTCAAAATAAATATAAAATTTCGTTCGAAACAACACTGCAAAATGACGAGTAAATATAATTGCAATGTTTTTGGGTAGTCGGGGTTATTCAGGAGAGACGACTGCAACCCGCGAAATGACAGCAGTCTAGCAAAGGAATAGTTCTAATAATGATAAATTTTGTGTTAAGCTCTGAGTGGGCTCTATTCAAATAAAGTTAACACTGAGTCAATCGGCAAATTACGGCAATATGAAGAGTAGTCTGTGTAAGCGGCAAGATGTGCAGTAAAATTTAGAAATCGTGCTATATAAAATAGATAATCTATTAACGTCTGCAGCGATTCACCCTTCTAGGGTACTGTTTTAGTGATCATATCTACAAATTCCGGACTGTAGGTCTTAAAAATGGTGAGCCGCGATGAAAGCAATAATAAAAAGCCTAAAAATATGAGAGCGAAAGATAAATTCAGGGAACCCCCGCTTTCAAGAAATACTTACGAACAAAGTTACTTAGCGACGTGATATGAAGGAGCAGGGTAGGTTCTTCCTAAGGATAGAGTGAGACTACAGAGGCAAATCACCAAGTGAGAGCAAAGTGCCACTGTAGTGAGTCTGGGGATGACAGATGGTGGCAGACATAGCATGAGGCCGACTTCGACATTCCGATTGCCAGAGCGGAGGTCCAGTTCATTTGAGTTTTATTAAGGGAAGGGCAGGTGAACGCCTTTGGACTCCCATTTGGTCACAATGACATCATGAAAAAACAACGTGTAAGGCAAGTGTCAAAGAAAATTAGGTAAGTAATTACATAAAACAAGCAGCGATTACTCGTATAAATTTGTCTATGAATGAATACTGTGCCAAAATTGTACAATAATCAGTGCGCGGTACTGAAATTGACCAAGAAATACCGAGATAAACGTTTATGCTTTGTCCAGTACTAAACGGAAAATTCATGAAATGATGTTACTCAAATATAGGACGGAATATGCTTTGTAACGTAAATCTTTCGGGATGTGGTATAAAGGGGAAATTTCGCTAGTTTCTAATGGCGTGATGGTACATCTCCCTGTAATGGTCAAGTTTCCTCTTAAATGTGTCCATGAATGACAGGTTTAAGAGTAAACTTGGCCAATACCGGCGAGGGTTAGTGACGATCGAACCGGAGGGGGTTTAGAGCGCTCTCGCCAAAAGGATTCAGACTACATCTCTGAGTGGTTACACAGATAGGACATCGCGTCCCGTGAAGAGCACGATGCATGGACTAAAAAGTTCAGCGATCGAAATTTCTATATTAAATAACTAGTCGTTTTTATTTACGACAATTGGGTCTTGTTATAGCAAGCAAACATAAATTTTCACATGAATATCGAACAGGTAGACAGAATCTGTACAGAATTCAATTCACGCTTATGGAATAAGCAGTTTGATAAGAAAAATGGTTAACGAGCGGTAAAAAACTTCTTCATCGAGAAAAACAAAATACATGTGAATGGATAAACTTTAAAGGGGAAAATATGTCGCCCATGAAAGGACAAGTATACGGGTCAGTCAGGACTGGCCTGAATGTGGTAGTGTACAAGGATCCGAAACGGACATCGTCAAGGCAGAATTCTTACACCGAATGAGGCTATTCGCGTCAAAGTATGAAGACGAGGGGGACTCAGACGCGATTGGTCCCAGTCTGCTTCGAACCAAGCCGAGGAGGGGGCAAGGGAGACACGACCATGAGATCTCTTTGTCGACCGAACAAACTACTAGCAAATGACAATTACATGGGATTCTACCGTGAGCGTCGACAGACCACTTGAGTTCAAAATGAGAAATTACATCAAGAGCCGCGGAAATCATCGCTGCAGAGGGAGAAGTAATAACAGTAGGTTTAGTAGTCTATTAAAAGCAGGACACTGTACAAATATCTGTGAAGGTTTCCAATCGATATGTCATTAAATCCCAATAGGGCCCTTTACAAATCCAAGAATTTGAGTGTTCGGGATTGAAACGGTCAGTAGTGACTTTATACTTTTCGGTTTAAGGTGTTTGCGTAATAAACAAATAAATAATAACTAATTTTTATTAAAGACCCATGGGGGTTCCATTACAATCCATACAATATATAATCCATAGTTCCTGAATTAGTAGTCCGTTAGGAAAAACGATGAGTAAGCAGTGAAAAAACCCCACACAAGAATTCAAAAAACGATTTGATTGACTTTACAGGATGAAGAAAACTGTCGCTCACAATAAGACAAAAATGCGGGCAGGACTGATTTGCATAACGGATTATAAACGGACATCGTCAGGTCCGAAATGGATGTCAGCCTTGGGGGGTACGTATGCGAGTCAGACAGGAGTAGCTTGCATGTGGTATTGTATAAGAGATTCAAAACCAAAATCGTCCTGACAGAATTCATACACCAGATGAGGCTATTCGCGTCAAAGTGGCGAAATGAGAGGGACCCAGACGCGATTGGTCCCAATCCGCTTCGAGCCAAGCCGAGGAGTGGGCAAGGGATGTACGACCAAACTACTAGTAGACGCTGAATACTGAGGGTTCCGCCGTGAGTGTCGACAGACCGCTTGAGGTCGAAATGAGGAAATGGGATCCAGAACCTCGAAAATCGTCGCTATGGGAAAGGAGTGATAGCTGCAGATTTAGTAAGCAATTCAAATTAGGGAATTGCATAGACATGAATGAGGGTTTCCACCCGATTTGCCACTAAATCTACCATTTAATCCTACGATGACCCTTCTCGAAGCCAATAAACGGAGTGTTCGGGAATGAGACCGTTAAAATTGTCTTTATACTTTCCGGTATAAAGTGTTTGTGTAATTCCGATTTGAATATCGATAAGTTGGGCGATGATCTAAGTTTTGGTAGAGGACTATTCCAAATTAAGGCGAATTTGGATGCAAAACGGGAGAGCGTTAAGATATTGTGCAAAGAGAAGGCGGAATCACCATGGAGGAGTTGCGCGCGACATAAAAATGGTCTCTTGGATCGAGAGTGTCAATGAGCGGAATAGTGCAGCTAGAATGAATGCAAAAAGGAAGTAAGGGCCAGCTTAGAGTCTTGCGGCCCACAAAAACTTAGTGTTCGCGATCTGCTATCTCTGAGTGTAAGGAAAACCGGATGCAGCTTAATAGAAGGATTTCTGAGTGAAAACCCTCCGAACGTTTGCGACCTTATTGCTGTCACAGGCATTCATAAAACTAAAGAAAAGACAGCAATACTCAAGGAGTGGAAGAACAAACATTTGATAAAGTCTTTGCCTCGTTTCCGAAAAAAGAAAATATGTGATATGAACCCACATATGTTTGAAGATTTGGCAGATATTCTATCTTCATGAGGTGATAAAGCAAGTTTATTTGTATAACTTAAACCTAGGTCCTTTATGGTGAGTGTGGGTTATTCTGAAAAATTATTGGACAAGGAAGTTTGGCGAAGCCAAAAGACATGGAACTACAATTAGATGCCGAGAACCCCATTCATCATGTTGAATTCCATCTGCTTCAGCGGCGTCCTTAGAATATGAGTAAACACACTTAAGGTCATCGGCGTAAATGAACATTTGCGAATTTCTGAGTTCACTCGAAATATCATTGATGAAAAGAAGGAAGAGTTGCGTACCCATAACCTTTCCTTGAAGAACGCCACATTTGATAGAGTGGGGTATCGAGTAGCTATTTATAACCATGACTTTCCGGTAGCAGTTGGATAGGTAGGAGCCGATGAAGTCATCTACAGGCGACCGGATGCTGAGAGTTTCCAGTTTTATCAAAAGACGTCTTAGGGGGCACCCTGTAGAAGACTTTGCTAAGAACAAAGTAGACAACTACCGCTGACTGCGGTTCATTGTGAACAGAAACGGTAAGATTAAGAAAGACTACGCGGCAAGTTTCGCAGGATCTTTCAGGCAAAAGTGTATGCTGACTAGCTGGATAGAAATTGAGAATTTCATTAAAAATGATCATATTAAGATGTTTTGCTAGAGACGGCGTTTTATGTATGCCCCGATAATTATTAACATCCGATCGAGATCCAGACTTGAAGACAGGAATGATAATTGACGTCTTCTATGTTTCCGGGAAAATCCGCTCGAAACATAAATGGAAAATAAATGACTAAGTAATAAGGGAAGGTCGGATAACTGTTTAATAATCGAAATTGGAATCCCGTCCGTTCCTGAGCAGTGTCAATTTTTGAAACGACTTATGCGTTTTATGATTAGATATGAGGAGGCATCGATTGTACTCAGTGTCCTGTCTGGAGGCGAAGGGAAGGGACTGGTTCAGATTCAGCTGTCAGGTGCCTTGCAACAGAAGCACTAAACAACTCCGCCTTGTCAGTGTCATCAATGAGGAGGGTTTTATTATCGTTTAGCAGGGGTGAAATTTCAAGATCACCCTTAGAGGAGGACCGAAGACGAAAGATTCCAGCGACGGGTCTTCCAGGGTTTGAATCACTGAGAACAAGTGATTCCCACTATCTTCGCGCGCTTGGCACATCCTTGAGACTGTTTTCAAAATTTATGTGATTCTAAGATGAACGGATAAAGAATTAGTAGATAAGTCTGTTACAATGAAAATGAGAAACAGGGAAATCTGTAAAGTTGGACTTGAGGTATCTACGAGGCACAAACTCTACGTTGCCCTTGGAAATATTAGACATGACGTCATAAAAAACGGTTGCATCACCACAGGAGAGAAAACCACGCCAGCCAAATGATCCAATATAGTTATTTATCAGCACGTTGTCCACGTAATTGCAGTTTAGGTAGGTCCAAACCGTGCCGGTCTCCTTTAAAAAGGCAAGCGGTAAGCAACAATGAATTAATACGTGATCACTATCAAAAAGGTCTTTTTTGAATGCAGCAAAAATAAGGGCAATGCCATAAGTAATTATAAGGTCTAAAATATAGTTATCGTTTGTTGGAGAGCGCAGAAGCTGAGACCAGTTAGAAAAATTGACAATATCTTGGAGGGGTTGGAATCTGGGTAGACAGATATTGGAAACCCAATCTCTTTTATGAAGGTTAAAATCCCCAGTAAAAATTCTGAAATAAATTTGAAGATTTCTCAAAGTTGTGCATCGCCACTGGCTGAAGAGTTCGGAAGATTGCAGATAAAGCCAGAATAACAAATGCAAAGCAAAGTTTCCAGGTAATAGGGAGAATGTTTCAGGTAGGATCTAAGATGCAGGAGACAATCGCCCCCACGCCTAGATGTGGGGCCTTGACGGTAGAAATTAAAGTAGAATGGCATTACCGACAAAGACAAGGGAGACTGGAATGGCCACTTCTGGCTTATTAGCCATCGTCAACCGGTCTTACCCAACCCCGAGTTGTGAAACACCTGAGGCTCTAGCTCGTGACCTGTTAGTTAGAAGTTCACGCCTCTAACCACTGGGTCACGGGACCGTTTCTCTGGCGGTTTCTATCGGGAATGTACAATAGTAGGGGACGCCCACCGATCGTTCATACGGAACTCACTCGTTCCGTAATAACGATCAGAGAGCGCCCCCTGCTATAGAAATTTAAGTTATCCATAAAAAGGGAAGAGTCAGGAATAAGAGTATGGGTCGAAGACTTTGTTATACATATAACATCAGGCGTCACTTCGAGAGCAGTGGCTCTGACTCGGGTCACCTTTTTATAACAGACCTAGCATCCAATGATATAATACTGAATGTGTTTCGAACAACATAGCTATTAGCGACGACATTTAGAAAAAAGTTGGAGGTGGATATGTGAACTGTAAATTATTGTTATTTGGGAAATAAAACCTGGTGATTCCACCATTATTGACATATTGGGAGTTAACAAGAAAAAGCTGAACGGGAGGCCTAAACGAAGTAGGGATATAATTTTCAGACGATGGAACACTAAGAAGGTTGGAACAGGCATGGGCTTGCTGGTAGTTAATTTATGAAAGAGAAGGAGCAGGGGAGGAGGGCACTAGAAGAATGGTAAGGGCTAGCGGGGGATGGTAGGTAGCTCTAAGAAGTAAAGGGTGGGAAACCAGGTCCAGGATTGGAGTCGGAGGAATTAGCTTGACTAACGTGAGGACAGCTGGCTTTGAGTGGTGGCAGGCCTGAACTAGGTTGGGGTAAATGACTTAGAGCGGTCCACGTAAAGGTGATTTACAGGATAGATATTAGGGCTATGGTAAGTAATCGATGTGCGGGACAGAGGATTATTTGGGAGTATATTTGAACCTACGGGGTTTACAGACGAGCTCGGTTGTAGAGGCGTAGTAAGTCTAAGAAAAGGCAACATACCAACAAATGAAATTATGCTACCTTTATTTTGGGTCAGGGTCGGATTCAGTTTTGAAACACATCATTCTGACACCATACCTCAGGTGATTTTTATGGAGAATTTGGAAGACTCTGTTGAAGTGGGAAAGCTCTCGGTATAACTGAAGTTAACGGATTCGAGGGCTTTCTAGAAGGGCTCCCAAGAGAGTTAGAAACGACGACTTGGACTGTTAGTGATTTGGAAGCAGACGATGGCGTTAAGTGGCTTGAGTTAGAGGGATGTGAAGGAGAAAGGGGAGCAGTTAATCGGATTCCATAGGAGTAGGATTAACTGACTTCTCACAGTTACTTATATTATGACGAAATTGGTGAGCATTTGACTGAGAAAACGGTGGTGTATTTAAGAAAAGGGACACAGTTCTTCGCACTGTGGGAGTAAGTTCATGATAAAGACAAAATTTCACGTTTTGGAGATATTCCTGTTGAACTTTTTGCTCAGAATTAAGAGCCCAGTGCCAAACATTAGCATAAAATATTTTCGACTGTATAGCACAGGCGGATCGAGCTGCCTATTAGTACCAACGAGGGACGAATGGCAATGGTTGCCTTGACCAATATTTGATAAGGGCACGCCTAGGTATAGAGGCCGAGAGCCTTCGCTGACCTGGGACTTTTGCTTTCATCACCTCTGACAGATCTGATGGCCGAATTTCAGTTAGAGGTTGGTGGTGTAAAAATGCACACCGTTTGAGCCAGTTAGGATGCTTAACATGTGAATTGCAGAATGCGACTGGTGGTCAACAGGCACAGTCTAGCAAACCTCAAAAGAATGCGTTTGCATTTAAAGAAGTGTAATCAGAAAATAAAGATTGAAGGCCTTTGTGGCTCTTAAAAAGCTCGTTTTGAATAATATCGTCTACTTATCGCCGAATATGAAACTAGCGGCAGGTTATGCCAAAGCAATGTATGGAAGCGAATATGCGAATCCCAGGTTCTTGTTGTAAAGAAGATGAACAGATGATCTCTGGACAGTAGGTGTATTAGTCTGAGCTTTCGGTCTCATACAGGAGGCCACCGTCAGAGACTGTGAGAATGCGACATCAAATGAGCAGTTTTTGGAGTCAAGCCATGAAGGGGGAGGAGAGGGATATGAGTGCACAATGTATATCTAAAAGCAAGAAGAGAGAGTGTTCATTGGTGGAGGAGGCGGGAGGAGGTATATTCAGAGATAAATTACGAAGGCTGAGTGAGCGAATAATGGGGACAAGGACTGAGCTCCGAGAAAGGCCTGAACTATTAGTAACGTGAAAAAAGTACATAGGAGCCAGCTTATACACGCCGGGTCCACGGCAATTTTAGGCTGGTTAGCTGTCATCTACTTGAACGGAAAGTATTTAAATGCATCGTACGTCCGGGTTTCCTAATGTAGTGCCTGTGGGCATTTCCAATTTCAGAACTTCGCTCACTAAACTAGTAAATAGACAGCAGTATTCGAGAATGTGGAGGACAAACGCTTGATAGCCTTATTTTAATTTCTTTAAGATAGAAACTATGAGGAGTAAAATCAAAAGTCAGGGCAATTTTGACCGTTATTCTACTAGCGTGTGGCGAGAGATCTAAATTCTTAGTGTATCTTAAACCTAGGTCCTTGGCGCTGGAACATTCAGTCATAGGTTTGTGTTGAAAAACCACTGGTTTGGGTAGAGTTTCAGGTCCGAAACACATAAGGCGACATGTAGATAGAGAGGATACCCTAAGCCATGTTTACTATGACGCAGAAAGAGTAAACCAATCAACACGGATTCGTTCCAGACAATATTGGGTGGTAGATTTAGAAAAAGAAAATGCGCATTTAAAATCATCGGCAAAAATAAAGGATTGGGGACAATCAACTGCCGATAAATTACCACTAATGTAAATCAAGAGCCAAAGAGGACCTCACACGATATCGTGAAGAACGCTACTTACAATGGGGTTCTCAATGGATAATGGGCGCCCCACCAAGACGTTTTGTTTCCTATTAGAGAGGTATGACTTAATAAAGTCAATAAGTGGATTGCGAATTCCTAGAGCCTCCAAGTCAATTAAGAGGCATCTATGGCGAACTTTTCCAAAGGCCCTACGAAGATCGAAATATGTCACGACCACAGGTAAATGATCACTTCAAGGAGAAGTGAGAACATTCGGAAAGGTCATAAAACGCATTTCAAAAGAACGATCGGGCGAGAAACCATGCTAGAAAGAGCCTAGGACTTAATTGGCTTTACAGAAACGAGTAATTGCGATCGCAAGAATTTTTTTAAACAGCTTTTCAGGAGAGCACCCTGATAATCTTGAACATCAAAATGGGAGCAATATGTAGCAAGATAAGTTCGTTGAACGGTAAGAGCCACCTATGAGACCATAAATGGACCCAGCCCGGCTGTGCAAAACGACTTTATTTTGAGCTCTAACTGGGACCACTCCGCCTCTAATGCACTTTAAAATTGCTGTCTTTGACTTACATAAATTTCGTCAGCAAAGTTTGGCTGCCACGGAGCCAACTCGCGGACAGACCACAGTCTAAGGTAACAAGGTTCAAAGCTCTTGATGATCAGAAGTCATTCAGAATCTCTGAGACCGACAAACTGCTAGGTTGTCTCTGAATACACTTCGTAAAGTTTGCCAGCTTTTAAGTGAATTTAACCAAATAGGTCAGTGTTTGCTCATTGATTTTTAAAAACTCACTGCACTTTATTTACGATCCGAGTTATTTCTTTGTATTCTCGAAAGAGAATATGTACCTATGCCTTTATTTTAAAGTTTATGGGTTCTCAGAAATTTTGCGGTAGTGGCATGACCAGCAAAGACATTTCGTCTGAAGGGAAATCTGGTGGGATGACCTTCGTATCATCATCGAAAACTGCGAATGCCCGCTTGATGGTGTAAAGCATTGAATTTGTGGCCTTAGTCACCCTACAACATTGTGTAGACAGCTTTAGGCTGTCTGCAGCCTACACTCCGATATCGTTTTGCGTTTCTGCTTCTCGATTGGTATTCCGTTCAGATTGCCGCGTATTTGGGGTCCGATTTCTGAGGCACAGCATGGTGCAGTTGTTCAAATGGAAGGACAAGAGCCATCTGCTGGACCACTCGTCCAATCGACAAAGATTTTATTGGTAGTTAGTCTCGCCGGCGGCATTTCGGGTGACCGTCCAGATTTTTATGTCGTCTACAAAGATGGGACTACTGCAGTCCAACTCATCTACACATTCATTGATGAACAAGAGAATGAGGGTTGGTCCGAGCATTGTGGGATATTCTAGACCCTTTATTTGATAATGTGGATGGAAGCAAACCAAAGGATTCTCTTAGCAGACGGAGGTGTGTAGTCGTTGACCGAGTCTGACCCTCCTGTAACGAAAAAGTGATTCCCGCTGAGGTTTATGTGTTTAAGCATTAATTGAACAGTTTGCTTTACCTGAGCGAGAAAGTAACCGGTCACGCAACCCTAAGGGTTGAAAGGAAAGTCAGAGAACAGTCGGAAATTGTAAGGTAGCAGTCTATTAAAATTATCCCAGAAACAAAGAAGCAACTAATTCGCTTCTGCTCAGAAAAATAAACCAAAATTCTTTAACAAATTTGTCTTAATTCAGTCGGACTACTCACGATTGAAAGCCTGAAATGCTGCGAGTTAGTGACGGAACTGAAAAGGATACCTGTGAATTTAGAGATAAATCGGATTATCTTCAGAGGACGAGAGTCGAGAAAGACTACCGGGGTGGATGAGTTGTCATGTACTTAAGTATGTGTTTGTGGGAAGACCCAGAAGTTTACTGACGGTACTCAAGCCCTTCCCTTGATGACAAACATATGGGGTCATAGTTCCTTGAGGTTGTGACTATAATAATTGTATTAAATGACAGTTTGCAGGCACTGTCAGGGAAAGATTCAGCAGAAATCCGGCCAGCAGTAAAAAACTCCTGACAAAACAAAAAATAAAGAGGACGGTGGTTTAGTATAGTTTGGAGCGTTCAGGAGAAAAACTGCTGTCCATGAAATGGCGACAGTCAAGAAATGGAGGGGTAGCACTGCATGGGATATTATCAGTCGCCATTTCCTTATACGAAGTTGGGACTGGACCAAGCTGAAACACTGGAGAACAGCTGTCGCTATTGGCTGAAAAAATTTTCCCCAGCGAGGCCGCCCATGAGGATTAGAGACCATGGACGCCATCGCTACGGTATATTTGATCGCTGGATCCACCACTCAAAATTTGTGGGAGTTTTTCTGAACGCAAAAAACGAGCAATAGTTCTTTCAAGCAAAGGATAATTTTGCAGAATCTTCACATCCCTGGGTAATTTATGCAAAATAACTTTTGTGTTCACAAAAAAGATCCGATGATATATAACGGTACGTGCTAGAGGAAGAAATAAAAAGACCTCAGGTGACTGTTCCGTCGGGGGTGGGCAAGATATTTTAAAGAAGTGAGCAGATAAAGGTACGACTATATAGAAGCTTAAATAGTAAAAATAGTCCCTTTTGTAATCTACGAAACCACAGAGGATGACGCCTATAAGCCGGCAACGTATTGTTCACTGATTAATTTACCGATCGCCAAGGACGTATCACGACGCGAATACTTGCCTGTCAAAAACATGTAAGAGATTGTTAGTCGATCTGATGTTTTTCTCATCGTTGACGTCTTTTAAACCGGCATTCGATAAATTAATGTGGAGTCGAAGTGGTCAAAGCTTGCCTTCGGTCACAGTAGCCTAAAGACAACACTTGAAGCGCTTCTCACCCAGCATGCATTAAACCCAATAAGAGCGCGTGGAGGACGACGTGCTGGCTGTCTGTATCTCGTCTTCATAACTGCTCTTGACGGTATACAGTATACCTCCACCCGGTCGAAGTGATCATGTAGTATTTTATGAGAGTAATATCCATATTGCGTGCTGTATGAAAGGGACAAAATGTGGTCAAATATACGGCAAGGATACTTTCGTCAAATGAAAAACGAGACGTCACATACATACTGAGGTACTCTCTTCCCAGGAAACGTCACCAAGTACTGGAAGTCACTTAATGAACGTTTGTAGCGTCTCGTGAAGAACCACTGTTTTTAAACAAGTCCAAAGAAGACAGAATAGAATTGATTTATTATAGCACCTCTTGGGCGCTCTCGGTCTTCCTTTGAACACCGCTTCCGTGGCTACCAAGAGATGGAGGAGATGGACAAGAGACAAAGGCTGTGAAAGAAGCGCAGTCTTTTAAAGTTTTTGAAAGCCACGTAACGTCCATATGGATTATATTCCACGGTCTCATCACCTCCAGCCATAGGGCCGATGATGCGTTTGGTGGGTTCTTAGCCTCACCTCCACACAGACCGCGACTTCGAACGGAAGTATTCACATCGCTATCAATTACCGGCCAAAATATACGTACCTTCGCGCAAGATGCTTCATGCAGGTTATACGTCGGTGTCCAGCACTGAGTTCATGTTAAACCTATTGACAATGTTTAGCCGGAATCGGAATTCTACCATTATGCATCACACATTCTTCGGTGATGTATAAACGATCCCCAGTTCCTTAAAGGCCTTATAGCTGGATGCACTTTGTCTTCGCTTGGCCAACCGTTCCATATAAACTCCTTTACCTGGTGTAACAGTGGGTCTGGTGCAATGGTGGCCCTAGTGTGTTCGGCTGTGAGAAACACCTGTCGGATGACACCTTTAAGCTAGTCATCGTCTTATATCGGGTTACTTGCGACCACCACGCCTAAACGATTTTCTTCGCCTACGTCCACTTGTGATAAAGTGTCTGAAGCTCCGAACTTCTGAGTGAGCATGTATTGAATTGTGAAGTCATAACTCTGGAGTGTAGCGCCTCACCGTTGTGTTCTCTCGGCCGCGTAATGCAGCATGCAGCGATTCATGCCCATCAGAAACTTTTATAACTGATGGCCCGTGTGGAGGGCGAAACATTTACCGTAGGTGAGTTGGTGGAATTTCTGCACTGTTAAGATAATTGCCAGCGTCTCTTTCTATATTGGACTGTGGGTTTCTTCTGCCCTTGTGTGTCATCGTGGGACATGCATCAAGGCAGGACATTTCCGTCTAGATCTCTTCGACGAAGAAGAATAAGAAAAACGCCATAAAGCCCATAACCAGATGCATCCCTTTGGACAACTCTCTTTATTTGCTTCAAAATGTGTGAGCTCGGTTGACTCCTTAATTCTCACCTTTATCTTGTCAACCTCTTCATGAAAGGCTGCAGACCAGTCAAATCTGGCATCCTTGGAAAATATTCGACTTAATGGTGGCTTAAAACTGTGCAGTCCTGCAATAAATGGTCAGTCCTAGCTAACGTAGCCCATAAATGACTTAAGTCCCATAGACAATTTGACGCCTTCGCATTCTTAAATGCAGCAAATGTTCCTGGGTCTGATGAGTGTTTTGCTCGCTTGCCACAAACTGCAGGTAGTATATCCCTTTCCGAAGGAACTTGTTCTCTTCCATGTCAATTTTCAGGCCATAATTCACAAGAATATTTTCGACCTTGACAAGCATCCGGAGCAGCTCTTTGTCAGCACGGCCAACGACGAAAATGCCATCCAAGTGGGCAACGGTTCCGGTAACATTTGTAGGCATGATGCCCATAAGGCTATAAAATACCTTAGGCGCCGTTCTGATGACATAGCTGAGACGAGTAATGGAGCTGAAAAAACGGAAGCAGCGGCGAAGCACGCCTACGAATCAAGAACGGACAAATAGTTCAGGTCAAAGGGACATTTCTCTGGCCGAAGGCCGTCATTTTGACAGCCTAACCAACGCAAAGTTGTCAACTTTTGAGGCTGTGAGCACCAGTGGTCGCTGTCTAGAAATCTGTTACATTAACTTTCAGGGTCTCTTCAACAAGTTAGATGAACTCACATTACTAGCTTCTGAACAGAAGCCTCACATAATTGTCTCAAAAGAGACATGGTTGACTGAGGAAATAAGTAGCACCGAAGTCAGAATTGTAGACTACCAAGTGCTCCGTTGTGACAGATTTTAACTTAGAGGAGGAGACACAGCGATTTATGTGTCAGCGAGAAATATCCGACGTGACACCGCCAAATTTTGAAATAATTTCATGCAATATGTGCATCAAACAATTACGGACGCTTTGTCTGTGTGTTGTCTATCGGCATTCCAGCTCGAATTGCATCGCCGATGCAGAATTACCTAGTGCACCGGAGTTGTTATGTAAGCAGGAGTACTTACTACTTCTGGGTGACTTTAAAGCTCCAGAAATAGACTGGAAAATTCCTTTAACAAACGCTCCGTCCACGTCATTCGACCTCAAACTACTGCAACTCCTTCTGGATGAATGCCTCATTCAACAGATAAAAGTAGGAACAAGACTGAGAGGAGGGCAGCGACTCAACGGTTTAGATTTCGTTTTCAGTAAAGAGAAAGGAATCATAAGGGAGATGAATGCGAGACATCCACTTGCTTTAAATGGCCATATTTTTGTCTAGTTTGCTTTCTCCTATTGAGCCCACAACCACAAACTAAAAGGCGACGGAATATTTGGAAGGGTGATTTGAAAACAGTGAAGCGTGGCGCTTCGAAAGAACCCAGGTCAGTCAACATGGAAGATTGAAAAGAATCCTGGCAGTATTTTCGCGGAATTATTGGGTTTTATTGAATCCCATTGTCCTATGACAATAGTGAAGCCATGTGCACGACCGCCGTGAGTCATTCCGATGACAAAAAAGATCATGAAGAAGAAACAGAGGCTGTGGAAAAATTACTTGCATTTTCGAGATCTCATAACATTCGCTGAATATAAGAAGTAACGTAATAAATAGAATGGGAGAGAATAGCACCTCTTGGGCACTGTAAGTTCTTTGAACACTGGCAAAAACTAAACCAAACTCATCCATTTCGACTACGCTTTGGCTCCATGGGACTGGGTGTCTGCTTCGTCAATAGGCACGAACTAAGAGTTTGTTTTAAGTTAAACGACCTGAGTTCCAAGGAAAAATCATAGCGACAGTTAGTAAAAAAATCAATATACAAAATATGAAGCTTGCAGTTTAGAGTTTGTTGGAATTCGGGATCATGAATATATCGCCCTTCACTGAACGTGAGAAACTTTGACATCGGCCTGAGATTGAAATTGCCGCAAATTAGTACGGGTTCCTAGAGCATTCTCCCTGCGCCGACTAATAAAAGAGTCCAGTATATGTCCCGAGAAGTTTTATAGGTGCATTAGCTGTAGGGGAAAGCACAAGGACGAAGATGTGTGTTAAGGTAATGGCGTCGGGAAGTTGTTAGTCGAAGGGCCACAGAAAGCGCAATTACTGTCTCAGTTTTTTCGATCGTTTTTTACGGTGGAGTCCTCTGAAGACAATCAGGAGTCTGATAAGGGCAAACATACTGTCGCCATTGAAACCGTTTCCTTCTGCGTCGAATAAGTAAGACGCGTCCTCAGCCAAATGGAGTCAGACACATCTCCTAGAGCCGACGGTATTCCTGGGCTGAAACTTAAGAAGCTATCAACAAAGCTGTCAAAGCCTCTTTCGACTATCTTTGAGCTGTCACTGAAAACAGGAAGGCTGCCGTCACAAAGAAAGAGAGATAATCTCGTTCCCTTGCATAAGGGACGTGGTAAGCTGGCAGCAAGCAGCTTAAGGCCTATTAGCTTAACTTGCCTCTGATGCAAAACGATGGAAACTCTAGTAAGGCGTGTTATACAGCAATTGTGTTAAGAAAATAACATCTTGCAGGATTTTCAACATGGCTTCCGGAGAGGACGTTCCTGACTCTCAAATCTGCTAGCCTGTCTGGAGACCTGGACCAGGGCTCTAGAAGAGGGTTTTGAGGTCGATGTCGTGTACATCGATTTCCACAAAGCTTTCGATACTGTTCCGCACCAACGCCTTCTTCACAAATTGAGCGCCATCGGCATCCGGGCAGATCTTCTGAACTGGATTAGGGCGTTTCTGGTTGGTCGGAAACAACGTGTCTGTATTGGAGATGATATGTCAGAATGGGTGAATGTGGCCAGTGGTGTGCCTCAAGGTTCAGTTCTGGGACCATTGCTCTTCATCCTATATGTTAACGACAGCCTCCAGGAACTCGACTGCGGCAAAGTAATGTTTGCAGACGACGTTAAGCTCTGGCAAGCCATGAAGTGTTCTTACGACCTGAGAACCCTTCAAAACACTCTGCATCGAATGCAAGCGTGGTCGGAGAAATAGCTTCTAGATTTAAATGTGCAGAAGTGTGCCGTCCATCATCTGCGTCCAAACAACTGTTATTCAACTGAGAGCCCGAGGGCATATCATCTGAAAGACATTAGACTTCCCACAGAATCTTCACAGAAGGATCTCGGTGTTTGGATACAAAGCGACATGAAACCCACACTACAGTGCATTAAGGTTGCAAAAAACGCCATGTGTGCTCCATGCAAACAAAAGGGCATTCGTAACCATTGACAAAAACCTTTTTGGAAGAGTTTACGGTACCTTCGTTCGGCCTCATTTAGAACATGGCAAACAAGCGTGACGGCCACGGTTAGTAAAGGATCAAACGTGCCTTGAAAGAGTACGACGTCGTGCAACAAAGCTGGTGAACGGTCTAAAAAGCCAACTCTGCATAGAAAGACAGAATTGCCTTAATTTATTCCCTCTGTGTTACAGGCAGCAAATAGATGATCTTATCCTCGTCTACAGGATACTACATGGCCTTGAGCATGGACTTAGATTTGAGGACATGTTTCAGTGGCACCTTTCACCCAATATTCGTGGTCAGTCGATGAAGCTACCGACAAAAATGTCCAGGCTGAATCTTCGTTCTGAATTTTTCACGAAAAAGGGTAGTCGGGAAATGGAACGATCTCCCTCAGTTAGTCGTGGAGGCGACGTTTCTGCAACTGTTCAAGAAACGCTTAGATAATTATTTGTGTCCCCTATTTTCCCTCGACATTCAAAACCTGAGCTAAATACCCCGCGATCCTCGGGACTTAGTTCCTTGAAACAATGCTACTCAAATGAATCAAGTACCGTTTTAATAGCGAATATGTTCATTGTTAGTGTACAGTTGTATCTAAGGTAATGAAATATAATTAATAGGGTTTTCAAAGGCCTTACCTATTATCCATACAAAATAAACAGAAACAGACTAAATTTGGAGAGAACCCTGTGTGTACTTATTGTCATCATCTCCTGCTCTGCCTCATCGAATGGTACCTGTAAGTTGGCCTCTGGGAGCCCAATTCTTGAGAAAACTCCTCTATTCAAGGTCGCAAAAATATGGTCCACAGTTGGCAAAGGATAATGCTGGTCTTCTAACACGTCGTTCAACCCAGTCGAGTAGTCTGCGCACAACCTCATTCTACCATTAGGCTTCTTTTCCTCCACTATCGGAACAGCCCACGCCAGATACTTTGTGGGGCAGATAGTGCCATCCTGTTGCAAACTCTCCAGTTCTCCCCCAACCGCAGCCTGCACTTTAAATGGACGTGCGGACTCTAACTACAGATCGGTTTCTTCCCTGGCTTCGCACTCTAACCTACTGTGGATATGTGCACGTTCCGACGGACATCTCAGTTCGTTCGGCATTCTTACTCTTCAGATCCTCTTCCATAATGCTAA
>CACRXP010000187.1:1035465-1048093 GCA_902702965.1 Spirometra erinaceieuropaei | reverse complement strand
AACTGGCCAATCATCTTCGAGGCCGGCTCAGACATGACCTCGCACTGCACGGCTGCCCCGCTGCCTTACATTGGGCGGACGCCGTTCTCCGGGCGCCGGGCGTTTCCTCGCCTGTCCGCCTACGCATGTCAATCTCATTTCTGTACAGAATACAACATTCTCCCAACCGACGTCCCATTCCTTCTCTTCCTATTCGGAAGTGGGCCTGATCAGATCAGATCAGATCAGATTTATTAAGGGAAATGTAGGCGAGTGCCTTTGAACTCCCTTTTGGTTACAATAACGCCATAAATAAACAATGTGTAAGTCAAGTTTTAAAAAATTAGGTAAGTAATTACATACAACAAGCATTGGTCACTGGTATGAATTTGTCTGTGAATGCCTTCTATGTCAAAATTGTAGAATATCCAGTACGGTACTGAATGGACCAAGTAGTATCAAAGCAAGCGCATATGTGGCGGTCAGGAGATAGCAAAATTGTAAAACGTAATGTTACTAAAATATAGGGAGTAACATTCTTTGTAACATAAAACGTTGGATGTCGCGGGTGGCACAGGGGGAAATTCGTTAGTTTCTGATGCTGTGGAGGTACATATCCCTGTACTGGTCAAGCTTTCTCTTAAATGAGTCCACGGATGAGGACATGACGGCGTCCACAGGCAGGGCGTTCCATGCCTTTACCACTCTGTGGCTGATGAAGGACCTCCTTGCGTCCAGTCTCGCTCCTGTCACACGTAGTTTCAGAGGGTGTCCTCTCAAGCTGGCAGTGGTGGCCAGCTCAAAGAAGTCGCCGGATGCGAGGCAACAGTCCTGACCCCGTAACATTCTAAACGTTTGAATTAAGTCGCCACGGAGTTGTCTGTAGTCCAGGGGAAAGATGTTAAGATTTGAAAGTCTGGTTTCGTAAGGTAGGTTTTGATGACCTCTGACAAGCTTGGTTGCCCGTCGTTGGACTTTTTCGAGGGTGGTACGATCCTTAACAGTCCAGGGTCTCCAGGCCTGAATGGCAAATTCTAACTGTGGGCGCACAAACATCCCGAAGACCTTGCGAAAGCACTCTTCGTCGAACTTGGCAATTGCCCGCTTAATGAGATATAAGCTGGACATTGCGGATTTCGCTGCTTTCAAGCAGTTGAATGATGGCTTTAGTGAAGATGTTGTCCACACCCCTAGGTCTTTCTGGACCTCTACCAGTGGCAGCGGTGTGTGATTTAGATAATACGTCTGCCGGTGCGCAGAGCTGGTTCTGCCAATCCTCAGAATGTTACATTTGGTAACATTAAATGGGAGGAGCCAGTGGCCTGACCATTTTTCGAGTCGGTCTTAGTTTGCCTGTAAATTTGCTTCATCGTCCTCGTTGCGGATGACGGTCCAAAGCTTTATATCGTCAGCAAACATGGCAATTTTGCAGTCCAATCCATGGATAGAGTCATCAATATAGATGAGGAAGAGGATAGGGCCAAGAACGGAGCCCTGCGGTACTCCGCTCGTAATCGTCACCTCTGCCGAGTGCTGGCCACCAAGACGAACAGTCTGGGACCGACCGACTAAAAAGTTTTCAATCCACTTCAAGAGCTTGCCTGTTACCCCTATGCGGCTGAGCTTGTGTAGGAGACGTTGGTGTGGCACGCTGTCAAAGGCCATCTTGAAGTTTATGTAGGCCACATGCACAACGTTTCCTTCATCAATCGCTCGGGTCCACTGTTCAAGACAGTAGAGTAGATTGGTCAAGCAGGACCTCCCTCTGCGGAAACCGTGCTGTGCATCGCACAGAAGATGATTTTGCTCTAAAAGCCGCATCAGTTTGCGTTTGATAATTCGCTCCATAACTTTGCAGCATATAGAGGTGAGGCTTACTGGTCGGTAGTTGTTTGCGGAAGCGCGACTGCCATTTTTATGAATCGGTGAGATCCACGCAGTCTTCCACTCAGGAGGTAGTCTGCCTGCATCAAGGGAGGCTTGCAAGAGGAGACTCAGAGGTTCTGCCAATTCTGTGGCTAATTCCTTCAACAACTTTGCCAGTATTTCGTCAGGACCGGGCGATGTCCCTTCTTTTAGCTTCAGTAATTCCCGTTGAACAATAGGTTTTGTGAGAACCACTGAGTCGATTGTCGGGACATTGTCCACATTCCAGTGATCAATGGGTACAGCGACATCTCTCGAAAAAACCGACTGAAAGAACCTGGGCAGATGCTCAGCCTTTTCGTCGTCCTTGTAAAGTTCAACAACATCATCAGTTTTTAGCATAGGGATAGGATCCCTGTTGCGGGTTCTTTGTCTTATGTAGTTGAAGAAAAGCTTTGGGTTTTCTCCTGCACAGTTTAAAAGGTTACCCTCGAAATCTTGACGCGCTTTGTAAACAAGGCGTTTTACTCTATTCCGCTGAGCCTTGTACCTATTTCTTGATTCAGTTGTCTTGTCCCTAAGATATGCTTTCCACAGCTTTTGCTTACGGTTTACTTCAACTTTTAGTGAACCCTTTAGCCATCTGGGCCTGCTGGTGATTTTCTTTTTCGACATAGGGCAGTATCTGGTGATAAGTCCATTCAGTTTGGCCTTAGGTTCTAGCCAGTCCTTGAGGACACACCCCGTAAATGCTGCTTTCCAGTCTCTACGACGCATGTCGAGACGCATTTGGTTGAAGCCACCACGCCATATGTTGCGTCTAATCACGATGCTTTGATCGGGTACAGAGAAGAGAGAATACTCCCACTGTAGGACTACATGGTCGCTTTTTCCGAGAGGGGGTAGACAGTTTACAACATCAACGCTTTCCGGTGCCTTTGTCAATACAAGGTCTAAGCAGTTAGCTAGTTGTCCTTCACGTAGTCTGGTTGGGGATAAGACGTGTTGTGTAAGATGCGATCTTTGCACAGATTTTAGGAGGCGGTGATCAATGTTAAATTCTGAGCCCGGGGCAGAAGTCAGATTCCAGTCGATATTCGGAGCGTTAAAGTCGCCCATAATCATGACATTGGGTCGGAGCGAAATTGCTTCTAATTCCTCTAGTAGACTACTGTCTGATTGCGGGTCGTTCCTCGGTGGGCGGTAGACCGTCAGGATCTCGAGAGGTTGTTACCCCGGCGTTTTGACGGTGAGCCAAATTGTTTCAGTTGTGCGCTCGAGCTGTGCCTCTTTTGCTGACGCAAAAAGGCCATATTTGACATACACGAGCACACCTCCACCTTGACGTCCCAACCTGTCCTTTCTGAACAAAAAAATAACCAGATAAAGCGACTTCGCGATCGTCTACGCTCGCGGACAGCCACGTTTCAGTTATGGATATAACATCGGGTAAGGTTTGGTTAACGTAGATCTTAAGCTCATCTAATTTAGATAGCAAACTTTGCGCATTGGAATATAAGCATTTTAGCTTTTTTTCCTTTGGAAAGCCGGCTATGACGCCGCCTTTGCCAATTGTCTCGGCTGTGGCGACATACGCACGGGCCGTGCCCATATGAAGCGGGACGGTCGCTCGATTATGCAGTTGTTGTAGATAACGAGGCCTTGTTCGCCATTCATTTGTCGCAGCCTTAGCTCCTGGACTAACTGTCGGCGTTTTATCCGCTCCGGTGGTGTGTAATCCGGCTGAAACAAAACTCCTTGGTGGGAATATTTTAACCTAAAACGTCTTGAGAGGATGAGATCAACATGCTCTTTGCAACTCAGAACAATTTTAAGGGGCCTAGGATGCGGTGGAATAGCGGGTTCAGTAGAGCGCTTTCCGAGTCTGAAGGCTTTCAATACGGAAATTTCTTCGTTGGGTTGAAGCAGTGTGTTTAGAAGACCTTGAAACAAGCCGAGATCAGCTAATACGCGTCCTTTAGGTGTATCTGCTTGAGGCTCCTGAAGTCCCTGTATTACTAGGCACTGTTTTCGGAGCGGCCGGTCTTGGGTGCGTGATGTTGGTGACTTGAGAGTTCCTGGCGAACCATTCATGATGACATTCTGGTTGCCATCCACTCCAGGGATCATTTCTGCAGCTAATGGTATCGTGTTTGGGGCAATACTGCTCCTGCCTTTTATGTCAATACAGAGGATATTCGCATTTGCCGCGTCTGTGTCTACGCCGGCGCTGGAGGTTTCTGTCGATTGCTCAGACAAGCTCTGCTTTTCCGCCCTAGGAAGTTCCTTTCTTCGAGTACTCCGAAGTCGTGCGATTTCCGTCTCTCTCTTTTCAGTCATCAGTCCCCTTTCATTTAACTGCTTCCTTTGATGTGACCTCAATTGCGTTTGAACGGTCTGAGCCTTATTATTAATTCCTTGGTTCTCCTCGGTCACATTGCGGGGGGTGGTGATCGTTTGCTTTCTGCTCTTCTGCGGCGGATTAATATCATGCCTTGTCATATTCTTCACGATTTCCTCTGAGGTTTCCTTCCATGCGGTAGTCTTTTCTATGTCGAATCCTTTTACCTTCTTCTGTGGTGGAGATCGGACAGCTTCTACTCTGCCAGTGAGCTGGTCATTGTTCTTCAGCTGGGTAGTTATCAATGATGAGAGTGTACTGCCATTATCACTTCGCAACTTAGTTTGCGATTTTGGAGTGTCGTTTATCATCGCTCTTGGTGAGGGTGAGGCTGTATGTTCATGTTTCCGTTTAACTTTTCTCTTAGCACTCTGTTTATTTCTGCAGCCAGCGATCCCCTGAAACGGTGATCCCTCTACTAGTGGGTTGCTGTTAGTCAACTCTGTCAGTTTCAAAACTATCTGTTGGCTGCTGCTGAATTCATCAATTGACCTGAATTTATCTCTAAGGAGGTTCATGTTCGTCTCCAACGACGTAATGTTTAACGCGAGATCTCGACAATATTTACACCGCGTACCACAATTTGAAGTTTCATCATTTGGTAGAAAATCTTGTGTAGTCGTAGCGAATTTCCCGGGATAATTTGCGTTGCGGGCCACCCCCGTCCTGTTTTGAACCACTTCTGGCGCACTGCATTCGTTAGATCCTCCCTGCCCGACGTGAATCGACGCTGGTCCGCGTGGAGTTGCTAGTGCACTATGTTCATGGCGAAGTCCGACACATTCCCCAACCGTGGGGCTAATGCAATTAATATCCATCGGTGCCGATGGCCGAGGGTTCTAGGCGTTCGCCTCGTGAGGCGATGGTCGGAGGTTCGATTCCTGCTCTCCACGCCTTTTTTTCATCCCGCGGGACTGATGGATCGTACACTTCTACATTTCCCACGTCTCAATGCGCCAAAGTCAAGGATACAACAACGGCCGAAAGGTTGGCAGCAGAAGACAGACACAATCAAAAGACTTAAGCCGCCGCCATAAATCCGCCCATCAACACACCCCGGTCTCCCAATGGCGCACCACAGGCAACAACATCCAATAATACAGGCCTGGACCTGTGGTGCTCCAACTGGGGGTGGATGTTGCAACGCTGAGGCCCTCGCGACTACTTGACCGCGCGCGCACAAGTTGTAGTCTGGCTCTTAGTTGCTACCGGCTGACCAAACTGCCAAATCATCTTCGAGGCTGACTCATACATGACCTCGCTGAAAGCGCTGGACTACTGCCCCGCAAGCGGCCTAACCGTGCTAAGTGTCGAAACCCACCTACTCGACCTCCAATATGAACACAAGGCAGTGACATAAGAGGAAGACTAAGGATTATTTCGGACGACGGGCTGGAGTTCAGACACGGGGAGGCCTTTTGGCGGGGACAAATTGGCCTGGCAATGGTCATTAGTTGATCCGGCAAGCGAGAACGGCAACGACGTGTGGAGGCGTCGGGGAGCGGCGTCCTCCGGTCCAAGGTGCCCGGGCGCCAACTGTCCTCGGTACTTATGGGGCCTCCAGTCGGTGTGGGCAGGTTCAAGGAATAGACCAGTAGGCAAGAGTAAGTATACACAATGAAAGATAGGATAACACGGAGGATTAGTCGATAGGCTTATCGAGGCTGCAGACTGCCGCATATGGCAGCCTTGCGATAGCCCCGATAGGTTTAATGTTGAGAGGTGACTAGCGCGGCGCCGTGGTGCTGGTGGATAACCGGCAACGCGCTAGGGAGTCTAGCATGACTAATCCGAAATCGGATACACTGCGTCTACATCCCTACACCATGACCTCGCTGAAGGCGTCGGACATGCCGCTCGCAACTCCTACCAACCTCTTCTGTAATAATTCAGCATAGAGTACAACATCCTCGCAACTGGCGTCCCACTTCTTCTCTTCCTGTTCGAAACTGGGTCCCCCAGAAGGCCAAGCATCCGAGACCAAGTTAGAGTTCGAGGATCAAGATCTGCCCCACGGCGTATGAGTCCTGGTCAGGTGGGAGTTTCTATTTACACATTTGGCAACGGTAAGGTATAGGACACCAACTAACTTGAGGTAGCCCGTTGACCGTGTCGTACGTTGAATGACCGTAGAGGGGGTTTTATTGGTGGGGCAACATGCAGGGCGGAATTCAAGAAGACACAGAAGGTAAATTGCCGAAAGTCTTGTTGCGAGCTGTCATATGACAAAGAAATTGAGCACAGTAATTTAGAAAAAGACAAAATGGCAACTTTCGAAAATGACGGATTTTGATTAAACCGGCTCTGGCGAGTTTACATTCAATCAGGAAGCCCAAGAGATGTCAGTCAGCAGGAACGTTGAATCGCGAGTGAGGTCTACAGTCACACGGTCTGTTAGAACATACGTTGGAAATGCTAACTACTTGAGGTCCTACACCCTACCGTTACCCCACAGTCTGCTATAAAAAGCTCATTCTGTTAAGGAAGTCTTCCAACCGAAATCTTACATGTTCATTCCAAAAGAATGGATGTACAGTACGTGGCCTATCTCATGAAATCTGATAACTGGAACTGATGAGAGAAATTCTGGACGCCTTTAATGTTGCGCATTTTGTTCGCTCATCCACATCCTTCAATGAAATGTCCTTTTCTTGTGCAGACATTGTGTTTGCGTAATTATATCAAGTAAAATATCAGTAACTTTTAGCGAAAATGGGCGTTGGAATATATTTGTGCAATTTCCTATGCTAATACATGTCCTAGACTCCGGTTACGCATCTAAGCGACTTTTTCATTGAAATGATAGTAATTTGCCCACAAGAGTTTTAATAAACAGATCTAGCCGAACTTGGAAATTCATTTTATGTTCTACGTTAACCATGGTTATCAACCTGCTAACACAGAGGTTATTTTAAGAAAACCAGAGCTTTTATCAATTCCGACATGTCAAAATAGCAGATCTGTGCGATTTAGTGCCATAAAGTACAGTAATAACGCAGACAAGGATTCCTTCGTTTAAATGGGCTGAAATTGTTTTGTCGTTTGGAAAACTCTACCTGACGTCACATCAATGACCACCAAGGAATGGTCATTTCCAGTTTTGAACAAATGAAACACTACTTGTTGTTGGTTTCAGCAAAATATCAGTATTTATATGGGCGTTCTGTCGTGCATTCTTAATCGAAGAGCAGTTCAAAAGCAAGTAAAAATATTAGATATGACCTCAATAGATAGAGGAAGGTGTGTTCTAACGTTTATGGTAGAAAAAAAGTATTGTTTAGCAAAGTGAGAGAAATAACTTAAAGTGTCAAATTTCTGCTTGGACTCACCGTGCAAAAATGCAAATTACACAGAACAAGCCGATGTTTCAGTCAGATTCAATGCCGAGAATCAGGCGCATCTGCCAATCAAGTATTTGATATAGCGTCTGTAGCGGTCCAACTCCGGAAGGCGATAATTTAAAGAAAGACATGAAACAATTTTCGAAAATGACGGATTTTTATTAAACCGGATCTTGCGAGTTTATATTCAATCAGGAAGCCCAATAGATTTCAATCATCAGGAACGGTGAATCGCGAGTGATGTTAGCAGTCACACGGATTTTTAGAGCAACTGCTGGATTTGCCAACTACGTGAGGTCCTACACCCTACCGTTACCCCACAGTCTGCAACAAAAAAATCCCGTTCTGTTAAGGAAATCTTCTAATTAAAATCCTACATGCTCATTCAAAAACAATGGATGTGCTAAAACAAACCCTGCTGAGTATCGTCTCAGTTTACTCCGTTGTTAAAGTGCTCCGCTGTTCGCAATTCCCTTTTCTTGTTCAGTCTCTCTCGGCCCTCTCCGGTTCAAGTCTTCGTGATAAAACTACCAATCAGTCTTTCTGTATTCGACGTACGTCAGCTCTGTATCTGGTGTTTTGCTGATCATACTGGGGAGTTCTAAGTCATGCTCTAAATTTGACGTTGTCTCGGATTATAGTGATGGGCCTCAGAAGCGAGCTGGAAGTTGGGCTCTACATGGATGATATATCCCAGATTACACATGAACAAGCCGATGTTTCGCTCCTATTGGATGCTGCGAATCAGACGCATCTGCCAATCAAGTTTGCGCTGGAAGGCGGACTGCCCAGGTTGCTCCACATTCAAGACGCGGTTTTAATGTACAGGACCTGGCGGCAGTATTTGACATAGCGTCCGTAGCGGTCCAACTGCAGAGACGGGTTGCAACGTTGAGGCGCAAGCGACTACCCGTACGTGCGTACCAATTACAGCCTGTTCCTCGGCTGTCAAAACTGACCAATCATCATCAAGGCAGGCTCAGACATGACCGCACTGAAGGCGCTGCACGGCTGCCCCGCTGCCTCACGTTGGGCAGACGCCGTTCTTCCGGCGCCGAGAGTTCCGTCGCCTGCCTGCCTGCCTACGGATCTGATGAAATGGTCGAAATTTTGAAATGCGTTTTCGATTAGGAAGGATTACTTAGGTGGGGTTGTAATGTTGCCTATCAAGCAGCAAACTCCCATAGTAGTTCGGATTCGCTGTTATGTCGGCCTTTGAATGCACTTAATTTCGACCTCCTATAAAAACCACACTCAGTAAAAAATGACTGCTTAAGTAGCATGTATTTTTCACATTGATTTTTGATGATCTTATAAATTCAAATAGTTTGTTTGTGGAATACACGCACAAAAGTATGCTATCGTTTACTTTTTTGGTAGAAAATAACCTTGTCTTTACATTGTGTACGCAAAGAAAACGTGTATTTAGGGCTGAAAAAGTTTCTTGTTATGAGATTTTTAAGACCGTGCGATGTCCATACATACCGTGTCACACATCTCCGTTCACCAATGTTCTGCGTGAAATGCACAACATAGTCTACATTGATAACAACATTTGATGAACTCAACACGGTATCTTCTTAAAGGCATAAAGATATATATGATTATTTTGTGCGGAATGCATTCATCTTGTAAAATGGAATCACTAAATGATAATGTAGCAATTGATCTGGACCAATATTATTGAGAAAGTAAGAAAATTTTTCAGAACCCAAATATACACTTCCTTTGGATATACAAGGAAAAGACAGCGTTATTTTCTAACAAACACGCAAAAGAAAGCATATTTTTATGTGTGTTTACCACAAAATATATTTGAATTTGTACGACAATCAAAAATCAATGTGAAAAATACATGCTACAGAAGCAGTCATTTTTACTGAGTCAAAATGAAGTGTTTTCAAAAGCTGACGCCCAAAGGAGTCTGAAATATTATGGGACTATTGCCGATACAAGCGAAGATGCGAGTTCCAGGAACTAGTTGATCAGAAGAAGAAGAAGCGATTGCTGGAAGAAGGGCTTAATTCGCCTGATGTTTCGGATTTCCACTTGAATCCATCATCAGAGGCAGTGGCAGAAAAGAGTGACTCGTGCACAGGAGGCTGCAATATTTATAGGATGCAGTCGCTATGCTACCGCATGCTTATAGCAATTAACCGCGCTCCCCTTAATCAAGGATTTTTGCCCGCTGGTGCGCTAATTTCTTGATGGCCGGCACGCAAGTTGGAAATATCTGGCGTGATGATTGCTCGGCCGTCTGGCTCACCGGCTTGCGCGCGTCCCGAGTGGACAATTTCTTTGGCCAGCCTATGCCTCAACACGGATTATGGACTGGGTATGTCGTTGCACTTGTTGATAGATTGGATTCCCGTGAACCATGACTCAAACAACTCGCGGCTCACGCGATCATTCCCTCTCGTGCGAATTTCGGCCTCATCGAACTTGAATATGTGGCCGGCTCTCGTCTAATGGGCAGCGACCTGGGAGTTGGCGTCATTTCTCCGTATCGCTGCCGCGTGTTTGGCAATTCGCGTTCGGAGCAGTCTTCCGGTTTCTCCGACGTAGTTGCTTTGTCTGCAACTGCACCAGACCCGGTAAACGACTCCAGATGTTTCTTGCTGTGGCAGTGGGTCTTTTGGTCTCATCACCTGACGCCTCATTGTGGCCGCCGGTCGGTGTGCAACTCCAACCCCAAGTGGTGCAAGAAGGCCGCTAACAGCCTCGGAGACGTTCTTAATGTACGGAATCCCTCGCCAGAATTTGGGGTCGGCATGGTTCTGTCTCTCGTCTCGTTTGTGCATACACCGGTTGACGAAGTTGCGCGGGTAACCATTTTCTCTAAAAAAACCGTCGAAGATATTGGGATTCGGCAGCCTTGTCTTCCGGTTCCCTGCAGTGCGTCTCAACACGCCGAAATAGCGTTCTTACGCAACTGCGTTTGTGACTGATTGGGTGGTTTCTGTTGAAGTTCAGTATTTGCTTCGTGTTCGTCGCTTTCTTGAACACGTTGGTCTTTAGGCCACCACAATCTTTGCGACAGACGCGTTGGTTGTACTAAAACATTGCCCATACTGCTTGGGTTCGAAACCCGCCGAGGCGTCGATTTTTTCGCAGTTGAGTCAATAAGAAATCCCTCTCTACCTTCGAAAAATAAGCGTGAATATTGCGCAACTGTTTATGTCGGCAACTTTGACTGGATTATTGATTCGTTAACTGGTTGTGCGCACGTGGTTACCGCCAAGGACTGCAGTCCATTGAGAATATTTCTGCTTCGGCGTTCCCATTGGCTTCTTACATATCTCGCCACCCAATTTCGTCAACTTTATCACGCTTAAAGAAGTATTATTGCATTTCCGCACGTGTGTTCTGACTTGTTTCTGGATTTACACTCACCAATTACAGCTTGCCACCGTTACCAATGCTCTAGCAGTCGACTGCGGTCTGCTCACTTACATTCATGCTGTTTAACCCATCTCACAAAGGTCGTAAAAACAAGTGAACACCGCAAGCCTATGAGAAAGAGGCGTCAGAATTCGTAGTCCTGCGATCGACTCGCATCTTCAGGGTTATTTGAAGGCTGAAGTGTATTCGTGTTTGATGAAACAATCGCGACGTTTGGATGCAACTGAGGCGTCCATGAAAACGCCACGGATGTAGCTCCAAGGGCTCATAGACAGTAGAGGCAACGCGGACTGCAGGTTCGGAGAAAAAAATAAATCTTAATGTATTCCATGTACCTAGGATGAATCAGGGATTTGCAGTTCTGCCTGATTTAAAGGATATGCTGACTACGTCGCCAATTGAATGACTCAGAAAGAAGCAGGACATCAGAGAGGTTGAGAACATAGGTGAACTAACGCATGAAATATGTCTAAATTAATGAAAAATCACTAATTAGTCTAAAAATCAGTCGGGACATATCCACTACAACCACAGACCCGTACCAAACGACTCTAACTCAAATGCAAACGCAAAGTAAATACTTCAAGCACTATTCTGCCGCTTAAAAAGAACAATGTTCTTAAGAAAATCGCTACTAGCGAAAACGTGAAAATTCGTATCACATGAGCCAACTCAAAAGTGGTAAGTGTATAATGCCTTGCTTTGCAAATAACAGACTAAATCAAGCAGTATAAGCACAATTGATTATGTAAAAATAGTTGGTACGTATATTTCCACTAGATATCCGCCAAGAATTAGTGTTATGCGAAGTCTGACACAGGGGTTGGTGTATAACGCGTTATAAGATCTCACTGCGCCAAATGGGTGTAATTTTCCGTTTTTCGCATCGTTCGAGATGCGGTTGGTTAAATTAAACGGGAATTTGCTTACTGTCTCTGCGAAAAACGTCACACTAATAAAAGTCCCCACAAGAACACTTATCGAAGAGCGTTCGGTTGTTACTAAATTCGAGTTGAATTAACAGATTTAATCGCAAGGATACCACTGTCTAACAGAACATTTTTTATCAGATAAATTTGCAGTTTTTGCTGACGGTAAAGTCCGTCTAGTTTCAGAGAGCTTTTGTCATATCAGTGGACACTTCACGATGTTTTCAAGTTTAAATCGACTGCCCGTAAACATGAATTTTATGCGCTGTATTTGTCAAAGTCATCAAAATAAGACATTTTTGGAAGAAGTGAGTGCGTGGGCGTTCTTTTTTATGTAGCTGGTTGCATGCGTCACGTTTGAAAACTCACCCGAATATGAAAATTCATCGTCAAAAATACTGAAAGCCCACAAAAAGTGAACGCACAAGCAGTAAGTAGATCGCGGAAGAAATATTTTCATACGTTTAAAATTAAAACGGCCATCCGGTAATCATCTTTTTTGCGCGTTTAAACAAAAAAATTTGACATTATTACTGCACTTCTAACCACGAAATCACGCAGATCTGCAAATTTGGCTTCCGAAAATAAATTGCCAAGTGCGGCAAACACTTTTTGATAAATCTCTCGCGGTTAAATCACTCTTCACTCTTCCAATAAGCAGAAATCGATGGTCCTTTGCAATGACTGCGGTATTCTTCAAGGTTCCATTC
>CACRXP010000187.1:970494-1009141 GCA_902702965.1 Spirometra erinaceieuropaei | reverse complement strand
TGGCCGTACAAAGGTCCGAAAGACTTTAACGAAGCATTCCTCATCGAAAGTAGAGATAGTTTCCTTGACAAGATAAAGGTCTGACTTCGCGGAATTGGCTAACTTGGAGCAGTGGAGCGACGGTTTTAGAGAAGCCGTTACAAACACACCCAAGCCTTGCTGGGTGTCTGTCTTCCGCAATGTAATGCCACTTAGGTGGTAAACACTCCGGCTCAGAGATCGGATCCTGCCGACCCGCAAGACATTCCACTTACTCACATTAAACACAAAAGCCAGAACTGTAACCATTTATCGAGTCAGGCCAGGTCTGCCTACAAGCGGACTTCGTGAAATTAACTTCGGATGACGTTCCAACGTGTAACATCATCAGCGAACATGTCAACATCACAATTCAGTTCACTGACGCAGTCGTTGATGTATATAATGAATAGGGTAGGGCCAAGAACGGAGTCTTGTGGAACACCGCTTTCAAGCACTACCTCTGCCGACTGCCTGTTACCGACGTGGGCGATTTGAGATCGACCGATCAAGAAGCTTTGAATCTACCTCAGGAGATAAGTCCTTATGCCTGTTCGGCTTAATTTGTACAGGAGACGCTGATGTGGTACACTGTCGAATGCCTTCTTAAAGTCGACGTAGACTGCGTGCACTGCATTGCCGCCATCGACTGCCCGGGTCCAGCGATCTAAACAATATAGTAGATTCGTCACGCATGATCTGCCTCTACGAAATCCGTGCTGGGCATCGCATAGCAGAGTATGCTCTTCTAGGAAGTGCATTATTTCTCGCTTAATTATTTTTTCCATAATTTTGAAGCAAATTGAAGTAAGGCTGATTGGTCTGTAGTTGTTTGCTAAGACCTTGTTGCCGCCTTTATAAATTGGCGTGATCCGCGAGGATTTCCAATCGGTGGGCAAGTAGAGGTACTATATTGGGCGGATTGGCACCGGTAACGATGACAATGAGGCTTACCCTTTATCGACTTTCATTAGCAGAGGTAGCTTTCGACTGCCTCATTATTTGCGGATTTTTTCTTCCGCCTAAACCAATTTATCACATAAAAAGTCTTACCCTGCTTGCGTTGTGGCGTCCCGAGTGCCGCTGCTTGACTCTCGTGTTTTTCTGTCCATTATGTTGGATGGAATTCGCCTTCACTTGCTATTCTTTCCAATCTGAGGCTAGGATGCACTTATTCCGCACACCTTTCAAAGTCTCCTTGCTCATTTCCATACCTTCCATGTATGTTTCACGGTGTATGTTTGCGGTGTCAGGAGGGCTAGCAAGTATAATCTAACCAATTTTAACCAAAGGTCTGAAATATGTCCTCGATTCGAAAGGCTTTCGTGAGTAGGGTTGTGATCTTAAGTATCCTACAGTCAGTCCCGTCTGCAAAAACCACACTCTGTGAGAAGTGACTACTTGAAATGTATGTAGTGTTCCCGTAGATTTTCTACGCCCCCTTTTAAATTCAATTACATTATATAAAAATGGTGTCCAAAATGTTATCCCTTTTGCTCATCTAGTAGAAAATTAGTTTTCTTTAAATTTTATCCTTGAGGAGAGGTTTCATTTTGGCTTTTAAAAGCTTTTTTAAAATTTCGGAACAATTTTTTGCTCCACGCGTTACATGATGTGTACATTCGGTCAAAGGAATATCAAATATTTCACTAAGTCGTTATGACGACGTCATATAGCACTCACAAAATTATACAATAAACTTGCACCGATTTCTACACTTTATAAGTAGCATTGATAAACGTGCTCATGCGATGATTTATTAATGGACATCTCGCTTTTCTAAAAGTATCATAAGAAAAGTTTCTTCAAAACCAAAAGATGCTCTCTTCTGAAATATAGAATACGGCCCCCCAAAGCAGCCTGTCTTACAGTTAGATTACCGTAGAATGCTTTCATAAAATCGACGTAGACTGCGTGCACTGCATTGCCGCCATCGACTGCCCGGGCCCAGCGTTCTTAACAATAAAGTTTGTCATGCATGATCTGCCTCTACGAAATCCGTGCTGGGCATCGCATAGCAGATTATGCTGTTCTAAGAAGCGCGTTATTCCTAGCAAATTGAAGTAAGGCTGATTGGTTTATAGTTGTTTGTCAAGACCTTGCCTCCGCCTTTGTAAAGTAAGGAAGGGCTGTAGTCTTGGGCTTCGCAGAGGACTCTGATATAACAGACGGTAGATGTCAGGACGCATTCAACACATAGAACAACGATGAACCCAGCGAACACGACAAAGGACTTAATGATAGAGCTTGCCGGAATGCAGTCGTAGAACATGCGCCATGCATTCATTTTTCAGCGCATATTTATAGTCAAGTCTTATTTTCTTGGATGTTTATTCGAATCCACCACATCGAAAGACACATGGCCAAAACGAGCGGGGAAATAATTGTAGAGCTGCAATGAGGTTGGTTATCGCCAATTGTTAGGACCAAATGACCACATTCACATAGTATTAATAAGTATTCGGTTTCACTTAAAGCATATATACAGGACTTAATGAAATAGACAGATCTAAATTAGGTATAGCGCGATGTGTTACCTGGTGCAGAATATCAGATTGGCAAGACCATTTCGCAGTCCGCATAATCACTAAAATCGTAGTCATTTAAAACACCAAAATAAGCCCAAGAATAGGAAGACGTCGTATGGACACGCAGACGATGCTTATGGGGTTTTTGAGGGATTATTTTGCTTGGTAGCCATGGATACAAATATCGTCATACCGAAATTTCACTACAGTTGTCCTCGTATGTATGTGCTCAGGAGAGATTGGAGGGGCAAGGCGATATAGCAGGTGACATTTTCCTGATGTTTCAACGAGTACACGATCCCAGCTGGCAACTCGAACTGAAGACCAATCCTATGCATCACCAGACCCAACCACGCATCGTCAATGGGAATGCGCTTAGTGTAGAACATGGCCAAAGCCAGATCCGCCACGTGATCGTAACCAAGCATGTAGAAGTATCCGTTGCTGTAGGGCGCATGCACTGGCCACGGAACCTCCCGCTTCGACAGTGCCCATTTCAGGACGGCCGAAGTGTCCGTGGGACACAATGTGGGGCTATTCCAGCGAGTACTCGAAATGGAAACACTGCGCCGCCAATCCACCGGCAGACTGAGCAAAACGGCCTGGAGGCGTTACTCATTGAAACCAATGTCATCGTCGAGGAACATGAAGGCAGGACGTTCGCGACAGAACCTGGCCGCCCACACGAAGGTGTGATGCATCTTCGGAGAACGATTGTAGTAGGTGTCCTGGAGGTCGCCCGCGATGAGATCATCATGAGACTTCAACTGTCATCATAATAATCATTCTTTATGTGTTAACCTTTTTGACTCCTGGATACTCTTTTAACTTGTTTACTGCCCATAGTGAATGGAGCCATTTTTTCTGGAAATTTTGTATTTGCTAATTCAAAATAGAGCGAATCCCTCTCTATCTTTCTCTCTCATAGAAACGGTCATTAACGTCAAAAACTGCCCGAACATGGGTTTGGTCAATTTATGGTCAAATTCATAGTCATTTTCGCTGACAAATTACTTAGACGCATGTTCAACAAGAAAATCGGCTATTTTGTCTGAAGGAGCTATGCGAATGAGTACAATGCTCAACGTTCTTCTGCATAGAAATTCTCGCCTCAGTCGCCAACATCATCTCCCTGGAGTTGGGTCAAACATTGTATTTCCTAGGGACTGGGAAGCATGACTGGAAATAGAAGCCGCGGTCGGAAAAATTGTTCTTCTCAAGGTCATATAGAAATGCATTTGTATTCGTTGCCAGAGCATTTCCAGGTGCCACTTGACCTTCCGCAATACCCCGGAATTCCCTCTAAAACCTCAGCAGATTTCACCGACTTTCTGGGCTGGGACTACAGAATACACGTGGGCATAGGCCTGATAGGGCACAGAAAAGTTGTAGGCAACAACGCTTAAGAGCGCACTGTGAGTTCAGCAGTAAACATTTGTCAGAACATCAATCACATACAGTAGATGAGCCAACACAGGAAAAGTTGACCGAAATTGTGAAATGTCTTTTCAACTCCAAAAGATGACTTAAGTATGAGTGGAATATTCATTATTATGTAGCATAATCTCAAGGTATTCCGACTTCTTTGCGATACCGGCTTTTGCACGAACTTCTATCCGGCCGCCTGCAAAAACTACACTTCTGTAAAAAAGACTATTTAATTGGTGTGGATCTTTCTTATAGATTTTCAATGCCCCTGTGAATTCAAAGACATTTCGTAGGAAACATGCATGATACTATTCATTCTTTCCCTCTTTTAGTAGAAAATTGCACCTACAAATTTCATACTTGACGGAGGGCTACAATTCGGTCTTTAAAATGGTTTCTGTCAATGAACTTTTCTAAGACCGTGTCTCTTCATTTACTAATATTGCTTGTACAGTCGACAATATGGCTCAAGTTCACTGACAAATGTATACGGTCTATCTTGGAACGGTAGATCAATGAGTGGTCTTTCGTACACGAAAAATATACAGTTTGTAGTTTTTAAACCCTGAGTGCAAATGTAACAGCATGACGAGGTCGAAATTATTCGGAAATTGGAAAAAGTTTTCATAAACGAATTATAACCTTCATTCCAGTATGAAATGTGAAGAAGACGTAATTTTCCACAAAACTAATACAATGAATATTTGTGTGCATATTTTCTATGAAATATATTTGGAGTTATAATTGAACCGAAAATCAACGAAAAACTTTCATCCTACATAAGTAGTTCTTTTTTTACCGAGTGCAGTTTTTGCAGGCGGCCGAAAAGAAGTTCTTTCCAAAGCCGACACGGCAATTAATATTACAATCCCACTTAAACATATTTTCGAGTCGAAAAGACTTTCGCAATTTCGATTAACATTTCATGAGTTAGCACACCCACTACATATGTATATACAGGCAGATTAACGTTATCGGCAAAAACATGGAAACTGGAATGGCCATTTCGGGCTCATTAGCCGTCGCCAGGCAGTCACACCGAACCCCGAAGTGGGACTCGATCCTATCTCCTGCTTTGCAATGCGGCCGCTTGTTGGGCTCGATAGAGAGCCCTAAGGCACAACGGGACGAGTGAGTTCCGTAAAAAACGATCAGGGAACGCCTCTCTACCATATGTATGTATGAATTGAATAACAGGTATCTGAAGAAATCTAATAAGAAGGACGAAAAGCTTTGGAAAACTGTAAATTTTATTGTGTAGATTTTCGAGACTGCTTCCCCAACTCGATCTAGATAACATACACAAAATTTTTTAGGACGGATATAGACTGGTCCAAGAAATTACCTGGAGGTGGGAAATTGCAATTAGCACGCATTTATGCAGACTGTAACCAATCACGAAATCCTTTGTTAAACACAGTCTAGAAGTTAAGTGCTTTTGTACACCCAAAGTCCGAAGACGAGCTGGAGAACCCATCTCGGAAATCTACACAACACATTTTGTAATTTCTCAAGGAAATCCATCTCGAGCCCAACCAGCAGCCGCACAGCGGCGCATGATATAAAGGCAGAATGATATTAGCGACAAATTTAAAGGAAACTGGAATGGCCATTTCTGGCTTATTAGCCGTCGTCAGCCAGCCATACTCAAGCCCTAAAGTGTGGCACACCCGAACCTCGAACTCGCGACCTGTTGGTTTAGAAGTCCACGCCTCTTCCCACCGGGCCAAGAGCCCGTTGCCTTGTCGGTTTTCGATCGGGAATATACAATCGTAGGGGGCGCTCACGATCGTTCATACGGAATTCACTCGTTCCGTTGTGCCTTAAGGGCTCTTTCTTGAGCCCAACAAGCAGACTCATAGCGGCGCATGATGTATAGGCAGAATGACATTACCGACAAAGACAAGGGAACGAGTGAGTTCCGTATGAACGATGGGCGAGCGCCCCCTACCAATGCATATATATATATTTATATATATATATATATATATATATTCTGTCCGTACTGTGGGCGGACAGCAGAGGTTAGGCATCGTTTCATTGGATTCGCCTTCGTTTCGCACAGCACCGAGAAATGCATCGTCCAATTCATCGACGAATGATCATTTTTTTGTAAAATACACACATGAAAGGTTTAGCAAAACGGAGCTGACTTGAGGGAATATTCAGGGTTTTACTCAATCAGTTTCAAACAACCATACGAAGACCAAAAATTGCACGCGATTATGTACAAAAATAGACCAAAACCTGGTGAAGTTACAACGAGGACATGCAGACGTCGTCTTTAGGGTTTCTGGAAGGTGTTTTTCCCTGGTTGTCATGACTACCAGCATTTTTTTCAATCGATTTGTCCTACAGTTGCTTTTGCGTCGATGCACTGAGGAGGGAATTAAGGGGTAAAACAATATACCCGCTGACATTGGCTTGATGCTTCATGGAGCTGGTGATCCCAGTTGGTAAGTTGAAATGGAGGCCAATCCTATGCATCACCAGACCCAACCAGACGTCGTCAATGGGAAGGCTCTTGGTGAAGGACATGGCCAACGCCAGATCCGCCACGTGATCGTAACCAAGCATGTAGAAGTATCCGTTGCTGTAGGGCGCATGCACTGGCCACGGAACCTCCCGCTTCGACAGTGCCCACTTCCGATATGCAGCAGAATCGGTAGGACGCACGGTGGGACTATTCCAGTGAGTATTCGAAATGGAAACTCTGCGCCGCCAATCCACCGGCAGACTGAGCAAAACGGCCTGGAGGCGCTTCACATTGAAACCAATGTCATCGTCGAGGAACATGAAGGCAGGACGTTCGCGACAGAACCTCGCCGCCCACACGAAGGTGTGATGCATCTTCAGAGACAGATTGTAGTAGGTGTCCTCGAAGTCGCCCACGATGAGATCATCGTGTTCACGCATCTCCTGCTCTAGGCGACTTCGAATCTGGGCGCGGCGGTTTACGATGTTGACGAGCGAGTTGCCGGCGCGACCGGGCAGTGAGATGTTGAAACCATCGCGTTGGAAGAAATTGCTGCTTGCGCTTGTTGGCAGGCCCACCACGAACACTACCCCTATGCGATAAGGCAGTTTAGCGCCGCTCTCGTTTCGCAGATGGACGTAGAATCTGCGAAAATTTTGTCTGTCCTCGAAGTTGTAGACGGCTGATTTCACAATGACGACGAGGTCGTGGTTGTGTTTGTTGTCAGCGACGTCATCTACCTCTGGTGGACAAACCGAAGTGCTCAATTTGAGTACCCGTATGGTGGGGCTATTTAATGGAGGCTAAAAGCGTACACGAAAAAGGCGTTTAGGGCTCGGAGGCATTATGATAGCAGAAATAAATAGGTGTCCTGTGGATTCTCTGGGGGTAGCCGGCAGCTGTACGCCTGCTGGCGGGCTCAAGAGGGATCCCTAAAGAACAACGCGACAAGTAGATTCCATAACGCGATTGGTGCGCACCCCTATGTCATTCTTAATGTACCCGATCACACATCACCGGCACCTCTCACGTAGGTGAGGAGTGTGCCATTTGACTCATTTCTCCAGGTGGCTTCCCCGTTGTATGTGTGTGTGTGTGTGACGTCTGACCGGTCTGTTCCCCTTGTGTGTGTGTGTGCGTATGGAGACCGGGTCGTGCGTGGGGCGCGGAGACGAACTCCCTAGCTCTGTCGTCCACTGCACCTAATCCCAGGTCAGATATCCGACCGGTTTGGACAGTGACCTGGTGTCTGGGAGGGTGAGATCGCATAATCCCTTACTACAAACAATCTGACGCGCTTAAGAATATCAAGGTGCCTTAAAAGCCGAGCCAGCCCCTGTTTATTCCTGCGTACGTTGTGGACCAGAGAGTGTAGTGGTGCGCCCAGTTGCGGGTGTTCGGCTGCGTCACGGGCTTACGTCCGCTCCCGCCTCCTGTCTCCTTGGCTCTGTCTTGACACAGGATCGCGGTGGAGAAAGAGGGGGTTGAGGTAGATGCTGCGCAAGTTTACCGTCACTTTAGGCTAGGTCACGCGCAAGTCACCGTCCCTGCTGTGGAACACACGGGGGACATCGTCGGTCACGTCGGTCTACTTTTTATACCTGCTAGCACTTTAAGTTCCTGCTACATTTATAGGAAAGAAGGAGGACTGGTCGGACAGTCTGTTTATTGTTCTGAGGTTTTGAATCCCTGCAGGAGACCATCGTCAGAGGTAGTGGTGGCGACAGAACGAGCGACGACTGTGGGGGTGTATTAGTCGAACTTCGATCGATGGCGCTTGCCTGGAGGTGGCTGCGCAGGGCTCTGTACGCTGGCGTCAAAAGCGGGACTATGTGTTGGAATCGCACCCCGACCCAAAGCCACCATGTACAGCAAGTTTATGGGAGCAAATGTCCGGTTAAACCCCGGTGAGCAATCTGGGGTAGTCCAACATATTTTGTGCCAAAGCTGCCCTTGTAACTACACAGGTCAGACTGAGCGTATGCTCGGATCGCGTACACACGAAACGAGCTGGCTTATAAAGATAAACCAATTGTTCTGCTGCTCGCCCGATCTTATTTTTTACAGAAAATCAGCCAGGTACTGTGTGCTAGCATGCACAACAAGACCGAGAGGACTTTGCAACATTCTCATTTATATTTTAACTTATTTTCCGAACAGTATCAAAGACTGCATTTGATGCATAAATTTTACCCACCTCAGGAACAAAACCGGTCTTCCTGTAAATCTTGATGAGTTCAGGCAGTGCAAAACCCTGCGGATACAGAAGAAAGACGTCCGGATCAATTGGCCTTTTCCAGTCAGTATCGTCTATTTGCGCCAGCTCTGCATAGCTGATATTGCGATCTCCACCCTTCTTGCTGATGATACCGAGAGGAAATGAGTCGTGACTGGTAACTGGGAGATGCGGATCAACACAGTAACGAAGACTCAGGTCGTAGGCGCCGTCCCGTGTCATTTCACCGACTCCAATCCTGGCGGCGTCGCATAGAGTCGAGGAAACTCCCATTTTAACAGTTTTGACAACGTTTACCAACCGTTCTCTTGTGAAGTAGGCATCGTTGAGTATCTTAAGGAATCCCAGCAACGCGAGGAGAGAAATCCATGCGCGGTGATTCAGCCTGAAGGGAGATGTCATGATTTAATATGTTCTAGTTGTTTCAGCTAGACTCGGAAATAAAACCCAGACCTTGGGGGGGCAATAATATATACGGACCTTCATCTCACGCATGTAGTGCTGCATAACCCGTCGAGGGATGTTTACCGACAGTTAAAATCGACCAACCAGGGTTAAGAACATTCGGTGTGCCGATGTCGACCGCACGTGCTTGAATTTAGCAGAATATTCCAGGTGAGTATACTAGCTTGTTTTAGGCTGAACTTCGATTTAGCCCCCGGTGTCCTTCTGCGACATCAGCTCCATTACCTAACGCCACAAAATATTCAAAGTAGGCACTAGACCGGAGGCCTCAGTGCGCCTATGACAGCTGTTGAAACCAAAAACACTGTTTTGTTTTCCATGTTCTTCTTTCAACATTTGTCTGCTTGCATGGTTTTCAGCGGAAATCTTAGACACACTAGTCTGACCATAGTGGCTGCCTGAGAAAAATACAGGGTTCACCGGATCAGGGGCATTGTACTGCTGTCCCTCTCATGGCGTATTTAGTTACGTAGGACTTTATAGGCCGCAGGGAGGTCAAGATGCCTGTTAATGGATTTGGCATCTGAGTACCAAGCCTCTTTTGTAAGACGTTCTGTCCTTGACGTGCCCCGGCTTAGGATGTTTGCTCCTTGAATGTCAACACTATGATCAGTGTCTCTGATGTGAGTCGCAAGCCGTGGGTTTGAGTCTAGTTTCCGAGTCGGTAGTTTGTGCTCATGTAGGCGGGTCTGCAATTTCCGCCCAATTTCCCCAACGTAGTTTCAGTCTTCATCGTTACAACGTATTTGATAGGCAACTGCTGAGGTTTCAGTGGGTAGCAGTATGTCTTCGGGTTGCATCAAACGGCGACGAATTGTTGCCTGGGGTCGATGGGCAATGCCTACCCTGGATGGTTGTAACAGACGTAAAACCGCCTCGGAGACTCCTTTAATGTAAGAAATAGCCCTTCAGACTTCGGATTATTTTTCTTGTAGTTGTCGCCCGTTGACTCGGCGTTTGCTCTGATTGATGAAGTAGGTTGGGCATCCATTGTCCCGAAAGAGGTCATGGAGTTATTGTCGTTCAAATGATTTTCGGATGGTTTGCTGCAGTGTGCTTCAATTCTTTGGAATAGAGTACGGACACAGCTGCGTTTGTCAGAGAGATGGTGATTGCTGCTGAAGTGTAGTATTTGTCTTGTGTTGATGGCTTTTCTAAAAACGGTAGTTTGTAATTGCCCAGTCGCACGCCGACGCACAAGGACATAGGGGAAGGGAAGTTGGCTGTTTGTTTCAGCTTCCATCGTGAATTGGGTATTCGGGGTAACCGAGCTCCGCGATTCTTTCAAGTGCTCTACATCAGATGATTTGACAATGGTGATGGTGTCATTGACGTAACGAACCCAGAACTTTAATTGATACTTGTGAACACCGAGCGCTCTACCCAATGAAGGACAATTTCAGCAATCAGCCTTGATATGCGAGACCCCATGGGGGTTCCTTTGATTTGTAAATACATTTGTCCACCAAAGGTAAGCGCTTGATCTGGTAAGCACTTCACTTTGCTCAGATTATCGATCCGGATCTCTTACTTTTGCTAACTTGAGCTCGATTTTCGAGCCTCAGTGCTCTGTGCAGCGCGCCGTTGGGAGAAATTCGCCCTCCGGACTGCGTCAAGACAAGCGCAACGGCACTTTCCAAAGTGTGTCAACTATAAGCCGACTGTGAATTCAACCTTTGCAAGGGAGAATTTTTCGCGAAACGGCGGGAGAATGACTAGAATACTTATGCATGATTGCCATCAAAGATTTCAGCGCTACGGCCCAAGAATTGCTCAATCGAAGTCGTATTTCGTGGCAACTACTGGTGAAGGATCGACGGACATTGAGGAAATCATTCTCAATCATGCTCGAAAGGTTCGTGCCAAAAAGGCAAAGAATTATCAGCACATTTACCAAACTGAGACCAGCTCGCTCAAATAACTCGTCGGGCGACTTTGTCCACAATCCTTCTTCCAATTCCCCCACCAGCACACAAATTGCAGTCCTGGAACGTGGAGCCATTTTCAACACAGCAAACGCCCCATCCCCAGAGTTCATTGCCGCTTTTGAATCTGTTCTTCAACAAAGACAAACGTCAGAAAGGACGAAAGAGTTGATCAGCCACAAAAACCCTCTTTGTTAATGCAACAGTAGGAGAGCGAATCTCACAGCAAAGAAGAACAGAAAACAGTATAAAGCCTAAAAGTGGATAAGGACCTAATCCTTCAAGGGGCCCTGGGCTTACACTCTTGGCCCGGGTTTGACGCATATATTCATGGGCTAGCCAGAATTTACCTAGTTTCGTTACCAGATCAACGGCCTAAGACACTATGGGTGATACGTGGATTGCAACGGACGAAAAACGCCTCATTTTGACAGTATAATATAAATCAGGCTCCCCACGAATCAAATTCCCGCTGTAAGAAGAACAGCTCGGTTCGTTCCCCTTTCCGAATGTGCTTTTGAGTAGAAGGCCTGACCGCAGAATTCGACATAACGTCGACCGTAAGAGTACGACCAATTTTGGAAGTCTCCTACCGCTTAATTTGAAATGAAGTTTAGTCTACTGCTTGGCAGAAAGGGTGAGAAGGATCTGCTCGACTGACAGCGTTGAGAGAGAGAGAGCTTAAGTTTGACGAAAGCCTCTTTCGCCAGAATGGCCGCCCGGATGGATTCAGTGCAAATATCACAACCGGAAGAACACTAACCCCCCCCCCCCCAATGTTGACGTCAGGAAAGAAAAAGCTGTCGATTAGGTTCTCATTTCAAGGAAACACGCCCAGTGAGCTTTGAGGGGTCAATTTGACAGCGAATCTGAACTTACCTCCGGAACCATTCCGGTCTCCTTGTATTTCTGAATGACTCCGCGTAATGCAAGACCTTGCGGATACAGAAAGAAAACGCCTGGATTGATTGGCCTTTTCCAGTCAGCATCATTTATTTGGGCTATTTCTGTAAAGTTAATTTTGCGAAATCCGCCCTTCTTGCTGATGAGATAGAGTGGAAGTGTGTCGTATCTGGTTATTATGAGATGCGGATCTAGGCAATAGCGAAAGCTCAAGTCGTAGGCGCCCTCCCGTGTCATTTCATTGGAACTACTCCACCGGAATTTGCACATTGTGGATGAAACCCGGATTCTCATTATTTCGAAAAAGTAATTTGTACATCCTCTCATGAAGTAGACATCGTAACTTATCATCGTTATCCCCAGCAGCGTTAAAATTAGGATCCACTTACGATGAGGCAGTACGCATTGGGTCATCACGGTGTAATCTCTTCTTGAATTTGTCCCCAGCTAAGCTCAGAATGATTTATACAGGGTGTTATTGCGTCTTAACTGTTACATAGCACGTTGAAGGATGTTTACCGGCAGTTTAAACCTAGCCAATCAGAGTTGGAACATGTTCTGTTTATGCAGATGACAATCGAACGCGTTTAAGTGTAAAAAGGAGTCCACAGAATGCATCCTTGCTGGTTGCCGACTCAACCTCATTTTGGCGATCTGTCGTTGAGTCCTAATTTAGCCGCTGATATGTACGTGAGACATCGAGGCAGCTTGCAAGCCCCACCTAACATCCGAAATGGAAATCAGGCTGAGGGTTGCATTCAATACTCCACATCGGGAGCACGGCAGGACGTGTTTCGGAATCCGCAACATATCCTGATACCTAGCGTCCCCCAGTTTAAAAGGGGGTTTTCAAACATGCGCGTTTCTAAAGCTGAAGATGCTACTTTTAAGAAAATAAGCCGACCGCATTCTTAAAGCCTCAGGGGCTTTTCTTCATTCAAAGTGAATTGCATGATAAAGTATTCAAGGAATACGAAGAAATCTCCGATGACCGTAAGACTGCCTACTGGTGAAAACAACTGCCCTCACCACATTCGAACAGAGTACTTGGTGAAGTTGATGAGGAAGAATGGATTACCGAGAGGAGTAATCTGATAGTCAAGTCCAGATGCACTGTTCGAAACTTGAGCATTTACGAAATCAGCTGTCGAGAAGTTTGGCCTTAGTGTACAACAGCATGGTATTACCGACAAAGACATAATACTGCCATACTGCCTACATCATTCGAGGACACCTACTGCAATTTGTCTGTGAAAATGCATCACATATTTGTTTGGGCCTCGAACGTCCTGCCTTCATTTTACTTGACGGTGACTTGCGCGTGATTTAGTTTATAGTGAATGTGAACTTGCTCAGCATATACCGCACTCTCTCCTCCTCCACCTCCCCTATCTGGATCCAGTGTCAAGTGAGAGTCAAGAAGACCGGAGACGAGGGAGGGCGCAGGTGGATGGCACGGTCGAGCCCGAACCTTGGCGTACCTCTCCACATCCTCTGGTACACACAGGCTTTTGACCAACAAAAAGAATGGAGACTGGCACTTCGGGAGTCGCACCTCGGCGTGCCGCCCACACCCCGCTCGGATCTCACGCAGTGAGAGTGTCATAAAGGTCACATTAAGAAGGAGTCATTGCAGCCTGACTCTCAGACCCCTAGCAAGCTGCTCACACAAACACAAAACTCTGGGCCGACTGCGAGGTCCAAGTTATCCCGCTATCTAAATCCACCCACACATGACAATTACACATTCAATGACAGCAAAATAAACAATATGCTTGCCGTTTCCGCATTAACACGCTCTTCGGCTGTTCTTCTCAAACAAGTTTACTAACAAGCATCAAATAGCCAGCGGGCAGTCCTTCGTATCGTTGAACCAAATGGAGAGCGCTTTATCAGACATATGCAAGAAGCGCTATCATTCTGTCTTCTTCCGGAGAGAACGGTTCAGTTTACATACAACTTTGGCCTTATCAACCACATTTGTTTTTTAGGTCGATTTACTTATGCGTCATGTAGTTTCGGACAGTCGTTCCCTTCCAGGCAATCAAAATCCCGGACAACAATCTGACGCGACTAGCAGAAATAGGAATTTTCACGGGTTGGACTTATGCAAAAACTGCCGGGAAACGCCTTTCTCAAAAGGCCATATAACTGTGCAAAACAGCAAGGTCATCGTCTACTGCACGTAGACTGATCAATAAAATGGAAACTTAAAAACGCAACATGGGAAAGAAAGTGGAGAAGTTAACACGCCGAGGGATTTCGTAAATTAAAAGGACTCATATCTACCAGGACAAACTAAAGTTTTACCACGTGGTCTAACTGTTTGCATAGGCCGGGTTTCTCCCGCCGCATGTAGGCTGCCTCCAGGTAGCGCAGAAACCGAGTCGTTCGTGCCCGAACTAATACTCGGGAAGATGTTTTGGATTCAACCGAATGACCGCTATCGAGGAGGTGCTTTGTAATAGAAGACCGTGGAATCTTATTCTCCTGCTTTAGAAGCCATTTAGGCAGGTGCTCAACTGACCTGGCTGCCAGTTGCATTTGCGTTCGCCCAATGTACTTGCATCCACAAGTGCATGTAAATTCGTAAACACAATTTGACGTGACGTGCAATGGCAAGGCATCCTTCGCCCGGGGAACTTGGATAGTCTTAGTAGGACTGTAGAAGATGAGTTCAGCTGAGTCGTATGTTCTTTCAATGGCGTATCCCAATCGCCGCTTGATGATATTTGAGATGTTTTCGCACTTAAAGTATAATAATATAACAACGGGCTTTTTTGGAACTGATTGTCCCCTCAATTTTGGCCGTAAAGTGTTGCAATACTTTTCGATGAATCGTGTTGGATATCCTGGTTTAAGCAGGGCTGTTTTGAGGCAAGAAGTTTCATCATCTAGTGTTTCAATGGAGCAAATGTTTCTTGTCCTTTGGACTAGAGTGTAAACCAAATTTCGCTTTCGTTTTATCGGTACAATGCTCAAGAAATGCAGGTATTGACCTTTCCATGTTTCCTTGTGGAAAACAGACCAGATTATTAAGCCATCCTCCTGTCTAGTCATGAGGACATCCAGCAAAGAAAGCGTGTTACACTGCTCCTTTTCCATTGTGAATTTAATCTTAGGATGGCGACTGTTTATGGCAACACGTAAGTCTTCGGCATCAACGTCATTATCAACAATAGCAAAAATGCCGGTTGAGGCGCTATGCCTTAATCTATAGAAGTTAGCGAAAACAACAGTACATTGTACATAAGCCTCTGCCGTTGTCTTTCCCATACTTCTCTTCTAGGCGGGACTGGATCGTAATTACTGTGGTGCTGTGCGTTCACTCACTACTTTAAACACCACAAGTCACGACCCCACGATTCCTAGCGCGGTGCCGCGTACCACAGACGGAGGGCTTATTCTCGCTTGGGGCGCTAGACCTTAATTTATGGAAGCTGGCAAAAGCAACCGTGCACTTTACTAAGGCGGGAGACAACAAACATTCGGACCGCCAGCAGACTCCGCATGAAGTAATAACGCCTCATGTTCGCCGATTTTGGGATTCCTACAGATGCAAGGCATCAAAAGTAAAGAATGACTGTCAGTCATTCAAAAACCGACAGCAATGCATGCACCTAAGCACTATATTTATAAAGAACAACTCTAGGGGAATTGAAAACGTGAAGCGGATAACAAAGACAGCGTTATGTTGTTTAGAAATATTATTTTTAAGAACAACGGAAAATCCCGAGAATAATAAAATTGGTTGTAATTTAGTGAACCTTCAATATTCGGTATAAAGAAAGCCTGTCCGTGAAAAACAATTAGTGAAGTTGACAACGCAAATAAAATAATATTTGACAACAGTAGTTTAGGGAAGGTTACGTCCAAATGCCCTTTAAAAATTAATGTAATTTTAAGTGTGGCGACTGGCTTCCGCATTAATGATGATGCGTCTGAAAAGGGTAAACAGGATTTTACTTGATTTCTTTATGGGAATAGTAGTTTTTTTAAGGCCTGTCAGTGACACATAAATAGGTTTGGTATAATTAATCGCAAACATACCACTTTGCTAGGCGGTCGCTCACCGATCGCGATATTGAATTCACTTGTCCCGTCGTGCCTTGGGACTCTCTCTCGATCCCCCCCCCCACCGGCAGACGCACAGCGGCGAGTGGTATAGGCAGAGTAGCATGCGCGGTCGGTGAACCTCCTCCTACCACTGTCCAGTAGGTGGGCTAACCGATGAACTGTCAACCGAAATTCCGAAATGCGTTTTCATTTCGAAAAGCTTAATTAAGTTGGGTTGTTAAACCAGTCAGCCTGCAACATAATTCTATAATAATTCAGTTAACCCAGGATGCCGGCTTTCGAACGAACTTCCTTCCGGTTGCATGCAAAATCAACACTCAGTAAAAATTATCACTAACGTATCATGAATTTTTCCATCGATTTTCGATGCCCCTAAAAGTCCAACCCTATTGCATGGAAAACACGCATAAAAATATCCATTTTATCGCTCATTCTGCAGCTAGATACGACTTCTTATAATTTAATACCCGATGGATGGACATGATTCGCTTTTAAAAAAGTTTATTATTGTGAGATTTTATATTCCCGTGGAATGGCCGCTCATAAACAACCTTCTCTTTGCATTTAGCAATATGACTTGTAAAGTTAACAATATGGATCAAATCCACTGCTAAATTTTATCAACCATATATGGCCCCCCTTTAGTACCATAGAGAAATATGTGGTTTTCCGTACGTGGAAAATATACGGCTTGTAGGTTGGAAACCCTAAATTTAAGTGTAACGGCAGGGCGGATTGAAAATCATTCGGGAATTAGAAAAGATTTTTTAAACCGAATTATACCATTCTTTCGAGTATAATATCGGGAAATGAGGTATTTAACCACCGAATGAGTAAGGAAATGAATATTGTAGGCATGTTTTTCATAAAATATATTTGAATTTTCAAGGGCATTGAATATCAAGGGAAATGCCATACTAATTACGAAGTCATTTTTACAGAGTATGTTTTGTGCATGGAGCCGGAAGTAATGTCGTTGGAAAGCGGGCATCTGAGGAAGCTAAGTTACTATGGAAATATGCTGCAGGCTGACTAGTTTTACAACCGTACTTAATTAATCTTTTCGAAACGAAACGCATTTCGGAATTTCAGTTGACATTTCATGAGTTAGCCCACCTACTGTATGCACCCGATCGCAACCGATAGGACAGCGAGCCCGTGGGTCAGTGGTTAGCGAGTTGGACTCATAACTCAAAATTGATTTTCGATGCCCTTATGAATTCAAACATATTTTACAGAAATCATGCACAAACATATTCGCTTTTATAGTCATTTGATAAAAAATACGTCCTCTTAAAATATTTAGCTTGAAAAAGAGCGATAAATAAGTTTCTTATCATGCGATTTTTGAGACCATGAAACTCCCTTTCGTAAAACATCGTTTCCTTGCATTTGCTTATGTTGTTTACACAGTTTACATTATGGCTTAAATCCACTGCTAAATTTTATGAACCTTTAATTGTCTCCTGTTTATACAATAGAGAAATATATTATTTTCTATCCACAGAAACATTGAATGCAAATGCAAATGCAGGTCGGGTTCATAGTTATTCAGGAATCGGAAAAGTTTTAAAAATCGGATTATACCCTTCCTTCAAGTGTAAAATTTGAAGATGACGTGTTTCTCTACCTGATGATTAAAAGCATAAATATGTTTATGCATGTTTTCCGCGAAATTTGATTGAATTTGTAAGTAAATTGAAAATGAATGTGGACGATTCGTGCTGCATATGTAGTCATTTTAAAGGAACGCATTTTTCACAAGCGGCTGAAAAGGAAAATCATTCAAAAGCTGGAGGTCTAAAGTAACTGAAAAATCATGGGATTATGCTTCACGGTGATAAATGTCGCAAACCCACTTAAATCATCTTTTCGAGTCGAAAAGGCATTTCAAAATTTCCGTTACAATCTGATTTCCAGGGTTAGCAGTAGACGAAAATCAATCTCCAAGTGCGGAAAGCTCTGATTAGTAGAACTCTAGGGGTAAAAAGGTAAAACACACTCAGATACGCCGTCGAAATCTAGGGCAGGTATCAGCATAGCACATTGTTGGATTATTTTGTAACGACCATTTCCGCTTAGAGTTTTCAACATTTCCCTCGACAAAAGTGCCTAGACACATGTTATGCACACGAAAAGGGCATTTACTCGAAGGGGCTGGATGTGTGAGCAGAATGTATAGCGTTTAAGGCGTCTAAAAATTCCCATATCAGTTTCTGCCATTAAGTTTCGCTGGTTTGGTCACGTTCTTTGGTTGAGACAGTCCTACAACGATTGGAGTGGTTGGTCTTCCGACAACGCAGATCGACATTTTAGGCTCGATATGTGAATAACAACTTTGTCGTCGTCGCCGTAGTCTTTGTCGAAGCGAAAGCCCGAGGGCAATCGACGTTGCGTTCTTCGTCGTGGTTGCTGTGGACAACGACAGTGGTTTTAGCGTATTATGACAGATTAACATTTTTTATCTTCTCCCCGACAAAGTCGAGGATATTCTAAGACCCCAATGAGCCTGTGCGACTTATTACTACATGCACAGTAAAATTCGTAGGATTATCTTTCCAATCTAAGTCATTTTCCTGCTTAGATGGAAACAATGTGCGGATATTAACGTTCGTTTCATGTACTAGGCAAAGCGACGATGCAATAAATATGTCCCCTGCGATTATTCTCTACTGCGACGATGAGTTCTTCCGCATTTAATATCATCTCCCCACTTAGACCACAAGCAAGTTGTTGATGATCACATTTGCGACGAAAACATCCTTATCCGTTTTAGAAATTCTGGCATGACAAGGAACGGCTCGTACCCTTATATACTCTCACCTGCAGGGAGATCCTCCCCCACTCGCATGCTTCCTATCCGACGAGCGACAGTGTGTTTGCCCGCTCCTTCTAATATTCCCTCAAAATGTATCCTTACATATCATAGAAGTACCCTTAAAGTTGCAAAATGATACAGCTTATTTATTTTTTAAAGCTTCCGTTGTTTTAGAAACAATCAACTTGGCTAAAACACCAAAATTGGGCCAGGAATTGTATGCTTTGAGGATAGAATTTTTATTGCGGCAAGAATTATCATAATCCATCTGATCTTCGGTCTTTAGACAGTCACCGGACTAAGAGGGTCAGCAATCAACGAACATTACTTTCGAGGACGAAAGGATCTTGAGCAGGCGATTTCTTTATTAATTGAACGCAGATGCACTTAGTTGTTCAACAGTTGGGTCAGACGCAGTTATAAATGAACTCCAGGCAAACTATGGACTAAAGATAGACTTTCCAACTCGCCCTGAGTTACTACGGTCTAATGTCCTTATGGCATTAGTAGACAGCTACGAAAATGTACCGAGGACAACGACGAAGGAAATGCGTATACTAATTTCTGCACTATTCATTGTTCTCAGGTAACCATAGTTTGTACCTGGGCTGTGCATCAAACCAAAACTTTTCCCTTCATTTAACTTACTCCGATCGAGTATAAAGTGTGGAGAAGACGTGATTTCCTACCGAACGAGCTGAAGAAAACATATTATTGTGCATGTTTTCTACAAAATATATTTGAATTTATAAGACCACTGAAAATCAGTCTAGAAATACATGCTAATTAATTGGTCAATTTTTGCAGAGTGCGGTCTCTGCAGGAGGTGGAGAGGAAGTGCATTCAAAGGCCGAAATTTCAGTGAGTCTGAAGTACTATAGGAATATGCCGCAAGGTAATCAACGTTGCAAACCCACTTAAGTAACCCTTCGCAATCGAAAACACATTCCAGAATTCCGGCCAACATTTCGCGAGATCGGCCACTCTCTGTGATTTGCGAAACATGGCTCTCAAAGACGAAGGATTCTTAAGTGGTCCATTTCTGGCTTTTTCTCTCTCAGTGGTTATGCACAACTCCATCCAACGACAGAAGTTTTGAAGCCTAGTTCAGTTGGGCAAATAACGACGACACGCAAACTCACCCGAGCTGAATCCTTAAGTTCTCATGGGCGGTCACAGAGAAAAAACAGCCAACGAATAAGATACACCACCGACAATAACAGAGGAGACGGAGTGGCTGGTTTCGGCAAATCTGCCGTCATCAGTTACCCATTATGCACAACTGGGTTGTACAAAACAATGAACATTTAATCTGCTCTCCCATCTAGGCAGCAAGAGGTACCGGAGGAGTGAAACTCATGCGGCCAGTAACCTTATGCCACCGGAGGGAATCCGACTGTCGGTCTGTGCCAAGTTCTGTTTGACGCGAACATACATTTCAATCTGTGCGTCATGCAACAAACCAGTTAAAGTCTGAACTACCCTTCCTGATGGGCACGCGGATGAAGCTTCACCTAACCATGTGAATTCTTCTGCCTTCCTCAGTTCTTACAGACTAAAATAGAAAATTGCTGAAGGTACATTCCAAGTGTCCCTTAGCGAATGTCAGGAGCGCCTGGTTGCGCGCATTTGTCCAATATTTCTTAATACCACGCTACTCACTCGATGTTAGTAACATTTAATATTTAATCTCAATTACAGAAACGTACCCCAACGTAAACAAGGGAAACTGTGATGGACTTCTCTGACTGATTAATCGTCGTCAGTCAGTTTTAACCCAGCCAAGTCCTTGCCGCACCTGAGTCTTGAACCCGCGAGCTATGGTCATGATGCGTTATCAAGTCCAACGTGCCACCAATGTGCAGTAGATGTGCAATCCCATGAGATGTTATCCGAAATTCTAGAATACGGTTTCAGTACGAAATGATTACTTAAGTACGATTGCAATATTTATTCTCGTGTGGCGTGATCCCTATATATTTCAGCCAGACAAGGATGCCGATTTTTAAACACGATTCTTTCCGGCTGCCTGCATAAAGTACACTCAGCAAAAATAACTACTAAATTGGCATAAATTTTTCCCTCATGTTTGATGTTCTTGGTTTCAGTACGCTAAGGGATGTACTGAGGAAACAAACCACTCGCATTTACGTCAGGAAGCTTCAGAAAAATGGGCAGAACTCGTGTCATTGTTATCAACAAGTGCCTACCGTGAGTGACCTAACTTGTAAAACTAAATGACAGAAACTGATATGAGGATTTTCGGATGGCGTAAATGTCTCGCATTCTGATCAGACGTCGCGCGCTTCCAAGTTACTGTAATTTTCGTCAACAGATATGTCTACGTAAATTTATTAAGCAAAATACTCCTAAATACGAGCGAAAATGGACATTGTGATATAATCGGACATTTTACCATGCTGACACGTCTGAGTGTGTTTTTCTTTGAAAGGGATAAAAGAACTTTTAGAGTTCTTCTAACAGAACTGTCTGTCCTTGGAACTTGATTTTCTGTACGATGCTAACTGTGACAATCAGATGGTTAACACAGGGGTTATTTTGAGAGAACTGAGAGTTTAATGGTTTTTAAATTAAGACTAGCAAATCTGGGCGATTTCGTGTCCTACAGTGCGGCACTAACGCACACAGGCAGTTCTTCGCTTAAATAGGCCGAAATTGATTAACAGTTTGAAAAATTATTCGGGTTGTCACAGAATTGACTACCACCGAATAGTCATTTACAGTTTTGAACATATGGAGCATTACTCTCTGCACCGTCTAGCTTTTGCACATTAGCAATTTAGAAGTTGAAAGGGCAAAATATTTATAACTTCAGCAAAATACCAGCGTTCACGTTGGCACTCTGCTGTGCATTCATAATCCTGGGCCGCAGTCCGTAAGTAACAAAGAAGTAAAAGTGGCCGCAGTCTAAAGAGCAAGATCTGTACTTCCGTTATCGGTGGAAAAATATCAGTATTTTTTTAGCGACATAGAAGGAACGGCCGAAAGTGTCAATTTTTTCTTGGCTCCACCATGTAAGTTTCACGGATATCCATCAAGGGGATGCAGTATTAAAGCACTCCTTAGACGGCAACTTACGTGCAAAGGTTTTCGGAATGATCGAAAGTATATTCGTTGTTGAAGTTAGTTGTGGGCGTTCATTATATTCAGTTTTGAGGATTCCTGTTTGCGTAAGCTTTTCCGCGAGAGCCAAACGACCATCTACACGCAAAAGAACGTCCAATCACTCAATACCTCGTTACATGGCTTCAAAATGTAGTTTATTGTGAAAGTTTTGTCAAACGCACAGTAAAAAGCTGTTCTTATGGACTGACAATACTGGAAAATCGTGAAGTATTCAGCGACATTTCAGGGTGCATCTGAAACTACACGTAATCCAACGACCCTATAAATACCTTTATTCCTATGACTTTCATGTCGGCGAAATCATGCAAAATACTGTTAGCCGTATTTAGACGCACACTGCCTAATGCCAAAGTGGAAAGATGCAACAACCTCTCGGAAAGGCGTTTTCAATCTGCACTCCGTATCTAGGCCGTCAGCGAACAGCTGGAGTCGTTTACCGGATCTGGTGCAGTTGCGGAAAAAAGTAACTACGGCGGAGAAAGTGGCAGACAGCTCCGGAACGCGCGGCAGCCGTCTGGAGAAATGACGCCAACTCTCAGGTCGCGGCCCATTCGGCGAGACGCGGGCACATATTCAAGTTCGATGAGGCCGAAACTCTCCTGAGAGGAGATACTCGCGTGAGCCGCGAGTTGCTTAGGTCATGGTTCACGGGACCTCAGTCTATCAACAAGTGCAACGACATCCTCACTCCATATTCCGTGCTGCGGCATAAGTTAGCCAAAGCAATTGACAACTCGGGGAGCCAGATTGCTGAACAATCATCACGGCAGCATTTAACACGGATGATAAGATTTCAGCAACTAACGACTTACATGCCGGCCTTCAAGCAATCAACGCACCATCGGACAAAAATTCTTCATGAAAGGGAGCGCGGTTAATTGCCATAGGTATGCGGTAGCATAACGACTGCATCCTATAAATACTGCAACTTCCTGTGCACGAGTCGCCCGTCTCTGCCACTGTCTCTGTTGATGGGTCCGAGTGAGAATCAGAAACGTCAGGCGAACAAAGCCCTTGTACCAGCAATCGACTCTTCTTCTGCTTATAAGAAAAACCCTTGAGAGCACAATTTATCATCAGTCTGAAATCGGGAAGCCGCCGTCACCAGTTCACAGCTGATGACGTGGGAGGATAATTTCCTGACTGCTCATGCCCAGACGTTGAAGCCTCAGTTTCTTCAAATGATTTGTCGCTGAAGGATATCCGAGTTGAGATGGCTAAACCAAGTATCAGTCGACTTCTATCGACGATTGCCAACGGCGATGCCCGTCATGTGTCCCAGGACTCGGAGATTTGCGGAGAGCTTGTGGTTGCTTCATCACATTTTCCTCTTGGAAATCACTGCTTTTCCTGACTGTTTCATTACTCGGCTTGCTTCAAATCTGTTTCATATAAAAAACCAGAGGTGAAGTATTTGCCTAGATGAAACGCCTTGTCGTTTTTTTAAGTAATATGCACACCGTTTCCTCCCTCCAACACTGTCAGCGTCTCCCTGTTCCCTAACGCGTCATTGATGCATCTGAAGAGCACTTTCGGCTTTCCCGCGGTCCATTCTATAATTCATCGTGCCGACCGACTCTCTGGTTGTGCCTTCAGTGAAGTCCTGCGTAATGCACGGACTGTGCTGTTACTATGTACTTCCTCCAAAATTTGCTCTTTCTGTTTACCTCTCTCTTCAGTCAGGGTGCATAACATAACCGATGGCTTCTTCGAGAAGTTTACAATCGAAGGCCAGATCAGAGGTAAGCACGTACGGTCAGTTTACAACTGATAATTCCCTGTAGCCATGGCTGAATTCGCAGCTAGTTATCTCTCCGTCCTTCTTGTCCTTTTGAAACCATAGCAGTTTTCATCTTGCAGTAGAAGTGGAGGCGTGGATATTTTCACCAAACAACACTGGTGCGAAGTTACAAGCTCCTGTTTTCATACTTTGATGAGTCGATAAATTTTAGTGCTGTGACAAGCCAGGTATGTTTGTTTAATATTCTTTAAATGCAGCATATTTATTAGCATTTATACTCGCCCTCTATCCGTGAAGGTGACTTAACCAAGTTGTAAGACTTTCGAAAAAAATTGTTTTATTGTCTTGTGAGCATCGTCTTCTCTTATGCGGCGATTTTGGCTGTGTCGCCTTGCGCCCTCCTTACACTTTTGGGCTCTGTCGACCTTGTTCCCTAAGTTTCCGACAAGCGTTCCCCTCAGTTAAATTGATATTACCCGCTTTATATTTTTCATGTTTAAAATGAACCTCAGCTCTTTTGGTCAGGTCAGTCTGTTCTATTAGGCCTTCAAAAGATTTACTCCACTTCTAATTGCGCGTTGACAACCAGATGTGACTGGGCAAAATGGTTCACAACACTTAACCAAGGAATACTTATCTGCTTCGGATTCCTGCAATAAATACCATTCTCGTCTTTCTTAGAACACACAATGTTGAATAATGTTCCAGCTGCCTTCGAATGCGCTTAAATAAGACTCCTAGTACGCTTTGTCCTCTTAAATCTGTTATGGTTAGACTTAAGATTATTTCATCCCCAAACCTTAAGTATTCAACTCATTAAAAGCAACTCCCCTGCAAACCTAGCCTACGTGACAGTCTAAAATCGTTAACGTCCTACTAAAGAGAAAGATTGCCAGACTGAACGACCTGTCCGTTATTTAGCCTTCTTTTTACTTTTTTGACCCCTTCTTTTCCTATTTCTTCTTCTGACATCACTGGAAGACAAAGCATGTTGACTCATTTTGACTCCAAATAAGACGAAAATTTAAACAAAGTTTTAATCCTTACTCCCAATGATTCCAACCTCCCCTCAAACGATGTTACGCCATCACCGTGTGTCTTCGCACTAGTGTCTGTGACACCAGTGTAGAAACATCTTCAAGAGATCCGTGAATGAACGGATGCCGAGTCGAATATTCCCACACAAAATCACCTCAAATACCGTTCTTCTCAGTCAGCACATCTTCTTTGCATACTCCTCATGAAATGAAGGAAGTCTGATGCTTGGCATGATGTAAGAACCGCTTCTTTCCCTAAAAATCTACTGAATTTGGTTCAAAGTCCTCCGTCCAATTGCAGCCTTCTCCGCATTCTAACATTATTTCAACCTTTCATCAGTTTGAGTTAGCGTCGTGTATTGACACATCAACGTCCCGTTTTACCACCTATGGCGCGATACCTAACATATGTATATAGAGAGACCGAAATGCAGAAGCTGGGATTAGGACTGGTCACATTATAGTTGTACGGTTTTTATGCAAACACCTTTATCCTTCTATCACTTGTTATTTTATATTAAGGCAGCGGGAATGGAGAAATACTTGCTAAACATTTGGAATAATAATTTAAAAATAAAGAATATTCCTCTTTTCCTATCTGATTTTCTCAAATATTAAAAGTCCGTCAACTTTAAAGAAAGACGAAGACACGATCATTAGGACGGTAGCTTTATTGGCATTTCGAACTGATGTTCATCATAATCAACATCATCATCATCATCATCATCATCATAATCACCATCAGCATCATCATCATCATAATTATCATCGCCATCATCATCAGCAGCAGCATCATCATCATCATCATCATCACCACCATCAGCATCATCATCATCATAATTATCATCGCCATCATCATCATCATCATCATCATCATCATTATCATCATCATCATCATCATCATCATCATCATCATCATCATCACCATCATCATCATCATCATCCAAAATCTAAACACTCCTATTTCCCGTGCCACACACGTTCCAATTTTTGCTGAACAAGTGGAGTGATCGTTAAGTTCCCTGGGTGGGACTTAATTATAGGCAACACGATAGGAACCCATTAGGAATTGCTCCCGGTCTATCAATCAGTAACCCCACATAAACTCATAGCACTGGCCACGAGGACCGAGATTTCTCCTCAGTTGGCACCTAGCGCATCTTGACGGCTTCAAAACGCGTCGGATTTATTGCGATAAAGAATGCACTAAAGTGTCGCGGAGATGGAGTGCACACAGAGTCGGGTTTACTATTTCTTTAATACGCCAGTCGGCTGCGCGATCATGACTAAAAATGCAATCATCCCTTCTACTAACATCGACTAGACAGCTCTTCTCATTCTATTGAGTTTGTGGGTTGCCGAATTGGGTTATAAGGGCTAGGTGGGGTGAAAGCGTGCGTGAATAGGAGGTAAGCCATGCAGGTGTGATGGGTCGTATCATGCAACTGGCGACTTCTCTATACGGACCTCAATGGATACCAAACCCGCCTTTTTGGCCCCCGAAACTAGGCTGTGCATGGCAGCGCCATCCCGGTTAACGCCTTGATTGGCGGACTAAACAAAATGCGGGTATTCTGCACTGTGTTTGTTCCTACATCCGGCAGTTATGCTCACATTCCCGCCGCTTACTTCCACACTGTCAAAAAGCATAAGGTTATGGGATGTACCCCGGCATGTATAATAGTATACAAGACTGGCTACTGCAATTACTTTAGTAGGTGCTGTTATGGTACTTTAATCTTGTACCACATAGACCTGGTCTACGTGTTTCACTGGCCTGCACTATTGACCTTGCAAACAATCACCCCGAGAGCCAGGCCCTGCATGAATGCCCATATAGGCTCGTTATTGTGCTCTTCATCCGGACGTGCTAGGTTTCATGCGAAAGCTTTGTCCGCAGTCAACGGCATATCACTGACTGAGTATTTTGAGATTGGTAGAGGGGCGGTCACCGATTATTTCTTCGGAATTCACTCGTTCCGTTATGCCTTAAGGGCTTTCTCTCGAGCCAAACCAGCAACCGCGCATGGGCGCATGATACAGGCAGAATGACATTACCTACAAAGACTAGGGAGAATGGAATGACCATTTCTGGCATATTCAGTTCAGTTCAGTTCAGTTTATTTGAGGGAAATATAGGTGTTAAACCTTTGAACTCCCTATTTGTTACAAGGAGGCGGACAATAAAAAAAATTTGAAAATTAAAACATCAAACGGCTACAGAGTTTCTTTAGATTGGCAACGTTTTGTAAGCCAGACAGATAAACGAATTGTTCCAAGAGTTAAAAACATTAACGTTACTAAATGTGCTGTACAGTAGTCTGTCTAGGGATAGTTGGTGCTATCTCAGTTTCGGAGGGAGACGAATTAAATGCGAACACTCATTTAACAGACATGGGACAATATTAAAAAACAAACGTTACTGAAATATAGGAAATAATATAACAACATTAATAAACTGTTCGAACGAAATGGTAGACGATCTGTCAGGTGGCATTATGACGATTGGTGGCAATCTGGTCCAAGTTGCGCTTAAAAGCCCCGACGGAGGTGGACATGACGCACCTGCAGGCAGAGCATTCCAGGCCTCGATCACTCTGTTTGAAAAGAAGAACTTCTGAGTGTCCAGCTTGGCACCAGTTACGCGTAGTTTAAGTGGATGACCTCGGAGGTTCGTTGTGGTCGCTAACTCAAAGAAATCAGCAGGTACGAGACAGCAGTCGTGCCCGCGCAGTATACGGAATGTTTGTATAAGGTCGCCTCTTAGCTGTCTGTAACTCAGTGGAAAGAGACCGAGATTGGACAATCGGGTTTCATAGGGTAGTGAACCCTGTCCACCTAGGAGTTTAGTTGCCCGCCTCTGAACTTTCTCGAGGATGCTGAGATCTTTAGAGGTCCACGGTTTCCACGCCTGAATGGCGAACTCTAGCTGTGGCCGTACGAAAGTCCGAAAGACTTTAACGAAGCAGTCCTCATCGAAGGTAGAGAAAGCTCTCTTGACAAGATAAAGGACTGACATCGCAGACTTGGCTACCTTGGAGCAGTGAAGCGACGGTTTTAGAGAAGCCGTTACCCACACCCCCAAGTCTTTCTGGGCGTCTACCTCGTGCAATGGTACGCCGTTTAGGTGGTAAGCCCTCCGGTTCAGAGATCGGGTCCAGCCGACTCGCAGGACATTACACTTAGTCACATTAAACGGCAACAGCCAGTCCTGTGACCACTTCTCGAGTCGGGTCAGGTCTGCCTGCAAGCGCTCTTAGTCAAATTCAGTTCGGATGACGCTCCAAAGTTTAACATCATCAGCGAACATGGCGACATCACAATTCAGTTCGCTGACGCAGTCGTTGACGCATATAATGAATAGGGTAGGGCCAAGAACGGAGCCTTGTGGAACACCGCTTTCAACCGCTACCTCCGCCGACTGCCTGTCACCGACGTGGACGATTTGAGAGCGACCGATCAAGAAACTTTGTATCCACCTCAGGAGATTCCCCTTCAGGCCTGTTCGGTTTAATTTGTACAGGAGACGCCGTCGTAAACCAATCACTCATAACCCTGAAGTGTGGAACACCTGGGACTCAATCCCGCAACCTGTTGGTTGGAAGTTCAACGTCCCTAACCACGAAGCCACTGAGCTGAGACAATTGGCTGCTGTGAACCAGTTACACCTGGCTTATCAATTGTTTGGCAGATTCTCGGAGTACACCTCTGCCATGTGGGACAGGAAGGTTTCCCGTGATTGTTTTGGGCTGACGATGTTTAGTCCAGACCACAGACGATACTGTGTCTCGTCGATGTGGGTCCAGACAGCTCGGTCTGACACAGAAACGCCTTTATGTTATCTTCTTTTCAGGAGACTCCAATACTTTTCACATGCGTAGGTATGTCAGCCTGTCGTCGCGTCCTCACAATAACTGTTCTGGTTTGCGGTGAAATATGCAATGCTCAATGTTAGGTTGCTGCCTTCAATCCTTGAACCTGTTCACAGTGCCTCGGTAATACAGCAACGGTAACATATGAAATCTTAACCGTCAGTGTGTTTCCTGAGGACTTGCCATCGCATTTTCTAGCAGCATTCACATTTTCAACTTTTGGGCACTTGTCCTCTGTCTTGGCAATATCGCAGCAGCTTATCGCAGTTCAGCATTTCCATCATCTCGTCAACTGCCGTTGGTATGTCCCACTGAGGTTGTCTGCGTTTTACAGTTTGTTCAGGGTGTGATCTGCGTTTAAAAAATAAAATCAGTTTACTGTGTACAGTCACTTCCTACAATTGAAACTACCATCTACATATAGATATTGATTTTTATATATAATGGTAGGGGGCGCTCACCGATCGTTCATACGGAACTCACTCGACAAACTGACTTCATGTGTTTCAACATTCAGATTGAATATTTGTTTTACGTGCTGAAATCTTCGCTATACACCATAAATTATTTTAATTACATATACCTATATATCTATTTGTATGCAATGTCTCCTTGCCTTTTCTATTTACTCCTTCTGTCATTTATCTTACCTTGCTATCTATCCTCCTTGCTCCCCGTCTGGCATTTTTTGCGGATTCCTGACAGTTATTGCGTCTCCTGGTATAGTCTTCAATCCGCATGATTTGCACTTTCGAGAAACGCCTGTGGCCAATTACCATTGGCTGCAATTTTTCTTGGGACCTAAGCTTTCGTTTCTCAGTTGAGCGCGGTTTATTCGCATACCTGAATTTCCTTGACTACCGCTTTCGGATACTTATTGAAATGTTTGGACTTCCTTCTGCTCATATTCCAAGCGCACTAGTAAATTTTCAATGTAATTCTACTTTTTTCTCATTTCGGAAAAGGAAGATGATACTAGCGTTGGGACAAGAACTTTGTTCGCCTGACGTTTCGGATTCCTGTCCAAACCCATCATCAGAGAGAAAAGCAGACACGGGTGCTTCATGCACAAGGGGCTGAAGTATTTATAGGATGCAGTCGCCATGCTACCGCATGCCAATGAATATTCACGGCTCCCCCTTCATCAGGGATCGTTGCACGTGGTGTTATGACTGCTTGGTGGCCGACATTCGCGCCGTGAAATGCTGCAATTTCATCGCGTGCGTTTGATGTTGGTGTGGTGATTTCTGGACCATCTGACCCACCGACCCTGGCGTTGGGAACAGTGTTCACACGTACGCTCCCGATGTGGCTAATTACTCTGTCTAGGCGAAGTCTCAGCACCGAATACACAATGGGCATACCATTGCCTTTGTTAATAAATTGGGGGATAGTGAATCATTTCTCAAGCCAGAATCATAAAAGGCCAAACCAAACGAACTCCAAATTTTGGCGAGCGCCTCCGTATGTGAAGAAAGTTTATAAGGCTGTTAGCCGCCTTCTCTCGCCACAAGGGGTTGGAGTTGCACACAGACCGGAGGCAACCATCAGACTTCAGAATATGAGACTGAAAGACCCTCTGCCACGACAAGAAACGTCTGGAGTCGTTTATCGGATCTGGCGCAGTTGCGGACAAAACCTGCGCGGAACACTGTCTTCTCTAACCCAGCACATTCTTCCCTAATTCAACGAAGGAGGCTGCAACCTCGATGCTCCATCAACACCGCGGCGTTGACAGCAGCTGGGTTGTGTTCTCCCCCCGGGGGTGGGGGGCTAGATCGGCAGAAAGTGTTGGTGCTCAAAATGATCTGTGACGTCAACGACTGCAGGTATCATTGCCCCGCCTACCTACTCGTCTAGAAGGACAGACTGTCGTACCGAAGCAAGAGGTGGCCTTCTTCAGATATCACCGTCTTGTGCAGCAGCGGCTGTGTGAGAAGTATGGTGCCTTAATGGATAAGAAGGTCGAGGAACCCCAAAGGTACGTTGAAAGCAATGAGGCAAAATCGGCTCCGGATCCAGACACCGCTTCTTTCCTTACAGAAGCCATCAAAGCCGTGCAACGGATTCCAATCGGGAAAGCACCGGCGTCTTACGCGATCTGAACTGTAGTCTACAAGACTAGCTACCTCATGTGATTAGTAAACTTACGACGATATTCTGAAAGAACACAAAGAACAAAGAACACAAAGAACAATTTACCAAGGAGTTCAGTGACGCGAACGTCTCAGCGGATATCAGGAACACCGACGTCTACCCGAAAACCAGTGTGTCATCAGATGATACCTTAGAACAATCGCCATGACTTTCCCCGCCCGGTAAACTTAGGTAGCTTGTTAGGAAATGCGGAACCAAATCGGCACCACCTAGAGGGATTTGACTAAAACATCAGACACAGTTAATTGCTGAACTTTGACTGCCCGGAGCGATTCCCGCACATGATGCCTCGGATCGTTAACAGGATGATGGCGCGCGCGTCACGGGCAATGGGACCGATTGAGGGGCCTTCCCGAAGACCAATGGAATGAAGGAGGACTGAGTTCTTCGTCATCCCTGCACCAATCTTCACGACATCGACCACCACCATCACCACCACCACCACCACCAGCACCAACATTAACACGGTCGCCACAGGTGATCACAGCCCTGACGCCACGACGGTTCAGCCGATGCCATTCATAAAATAAACCACATGTAATGCCGAGACAAACGTAATTCACTCGGATAAGGACGAAGATAACATACGACAGTTCAGACGATTTGCAATAAACAGAATACAATAGGTCAAAGTACCAGTAAAATCCCTGGCCTGAATGCGACAGATGAATGACAAATGAAGAAAATACAGTGGCTGAGGTGAATACAAATTTTCCTCTCATCATGCATTGAGGGTGGTTATCGCAGCAGTTGCGACGAAATAACCACATTTAAATAGTATTCATAAATATTTTATTTTACAAAATATAAACACACGGGACCCAATGCAATAGAGAGATCTAAATTAGGTATAGTAGGAATTGCTATCTAGTATAGAATATCAGTTGAGCAAAGCCATTTCACACTCTGCATAATCACTAAATCGTAGAGGAAGATGTCGTATGGACACACACACGATGTGCATGGGTTTTGTGGGGGGTGATTTTGCTTGCAAGCCATGGATACGAATATCACCATACCGAAATTCCACTACAGACGTCCTCTCATGTATGCGCTCAGGCGAGATTGGAGGGGCAAGGCGATATAGCCGGTGACATTGTCCTGATGTTTCAAGGAGTACACGATCCCAGCAGGCAACTCGAACTGAAGACCAATCCTATGCATCACCAGACCCAACCACGCATCGTCAATGGGAATGCGCTTAGTGTAGAACATGGCCAAAGCCAGATCCGCCACGTGATCGTAACCAAGCAAGTAGAAGTACCCATTGCTATAGGGCGCATGCACTGGCCACGGAACCTCCCGTTTCGACAGTGCCCATTTTCGGACGGCCGGAGTGTCCGTGGGACGCACTGTGGGACTATTCCAGCGAGTACTCGAAATGGAAACTCTGCGCCGCCAATCCACCGGCAGACTGGACAGAACGGCCTGCAGGCGTTTCTCATTGAAACCAATGTCATCGTCGAGGAACATGAAGGCAGGACGTTCGCGACAGAACCTGGCCGCCCACACGAATGTGTGATGCATTTTCAGAGACAGATTGTAGTAGGTGTCTTCGAAGTCGCCCACGATGAGATCATCGTGTTCACGCATCTCCTGCTCTAGGCGACTTCGAATCTGGGCGCGGCGGTTTGCAATGTTAACGAGCGAGTTGCCGGAGCGACCGGGCAGTGAGATGTTGAAACCATCACGTTGGAAGGAATTGCTGTTTGTGCTTGTGGGCAGGCCCACCACGAACACTACTCCTATGCGATAAGGTAGTTTAGCGCTATTCTCCTTTCTCAGATGGGCGTAGAATCTGCGAAAGGCTTGTCTGTCTTCAAAGTTGTAGACGGCTGATTTCACAATGACGACGAGGTCGTGGTTGTGTTTGCGGTCAGCAGCCTTAGTTCCCTCCGGTGGACAAACCGAAGTGCTTACTTTGAGAAAGCGCATGCTGGGGCCGTTGACGGGAGGCTGCAAGTATACAAGAAGATTCTGAATGAACTAAATAGAGTTTATTCGCAGAGACGAGACAAAGGATACTTCGAGTGAATTGTGTTTGGTGGTGCTATTCTAAACAAAATTAAACGTACTGACGAGGCTAGGAATGCTCTTTGTAAGATGTCTGATCCCGGTGCCGTTAAAATTACAAGAAAAATCCTTAAATGCACAAAATATCTGTCAGTTATCCAGGGAATTCGTCTCGCTAAATGCATTTCCAACGTTTAGAGGCTCAACCAGCCTACTTTCCTGGCGCATGTGCATATATTTGACACGGATTCTTAAATTCGAGTATTTAATAGAATTCTGAATTCAGTTATCAGCGGTTGACCATCTCCTCACCTCGGGTTTGTCATAAGATTTTCTCTAGGCGTTTGTCAGCTGCTGACTAAGGTGTGCGCACTGAAATTGGGGAAGTGAATTCTTCCACTGTTTTGCGCTGTAAACAACAAAGGGAAATTGCTTCGGCATACAAAACAACGAAATTCATCAATACCAATCTGCACGGCAATAACGCATGAGATGGGAGCAGTTAGACCTTGACAAGCAGTAGCAGCATCTTCTCCAACTGACTGTGACGTGAGGGTTATCTGTGCGACAGAGTGTTGTGAATTGCCTATCTCGTTGATTGGACTAAACTGGAAGGAATCATGATAAGTGCTCACGTGCAGGCGATCGATATGCGCTCTGCATCGAAGGCTCAGCGAGAGAGAGAGAGAGACAAATATTATGAAGCCTGGTGTCTAGAGAGATGTTGGGGAATCAACACGACGGCAAAGCGTCTGACTGTGCTAGAGATCAAACAAGGCCACAGACCAAAACCGAATAGAATAGAATAGGTTTATTGTAGCGCCCCTTGGGCACTGTCAGTCCCCTTTGAACTTAGGAAAAAAACCTAAAACAAACTCGTCAATTTCAACTGCACTTTGACTTCAAGGACATCAATGTTGACTACTCTGCGTGTCAGGGTACGGGCAATGATCGGTTACGCCGTCCTGGTTCCAAGTGTAAGCACAATGTGTTCATTGAAAGTAAAGTAAGGCGAAGAGGGATGCTGAAATCGAGGGTGGAGAAGTTGCCAAATGTAGAACGGAAAAGGGCAACCTTATGTTTTGGTTTAAAGTAGGGTTAAATTTAGGGTTTGATTTTGTGTCGGGCTGAGAAGTGAGTTAAGGATTACGTTTTTTGTTACGTTTAAGGGTTTCAGTTAGAGTTGGGGTTTAGACTACGGTCTAGGTTGGCGTTTGGTGTAAAGGTTGGGGCTAAGGTTGGTGTTAGGGCTAGGGTGGGATAAGGATTAAGGCTAATGTTATGTTTAAGGTTAGGGCTAGGTTAAAGGTAAAGGTAAGGATTTGGTCCAGGGTTAAGGTTAGGCCTAAGATTAGGGCTAGGGTTTGTGGTAGGTTTAGTATTAGGCTTAACGTTAGGTTTATAATTAAGTTAAGGACTAGGCTTGCTTTTCAGTTTCACCACTAGTTTTGAGGTATTGCTGCCCCACTTTTCCTGTCAGACAGGTCTTCTGCGAGGATTCTAGGCTTCCTTCAACATCGCGACAACGTTATCATATATCAGGTTACCTTCTCCGTTTCATCCTCGGCTAATCTCCCATCAAAAGATTGCAGTATCCCGCTTCGGCTTATATAACTGTCAGTACCCAGGACAGCGCACTAGTGGTGCAATACAAAACGGAATGACTACTAAATGCTCTCGAAGCAGTCATATAGACATTAATTGGACAGTTAATCTGCGCTTACCTCTAAAACCAAACCAGTCTCCCGCTAATTCTCAATGACCTCACGCAGAGCAAAACCCTAGGGATACAACAGGAACACGTCCGGATTAATTGGCCTTTTCCAGTCAGTATCGTCTATCTACGCCATTTCATCAAAGCTGATATTCTGACCTCCACCTTTTCTGCTGATGAGATCCAGGAGAAGTGTGTCGTATCTGATTACTGGGACGTGCGGATTTACACAGCAACGAAGACTCAGGTCGTGTCCTGCGACCTATCAAGCTTCAATAAGTTTGATTTTTGCAGACGATAGCCACATGCAATTTACTCCAAAACCAACTTCTGTCAACTGAGCTCAGTGGCTTCACGCTCGTATCTACTTTGTAATTTCCGTCATTCATTCTCCAAGTACCTGCTAGTCTTCGGTTGAGAAGTCACAGCCGGCGGCTAACTCTGCAAAGCACTTAAAATGAGCACTGAACTGGAGGCTATCATTCGTAATCCACATCGGTCTATGTTATGGCTTGCTGATGAACACAAAACAGAACCTCTTGTGTGAATTTTCCCCCTCCCCCTTTCAAAATACTGCCTAAAATTACACCAATTTGTTTTTTATGTAGTCATTTTAAACTTCTCAGTCGACCCTACTATTTTAGTCGCAGTGCGTTTCCGCAAATAAGAATGAGCTGGCTTATAAGGAGTGTTTGTTTGCGTAATTACTACAGTCAGAAAATAGCGAACTTGAGGAGGATAGGTAGGACAGCCGAAATTGGTCGTGTGCTAGTTCAAGCATTCGTGTCCATCACCCGAGTTCATCATCGGTTTGCAAGACAGACAATTAGACAAACATGCTTGTGTGTGGAAAATGGATTATAAGACACACCTCCTAGCAATACCTGCTTTGATCCTGGTAGAATGCTCAAATCACGCTAACTGGTCTGCGTCTGTCACTCTGGGAATATGCCATATTTTCTCTTTCCCAGTGCGATGCAGGCCCTCGGAAGCACAATGTCTACTGCGACGAACAAACCCCTAGTTCATCACTGGTGCTTCCGCCATTGGCAAGTCCACGGAATTTTGAAATTGTCAATTGTTAGAATTTAAAAGACAATTTTGCCAGTACACGGCTGTATTCGACAAATTCTCTTCAGACTCATGAAGCCCCCTGAGTGATTAGTAAGGTTTCACTAGGCCATCCAAACGTACTTGGCCTGCGTCTGTTGGCTGCGCTTTAGGTGCACGAACCTGACGTGTGCGCACAGAAATACTTAATGCAGAATCCACAGTTTCCATGGCCAAAGCCGCCAAGCCATCCACCCGGATCTAATAATTCTTCCTGGAGTCCATCATGCCCCGCCTAACGCTTAGTGCATTTTTGGTGATTCACTTGCCTCCTCACTCAAACCCGAGCTACAGCATAATCATCCATTTGCCAGCACCCCTCTTTCATTCATTATGCCAATATCAATATAAATGTATAGGTTTGAAGAGAATTAATCGGAAGCAGATATATGCTCACCAAATGGTCTTTTAATATTTTCCAGGACAAGGTTCCCTCGAGCCATCAAAAATCACTTGGACAGCGTCTGTTGGCAACGGCAGAGGCGGCTGCAATCAGGTTACGCACACCAGTCCTATGAACAAGGAAAAACTTCGCACAGACCCCACAGTTACCATGGACTAAAGCCACTATGTCAGCAACTCGCCTAAAATTTCCCGTCCCATTGCCTACCATTTCCCTCACCCACTCTCAATGGATACCTTCGATTCAAAACCAAGGCCGTGGAGGTGAAAATACGAGCAAGGCTTATTGGGGAATGCCTCGAGTGAGACGGGTATCCTACTTCCTACTGGAGAATAATGAGACGGAATCGCTCGGTTGTCGCCTCTGATACTTTAGAAGGATTTATCAAAAATGAACTTGAGAGCACCCATATAAAGGCCTAGGAAGCAGGCATCATATGTGCCGACGAGCGGTAGTACCCAACCAACTGGATGAGGAAGAGAGACAGGAATTCGGCAAGTATGCTACGTCCATGGTGGAAACACGTGGACAAATGGAGATTGCCTCTGATTTGCGGAGTGTACACGAAGGCAGGTAACAATGGAAGATTCCTGAAGACTCAAATCAGTACGTACACAATTATTCGTCTGTATATATATCTCTCTCGATAAAACCTCGATGGAAATTTTATCACCTGTTCCTAATTTTTACCGTTCCCACCAGTAACCCTGCCAGCTAGAACTAACGACACCGTTCGACAACCACATAAATCAAACTCATGGCCTTCAGCCGGTTTCGACAGAGAGCGTGGAACACCTATAGTCCAAGTTAGTCATCAACCCCCATCAATACCTGAGCAGTAGCCAGAAATGCGGAGGCTTACTGACGAAATCGCATTAATACAATCAATCCTGTCGGACCAGAAAAAGTTCCAATAGGCAGACAAGGAGAAGCATCGAACAAACGAGGTCAAGGCAGAGCTGACTGAATTCAAACAATTAGTTTCCTACGAGAACACGAATTAGAGCATCCCCGACCCGTCGTCAGGCCTATACCTGGGTAATACAAATTGCTGGCGATCCACGATGATAACACAACGGTTCGTCCGATCCTCGATATGAGGAACCTGAAGTGTCATGCGATAGCAGAATGGCTAGCGGAGAAATTCAGGTCTCGGCAGTATGGGTTAGCGCCACACGGCTGCCGGGATGCCTTTGAATTCGTTAACGGCGTGAACTACCTCGACCTAACCGGAAGTGTTGTGTTTTCGTTAGATGTCTCGTTACTTTTTATGAACGTACCAGTCACAGAAATGCTCAACTACCTCTGTGTTTTCATTGCCTTTAATCAGCAGGACATAGGAATGCTGATGGGTGCCCTCAAGAAATTGTTATTGGGGCGTGCCTTGAACTTGCACTTCCTATTTGACAACAATTGGTATAGACAGGTGGACAGTGTAGATACGGGCTCACCCGCTTGGCACGATTATGGCGCATATATTCATGGGAAAGCCAAAAGCTTTTCAGCTTTATATCTAATCAACGGTTTTAGATATTATTGGTGATACGTAGATGATATATTCGCGATCGCGCAGGAACAAAACGACGTCTCAGTTTTATTAGATGACGAGGTGGCGAGCATACGTAGCTTTTGATAAATTCTCGTCGGGCCAGGACAGTTATATGGGAACGGATTAGAAGTAAAACATGTCAGCGATAAGAGAAATCGATAAAAGTTCTCATTAAAACACAGATGGGGTATGGGAATGTGGGGGAAGAAATGCTGGTCTGGACAATACACGAACTTCGCCAGTTTCGTACCCCTCCAACAAAAACGAAATCTAGCCCGATGTTTGGCACTAAGAGGTGAATCAATTTGTTCAACAGATAGCATCGAAGAGTAGCTCAAAAAAATCCCGGACTTCCTTCCCGTACACGGGTATCCTGACTGGCTTATTGCAAAGAACATTGCCGAAAAACCGGTCAAACCCGCCACACCAACCGCCGAAAAGTAAACTTTGTTCCTCAAAGTCCCTTTCCAAGGGGACGCTGCGAGTGAACTCCTTAGGAGACGCCTTGATCAAACTGTCTCGTAAACCTTCCCAGCAGAAAGGGTTCAAATATCATTCTCTACTAACCCTCTTTTACACGGAGAAGGTAAGAATAAATTGCCACCGCAGACCACCTCAATTTGCATCTATTCCTTGACTTGTTCCTGTGGAGCAGGTTACATTGGTCGCACGAGTCGGCGCTTATCCAAGAGCCTACGGGAACAACTCCCCGCATGGCTGGGAAAGGGCGAAACGAGGAGCATAAGCAGCGCCATTCTCGCGCATGTTGTCGACGCCGACCATCGTGTGGAACCCAAGTAAGCTTTTCATGTGAGTTATAAGGTCCCATCAAGCCACTATGCCAGAGCTTGTTAGCGACAGCAGAAGCGGCCGCCATTAGGTTACGAAAGCCAATCTTATGTGTCCAGAAGAACCACGTTCAGGCTCCGCGCTTACAGTGGTCGAAGGTCAACTAACGCTGCAACTCTCCGCTCCCTTCCGCTCTCACCCCGCCTCTGACACTGACTGCTATTACCCCCCCCCCCCCCCC
>CACRXP010000187.1:920846-966839 GCA_902702965.1 Spirometra erinaceieuropaei | reverse complement strand
TTCCACCCCGTTCCTATATAACTGCACTGGCCTGTGGAGAATTTATTGAAAGCTACGTATGCTCGCCACCTCGTCTCCTGATTACTATTATGGGAATTTTCGCAACTCTTTTACTAGATGATATCAATCAGGCTCCTACATCAATCAACTTCACGCTGAATGAATAACAACCCCGTTCGCATCTCTTTCTATAAGTACTTCTGTGTAGAAGGCCTGACGGCAGTATTCGACGCAGCTTCTGCCGTAAGAGGACGACCACTTTTGGGAGTTTCCTACCACTAAATTTGAAACGTAGTGTAGTCTGATGTTTGGCAGAAAGGGTGAGAAGGATCTGCTAGGCTGATAGCATTGAGGAGGAGAGGGCTCAGTGTTGACGAAAGTCTCTTTCGCCAGAACGGCCACCTTGATCGATTCAGTGCTAAGATCATGGCCGTAGGCTTATTAAAGCCCCCAAATTCTGACGTCAGGAAAGAAAAGGCTTCCCATCAGGGTGTCACTTCAAGGGGACACAAGAGTGAAGTTTGAAGAGGTCAATTTGACAGTGAATCTGTACTTACCTCAGGAACCAAGCCAGTCTCCCGGTAATTCCGGATGACCTCACGCAGAGTAAAACCCTGCGGATACAACAGGAACACGTCCGGATTAATTGGCCTTTTCCAGTCAGTATCGTTTATTTGGGCCATCTCTGCAAAGCTGAGTTTACGAAATCCACCCTTCTTGCTGATGAGACGGAGTGAAATTGTGTCGTATGTGGTTACTGGGAGATGCAGATCTACACAGTAACGAAGACTCAGGTCGTAGGTGCCATCCCGTGTCCTTTCACTGATACTAATCCAGCTAGCATTGCATATTACTGATGAAACTCGAATTTTCACTGTTTTAACAGCAATTTCCACCCATTCGCTTGTGAAGTAGACATCACAGAGTATCTTTATTATTGCCAGTAAGGCTAAAATGAGGATCCACGTACGATGACACCGCACGTATCGAGTCATCACGGTGTAGCCTCTTCTTGTTTTTTTCCTGGCAAGTTCTAAAAATGGAACCCCTGTCTTCAACGCGATGATATATATAGGGGCATTATTGCGCCCTGAGAGTTGCATAACCCGTTGAAGGGTGCTTATCGGCAGGTAAACCCCAGCCAATCAGAGTTGGAACAAGAGCTGTTTATTCAGACGGCGATCCAACGCGTCTAAGTGCAAACAGAAGCCTCCGGCAACTATTCTCACTGGCTGCTGACTCAAGTTCCCTCTGAAGATCTGTCGTTGAGTCCTAATTTAACTGACGATATGTACATGAGACATCAGGCCAGCGCGACAGCTCGAAAGCCCCACATAGCATCCGAAATAAACATCAGGCTGAGGGTTGCATTCAATACTCCACATCGGTAGGAGGGCATGAGGTGTTTCTGAATCCACAACATTTCCTGACGCATAGCGTCCTCCCAGTTTAAGAGGGGATTTCCACACTTGTTTGTCTGCATAACTGAAAGTGCTACTTTTGGGTAAATAAACCGACCGCACTCTTAAAGCCTCAGGGGGTTTTTTCCATTCAAAGTAAATTTCGTTTTAAAGAAAGCAAGTAATATGGAGGAATCCCCGATGACCGTCGGACTGGCTGCTAGTGGAACGAACTGCAGCCCTGCCTTCTCTCACGAGGTGGAGGGGCTGTAAAAAGTGCTCTGAACAAATGCTGGATTTATGACATCTGCGCGCAGGCCATGGCTCGAAAACTGCTTAACTGGTGGTCGAAACCAAAACACGAGACAAAATACTCTCTTCTTTCCTCCTCCTCCTCCTTCTCCTCCTCCTCCTCCTCCTCCTCCTCCTCCTCCTCCTCCTCCTACCCACCACCCCTATGTCGCAAGAGCGAGTCCGCCCAATCTGGCGGACTGGAATGTTTGTTCCCAGGAGCAACCGGGAACTGGCTAGCTACAAGGTGGAACTCGACAATAAAAGCGAAGAGACGAGTTCCGGGAAGCCGTCTTGAGGAAGGAGACACGATCGCTGGAACAAGAGCTTTATTAGCCCGACGTTTCGGATTTCTGCTCGAACCCATCATCATAAACAACAGCAGATACTGGTGATTCACGCACAAGGGGCTGCTGTATTTATAAGATGCAGTCGTCATGCTACGGCAGGTCTGTAAAAGTTCACGGGTTCCCCCTTCATCCGGGATCGCTGCGCTTGGTGTGCTAATTGTTTGATGGCCGAAATTCACGTCATTAAATTGCTGCAATTTCATCACATGTGTTGAATGTAGGTGTGATAATGGCTCGACCACGTTATAAACCGACCCTGGCGTTGGGAACAGCGTTTACCTGTGCGCTCCCCGCGTGGCTAATTACTTCGCCTAGACGAAGTCTGAGCATCGACTGCGGAAGGGGAAGGTCATTACACCTGCTACTGGACTGGGGGCCAGTGAACCATGACTCGAGATAGGCCAAACTGCACGGAACCCAAATTTTGGCCAGTCCAAGCTTCGAGTTTAACTTTGTAGGCGGTAATGCGTGTGGGTTTGTAGATGGTCAGATGGTGTATCACTTGGATGTACCACCACGGTCTGGTTGGGAGAAAAAGAGGGTGCGATGGTTGTCGTGCAAGTCGACTATCATTATAAATGGAATTATGCGCATGTTTCCGTACCTGCTCTCACCCTGCTGTGAGGCAAACGCAGATCAACCCCATCAACTGGGAAGGCCTCGTCCGAGACTGTCTGTTCTGGCGGAGGACAATAAGGACGGACACGAGGAAATACCACATCGCGCCCAACACTCAAACAGCCCCGACCTGCCCACGCTGCCAGCTGACGTTCCGGGCACCAGTCGGGCTTGTAGGACATCTTCGTACCAACTGTAGAACCTAGACTACACCCACTGCTGTCACATCGTCCAACTCTGCCTCGTCCCTAACTCATCACGCATCCTGTCGCCCAGTGCGTCCACCATCGGCAGCTCCACCACGGCCAAGCAACATTGGCACCGACGACTTTTCTGTTCATACTGTCCCCGTACATTCATCTTAGTCACATCGGCCTGGTCGGCCAATTGCGAATCTGTCGCACAGAAACTCGCGAACTTGTGTCCGGGCCACCCACATGCACTCGCCGCATCGGCCTCAACTGCCCTCAATGCACCCTCAAATTCACTCGCCGCAGAAGCCTATTAGGTCACATGTGGATTCACGAAAACCTGCGGTAGACAACCACCGGCTAAAGCACACCACCACATCTTCCTCCACCTACATCACGCAAAAGCATCCTCCATCACATGCATCCAACTGCCACCTCCCACGCAAGTGCGGAGTATGCGTCTCGGCTTCGTCTCCATGCTGCTTCTTTGCTGCATGTGTGATACAAGTTTGAGTCTATCGCGGTGCGCCGATCGCCATGGCTTGGGAGGCTGCTGACTGATTTTCGATGGCCTTAAAGATTCAATTATATTTCATGGAAACCATGCATAAAAATATGCATTCTTTTGCTCAATCAGTAGACAATCACGTCTTCTGTCTTTCAATTTTACAATCGAATTAAGAATATAATTCGGTTTTATAGAACTTTTCCAATTCCGGAATAATTTTGATCCGCACCTGCCGTTACTCTTGCATTCAGGGTTCTAAAACTACAAGCCGTATAATTTCCGCGTAGGGAAAACCATTCAATTATCTACGGTGTTACGAGAAGACCATATGGGTTTCATAAAGTTAAACAGCGGAGTAGACTCACATTGTTAACTTTACAACCTACGTTGGTAAATGCAGACACAGGACGTTTTATGAAGGGCCATTTCATGGTATTAAAAAATCTCACAATTTAGAACTTCTTTAAAACCGAATTATACCCTTCTTTCGAGTGTAAAATTGAAAGAAGACGTAAGTGTCTACTGAATGAGCAAAAGAATAAATATTTTATGCGTGCTTCACATGAAATAAAATTAATATGTCAAGGGCATTGAAAATCGACGAGAAAATGCATGCTACATAAGTAGTCATTCTTTACGTAGTATGGATTTTAGATGCAGCCGGAAAGAAGTGTGTTCGAAAGCCTCGACTGCATCGTATAAATACTGCAGCCTCCTGTGCACGAGTCACCCTTTTCTGCCACTGTCTCTGATGATGGACTCAAGTGAGAATCCGAAACGTCAGGCGAATAAAGCCCTTGTTGCAGCGATCGCTTCTTCTTCTGATCAAGTAGTTCCTGGAACTCGCAATTTCGCTTGTATCGGCAATACTCCCATAGTATTTCAGACTCGTTTGGGTGTCGGCTTTTGAGTACACTTCATTTCGACTGAGTATAAAATGACTGCTTATGTAGCATGTATTTTTCACATTGATTTTTGATGTTCTTATGAATTCAAATAGTCGTTTGTGGTAAACACACATAAAAGTATGCCTTCTTTTGCGCGTTTGGCAGAAAATAACGCTGTCTTTACCTTGTATGTCCAAAGGAAGCGTATATTTGGGTTCTGAAAAAGTTTCTTAATTCCTCAATAATATTAGTCCAGATCAATGGCTACATTATCATTTAGCGATTTCATTCTACAAGATGAATGCATTCCGCACAAAACAATCATATACATCTTTATGCCTTTAAGAAGATACCGTGTTGAGTTCATAAAATTTTATTATTAATGTAGACTATGCTGTGCATTTCACGCGGAACATTGGTGAACGGAGATGTGTGACACGGTATGTATGGACATCGCACGGTCTTAAAAATCTCATAACAAGAAACTTGTTCAGCCCTAAATACACGTTTTCTTTGCGCACACAATGCAAAGACAAGGTTATTTTCAACCAAAAAAGTAAGCGAAAGCATATTTTTGTGCGTGTATTCCACAAACAAACTACTTGAATTTATAAGATCATCAAAAATCAATGTGGAAAATACATGCTACTTAAGCAGTAATTTTTACTGAGTGTGGTTGTTATAGTAGGTCGAAATTAAGTGAATTCAAAGGCCGACATCCCAGCGAATCCGAAATACGATGGGAGTTTGTTGCTTGATAGGCAACATTACAACCCCACCCAAGTAATCCTTCCTAATCGAAAACGCATTTCAAAAATTTCGGCCATTTCATCAGATCCGTAGGCAGGCAGGCAGGCGAGGGAACTCTCGGCGCCGGAAGAACGGCGTCTGCCCAACGTGAGGCAGCGGGGCAGCCGTGCAGCGCCTTCAGTGAGGCCATGTCTGAGGGGGCCTCGATGATGATTGGTCAGTTTGGACAGCGGAGAACCAGGCTGCAACTGTTACGCACGCACAGGTAGTCGCTAGCGCCTCAACGTTGCAACACGCCTCTGCAGTTGGACCGCTACGGACGCTATGTCAAATACTGCCGCCAGGTCCTGTACATTAAAACCGCGTCTAGAATGTGGAACAACCTGGGCAGTCCGCCTTCCAGCGCAAACTTGATTGGCAGATGCGTCTGATTCGCAGCATCCAATAAAACTGAAACATCGGCTTGTTAATGAGTAATCTGGGATATATCATCCATGTAGAGCCCAACTTCCAGCTCGCTTCTGAGGCCCATCACTATAATCCGAGAGAACGTCAGTTTTAGAGCATGAATTAGAACTCCCCAGTATGATCAGCAGAACACCAGATACAGAGCTCACGTACGTCGAATACAGAAAGACTGATTGGTAGTTTTATCACGAAGACTTGAACCGGAGAGGGCCGAGAGAGACTGAACAAGAAAAGGGAATTGCGAACAGCAGAGCACTTTAACAACGGAGTAAACTGAGACGATCCTCAGCATGGTTTGGTTAAGTACATCCATTCTTTTTGAATGAGCATGTAGGATTTTAATTAGAAGATTTCCTTAACAGAACGAGATTTTTTTTGTAGCAGACTGTGGGGTAGCGGTAGGGTGTAGGACCTCACGTAGTTGGCCAATCCAGCAGTTGCTCTAAAAATCCGTGTGACTGCTAACATCACTCGCGATTCACCGTTCCTTATGATTGAAATCTATTGGGCTTCCTGATTGAATGTAAACTCTCCGGAGCCGGTTTAATAAAAATCCGCCATTTTCGAAAATTGTTTCATATCTTTCTTAAAATTATCGCGCTCCGGAGTTGGACCGCTACAGAGGCTATATCAAATACTTGACTGACAGATGTGCCTGATTCCCGGCATTCAATATGACTGAAACATCGGCTTGTTCTGTGTAATTTGCATTGTTGCACGGTGAAACCAAGCAAAAGTTTGACACTTTAAGTTGTTTCTCTCACTTTGATAAACAATACTGTTTTTCTACTGTAAACGTAAGAACACACCTTCCTCTATATATTGAGGTCATTTCCACTATTTTTACTCGCTTTTGGACTGTTCTACGATTATGAATGCATGCCAGAATGCCCATATAAATACTGATATTTTGCTGAAACCAACAACAAGTAGTGTTTCATGTGTTCAAAACTGGAAATGAGCATTCGTTGGTGGTCATTTATGTGACGTCAAGTAGAATTTTCCAAAGACAAAGAAATTTCAGCCCATTTAAACGAAGGAATCCCTGTCTGCGTTATTACTGTACTTTATGGCACCAAATCGCACAGATCAGCTAATTTGACATTTGAGAATCGAAAAAACCTCTGGTTTTGTTAAAATAACCTCTGTGTTAGCAGATTGATCACCATGGTTAACATAGGACATAAAATGAATTTCCAAGTTCGGCTAGATCTGTTTATTAAAACTCTTGTGTGCAAATTACTATCATTTCAATGAAAAAGTCGCTTTGATGCGTAACCGGGATCTAGGACATGTATTAGCATAGGTAATTGCACAAATATATTCCAACGTCCATTTTCGCTAAAGCTTATTGATATTTTACTTGATATAATTACGCAAACACAATGTCTGCACAAGAAAATGACATTTCATTGAAGGATGTGGATGAGCTAACAAAATGCGCTACTTTAAAGGCGTCTAGAAATTCATTCATCAGTTCCAGTTATCAGATTTCATGAGACAGGTCACGTAGTGTACATCCATTCTTTTGGAATGAGTATGTAAGATTTTGGTTAGAAGACTTCCTTAACAGAATGAGTTTTTTATAGAAGACTTTGGGGTAATGGTAGGGTGTCGGACCCCAAGCAGTTGGCAAATCCAACAGTTGCTCTAACAGTCCGTGTGACTGCAGACATCACTCGCGATTCACCGTTCCTGCTGATTGACATCTCTTGGGCTTCCTGATTGAATGTAAACTCGCCAGAGCCGGTTTAATCAAAATCCGTCATTTTCGAAATTAGCACTTTTGCCTTTTTTTAAATTATCGTGCTCACTTTCTTTGTCATATGACAGCTAGCAATAACACTTTCGGCAATTTATTTGCGACTGCGGAAAAGAAAGATGCACTCATAAGATTGCCTTTTGCAGGTGACGCAGAGAGCAAACTAGTCAGACGGCACTTTACTGCAGTAATCACAAGGGCATTCCCCCCGGCAAATTTACGCGTATGCTTCACAATCTCTCCCCTCCTACGTTTGGGGGGCAAGGACAGACTACCGTTGGAGGCCACATGAATGTGCATTTATTCATTCATTTGCTCCTGTGGAGCGGGATACATCGGCCGCACAACGAGGCGCCTGGTAAAGAAGGTGCGTGAACATATGCCCGCCTGGCTAGACAGAGGTGAGACCCGGTCGAGTTCGAGTTCTATTGTCGCACTGTCAATCGATAGGAATTACCGAGTCGATGGCAAGGAAGCATTTCCGGTTGTCTACCGGACACAAACATGCTTCTCTAAAGGCCTCCGCCAATGAATACTAGGAAAACCGAGGCAGTGGCCATACGGCCAGCGAATCCGATGTTATGCTGTCAGAAAACCCTGACACAAGCGCTGTATCTGCCATGGCCAACGCCAAACCTAAGTGATGACGCCATGCAGCCTCAAACCCCTAATCACGATGATGGGTACTCCGTGTACTCAGTCGAAGAACATTACTCAAAGACTATCTTACCCCCCTCCCCTAGCTCTGACGACTAACACAGCCGACCTTATCATGCGGGCGGCGTGAGGATAATGAGTTTTAATGTCTTAATAGCCCTTGATACATCTATAAAGACTGTTGATTTTGCACATTTTCATTCCTTCCTGTAATTGTAATGGCCTGAGGAAGAATTACCGAAAAAACGTGTTTGCCAACTTGACTTTTGAAAAGAGAAATTCGTGATAATTGTGCGAAATTTACTTTCTGCGTCTTCTTGCGTTCTGCCCTGCATGTTACTCCACTAATAAAACCCCCTCTACTATCATTCAACGTACGACACGATCCAAAGGCTACCTCAAGTTAGTTGGGGTCCTACACCTTACTGTTGCCAAATGTGTAACTGGAAACCCCCTCCTGATCATGACTCATACGCCGTAGGGCAGATCTTGATCCACGAACTCTAACTTGGTCTCGAGTGCTTGGCTTTCTGGGGGGCACAGGGCAGTAACTGCCGGTTGTGCGAGTGAAAGGTGCTTGTTTGCTAGTATTTATTCCGGATGTAGTTTTCGCAATGTATACGGCCTACTTAAACGACTATAGTAGGTTTTATTTGTGTGTCGTAGATACGTGTGTGTCGGGTTTTCTTTCATCAACTGTTTCAGCAGGAACTGCCGTATCCCCTAGGCCGTTTGCTTCTTGATGACTAGAAACACCCTTAGTAAAACAGCCTGTGGAGACACCTCCCGTCATAATACAATGCAGACTGTCTCTAAAGTTCAATAGGAGTGCAGCGGGCCAGACGCAGACAGCGGTTTCACGGCCGCTACCTATCTTCCGTACGTCATGGGCCTTATGAAGTGAAATATACAAACATCGGAAGGAGGCATGTAACCCTCCCCTTTGTGGTTAGGATTTCAGTTTATCTCATTCTTTCTCTAAAGTGCTTAGACAACTATCTACTGCGGTTGTCTCTCTCCTGCGCGCACAATAAATTTGTCGCTTTGATCACAGTCAGACTGAAAAGTAGCCTCTTCTCAGAAGTCGCGCGCAGGAGCCATTGATTAGTCGTTCAGCCCGCGAACGTGGAGCAGTTGACCTTGAAGGTGGGCACTTATTACGATCCCCTGACCTCCAATATGACTTTGACTTCATCCAACATTTAAGCCATAAGAGTCCCGTTTTTCGGTCCTGTAGAATTCATATTTCAATAAGTTCACATAATCGAATTGCCTCTATTTGTTAAAGAATTCAAATGACTGTTAAGCAAGTGTCATAGTTCAAAATTAATCCTGATTCGGTGTCGTTCTGCCAATCAGAGCACGCGGACCACGGTCCTCTGGCTGTCCTATAACCGCTGTCGGGTTGCGACTCATTGGACAGCGGTCACGTAGGGAGAATTAGGGGAGATGCTTTTAGGGTGAATCTCTTCCTTACACTGCATCAATTTGCAACAGTATAGAGAAAGACCCCACGTAATTGTCAGTTGACTGTGGATAGCGTCATATGGGGTTTTATCTCGGCATGCATTTGCAGGCTGTTGCAGAAATTACACTGTCAACAACAATTACTTCTCACGACCTCGAACCTTAACCTAAAATCTGTTATTTTGTGAAATTTACTTTTCGTTTATTGTTTCACTACTACTCTCATTTCCGTTGTCATTAAAATGCTTAGGATAAGACTTTCGGCATATATTCAGGCGATCTTTATATCTCCTTTCATTTTGTCAGCTTATTGTCTAGCGTGCTGTCCCACCCATAACACTCCCTTTACCATAAATCACGTAATGCACGATCCGCACTCCACTGACAGTTAAGTGGAGTCCTTCTCTATACTGTTGCCCATCAATTTAGGATTCCAGGATTGCTCAGAGCAACGGTAAATGAAGCCTTGTTAGTTGGCGGATAACGTTTTCCGCGGTATTCCGCCACTTTGTCTTCTAACCGTTGTATGGCCAACCTACTTTTTATATTAAAGACCGGCCCACCTAAAGGACCGACGGTTGTGTACGTGATAAACCCATTATTTGGGCGCGGTGAGTGGGCTATTCAGGAAACCAAGATAACAGTATCCCAACAGTTGCAAATTAGTAAATAAGAACGAAGTCGCCAGCAGGTAAAAATGCACGTGCTTGTTCTGTGTCTCATTCAAAGTTGTTTCAAGTTCTTTGAAAATGCGTATTTTAACTGATTAAAACAAAACGGACATAAATGTTACTACAGTGGCGTATTTCATGGCTACCTCTGTGTGGGTGTCATGCAGAGGGCCTGTTTGTTATGTAGACCTATTCACTAACCGGCAATTCGTGCGATCGTTATCATAAAAACCGTCAGGGGGCGCTCTACGTTCCTCTCCCCTTGCTCCCAGTCTTTAACTTATGGCTCGGTTTTTGAAACTGTGGGAACTCCATCGAAGTCGGACGTTAGTGTGAATCTTACGTACGCCTACAGCTAACAGTTAGTGAGTCTCCGCTAATGCTATTCTGAGGTTATAATCCAACGCGAGGAGACAGCGGTGCGTGTAGTCCGGGTTCTGCAGTTGATACGAAGATGCCCTACAGTCGGTAATGCGTGTGGCTTTGTAGATCGCTCAGTCCTAACTAACTGCACTCCGCCAGTCCCGGGGCGAGGTCTTTTTAATTAGTGGGGTTGAATTGCAGACGCTTAAGGGAAGTCTTCAGCGTGTGAGACCAAAAGACCCACTGCCCCGTGAAGAAACATCTGCTGTCATTTAGCGGATCTCGTGCAGTTGCGGACAAAGCAACTACGTCAGAGAAACTGGAAGACTGCTCCGGACGCGAATTGCAGAGCACGCAGCAGCAGTGAGGCGGGGAGACGCTAACTGTCAGGTGGCGGCACACTCGACGGGACCCGGCCATATTTACAAATTTCAAGATGCCGAAATCCTCGCATGGTGTGACAACCGCGTGAGCCGCGAGCTGCTCGAGTCATGGTTCTCAGGCCCGCAATCTATCAACAAGCACAATGACCTCCCGGTGGCCTATTCCGTATTGCGATTTTCCCTGGGCAGGAGAATCAGTCACGTGGGGAGGGCGCGGACGAACAATTATGACAGTGACAGTCAGCCAGTTTGCCGATCTGAACTGCTACCTGGAACTCGCCTGTTCGCTTCTATCATCAATTGGCCTCCTTGTCGGCGGGAGCCCGTGCGACATCTCCATAGATGAGTCGTTTTGGTAGCTGCTCATTGTCCATCCGCATAAGGTGGCCGTTCCAACGCAGTTGCAGATGTTTCAGCATGGCAGAGATGCTGAGGATTTCCGTCCACTCCAGTACATCCGTGTCCGAGATCCGGGCCGGCCACTTCAGCCACAATACCCATCGTGGGCTGCTGAGATGGAAATGGTTCATTCTGCGCGCGGGGGCGTTCGTAACGGCAGGCGTCTGTCAGCATGACAGAGCACATAAGGCTGAAGTTGGCGGGTGCGAGGATGCGGCCCCGTTTCACTCCCTTGGTCACTGCGAACGCCTCTGAGGTGTCTCCATTGTCCGTGACTCGTGCCATCATGACGTCGTGGAACTGACACAACATCTGCGTGGATCGTTCGGGCAGTCAAATTTCTGCACGATTTTCCACAACCCTTCCCGATGCACGGTATCGAAAACTTTCGTCAGATCCATGAATTTAGAGTACAAGTGTATCCGCATCTACTGGCACACCTCTTGAATTTGGTGGGCGGTGAAGATCATGTCCGTGGTCCCACGATGACGGCAAAAGCCGCACAGGCTTTCCGGCAGAAGACCCTCTTTTCAATGATTATTCATACGGTTGAGAATAATGCGAGCAAAAATTTTGCCGGCGACGTTCAGCAAGGAGATGCCTCGGTGGTTGTCGCAGAGTTGGCGGTTTCCTGTTCATTTGTATAAATACAGAAGTGTTGCATACTTGAAATCCTGCAAGACCTCTCCTTGACGCCACACCACTTGGAAGAGCGCCGTCAACTATTCACGAGTTGGGGGCCACTGTGCTTGTAGACCTCAGCAGGGATAGCGTCCGATCCGAATGCTTTCCCGCTGGAGAGCTGCGGTACGGTCCGGTGATTTCGTGTAGAGAGAGGGCGGGCGGCCGAGATCCAATTTGGTCACCACTTGCGACAAACAGGCGATGGCAACATCGGAGATGGTGGCGGGGCAATTGAGGACGCCACGGAAGGGCTCAACCCATTGCTGTAGGATCGGTGTCTGCTCAGTCAGGAGGCTACTGCCGTCGGCGCTGAAGAGGGGAGTGCTGTCTTTCTTCGGCGGACCGTAGACAGTTTTGATCGCGGCAAAGAAATTCTTCCATTCGTTACGTCCGCGTATCCTTGAATCTCCTCGGCTGTGCGAGCTGTCCAGGCATCCTGCATCTCGCGGTGCCGCTGTTGCACAATGCGGCTACTACAGTAGAAGGCTGGTTTGCTGTCGTCAGTAGGGTCGTCGACGTAAACTTTCTGCAGAAGATACTTCTCGACCAGTAGATTGCTGATGTTAGTGATCCTGATGTTGGCGATGTGCGCGACCGAGGACAGCAGTCGACTAGACTGTGTTCCAAAGTTGACACCATCGGTTCTTCGCGGCGGCTTCAGCGACTGGAAGGTTGACTAGCCGGTGAGCTGATTTGTCGCTGAAATTGAGAAAGTGAGCAGACCAGGACAATAACGCAGTATTCAGTTTACTCGGAAGTCGCTTACCCTGAGGTCTCCTGCCTGACAATAGGCGAATCTTCATTTAAGAGGATGAGGATCGGTCCAGCCGTCGGCACATGGAATCGCCTTTGTTACCAGCACCTCCCGCTGGTCTCGCCTCCGGACGAGGACATTGTCCAGCAGGTGCCATTGGCGCAACCGAGGATGCATCGAAGTGGCCTTCTTTCCCATCGGCGGGCGGAAGAAGGCGTTTGTCAGGATGAGTCTGTGTTCTGCGCAGGTTCGTAGAATGAGCAGGACCCAGCACTTATTTCCAGACACCATAGTCTGTGCTGACGCTGGCAATGAAGTCACCAAGAACAACCAATTTATCCGTCTTCGGCACGGTCGCCAGGAGTGCGTGCAGGTCTACGTGGAATGTGTCCTTGCCGCGTCGAGGCTGGTCATCGGCAGAGCGTAGGCGCTGATTATGGTGGCGAATTTGCCCCCCCCCCCCAGAGGCCTGACGGAGACTCGTCAGGAAATTGTTTATGCTATGCGGCGCACAGATACCTGGGAAGTACGCAGATTCTTGTAGAAGTTGTCTCTTTCGGCGTCAAGTCCGTTCATCAAGGAGCGTAGACGTTGATAATGGTGGCGAATTTAACTCCCCGAAGAGGCGGACGGAGGCGCAAAACGTAATCGTTTATGTCCCGTGGCAGACAGGACAGTCCTCCTCCCCACGATGTCATTCCGAATGGCAAAGACGACGCCTGCAACTCGTTGTTTTTCCTTGTGTCGACCGCTCCAGAAGTAAATGTGGCAACGATCGGATGAAGGCTCCCAAATAAACGGCGCCAGTCAAAGGTGCCTGTCTTATAGGAAAGATGGTAATAGGGCTTTTACATGAGGAGGCCTATGTATGCTTATGCGTCGCAGGCACTGAACTCTAGTTAATCTTGTTCGGATAAACGGGTCTGGCCGATTGCAAAGATGTCCACCTTATAGCGATACACTTTCTGCACATTCAGTAGAAAATGACGTCTTCTTCCAATTTTATATTTGAAGGAAGGGTATAATTTGGTTTTTTAGAACTTTTCCAATTCCGGAATAATTTTGAACCCCACCTGCCGTTACACTTGCATTCATGGTTCCCAATCCACAAGCCTTATATTTTCCGCGTACGGAAAACCATACTTTCCTCTACGGTATTAAGAGGAGACTATATGGGGTTCATAAAATTAATCTGTAGTTTTGAGTCACATTGTTAACTTTACAAGCCACGTTGGTAAATCCAGAGACATGACGTTTCATGGAGAACCATTTCACGGGCATTGAAAAACATCACAATTAAAACCTATTTAAAAGCGAAATTATACCCTTCCTTAGAGTATAAAATTAGAAAAAGACATAATTTTCTACCGAATGAGCAGAAGAATGAATATTTTATGCATGTTTTCCATGAAATATAATTGAATATTTATGGGCATCGAAAATCACTGAAAAAAATGCATGCAACATATGTAGTCATTTTTTACGGAGCATGGTTTTAGATGCAGCCGGAATGAAGTTTGTTCGAAAGCCGGCGTCCTGCGGCAACTGAATTATTATACTGTACGATGATTGGTTCCCCAACCATACTTAATTAATCCTTTTGAAACGGAAAATAATTTCGGAGTGTCTGTTGACATTTCATGAGTTCACCCACATACTGTAGAGCCCCGCTGTCACAGCTCCATCTGTGACAATCTCGCGCAAGTCAGGATTGCTTTATGCGTAGTGCCTCTCAGTCGATAGCTGATTGGTTACCCGGTCTTTGCGGGGTGATGGCGCAGACAAATGGAGGGATGCCTATCATCATTCTGGACCTAAAGGTTTGTAGCAGTCTGCTCTGCCAGGATGAGCAAACCATGACCCTCAAGACCTGATGTGCGATGGCGGTTCTGCGGCACGTGTTTCCCTGGCGGTAGATGCACTCGTGCCGCAGCTGGGTATACAAGTCGTGAGCAAGGCCGGCCAGATGCGGTGCTGTTGTTGTTGCTGTTGTTGTTGGTTAAGACCCTGGTCATACATTCGTTGCGAACGAGGGGGTATGCTGGTACACCTAGGTGCGAGCGCGGCCGTGTCAGCCACCTGCTCCCTCCCTCACCGTCGGTTTTCTTGACTATGTCTTGGCACCGGGTCCAGACGGAGCAGGAGGAGAGAGTGCGGTGGATGCAGTGCAAGTCTACTGTCATTGTAAAGGAAATCAGGAACGGGTCACCCTTGAGCAGACGATAGACATCGTCGGTCGGGGTGCTGGTGTGTCCAGCTGTGGGGTCACGTGATGGCCGCAATTGTTCGCTCGCTGTCTCGCAGGTGCTGAGTACGCTTAGTGTCCATTGACAGGAATCCAACTCTCACGCGTGGCTCCCCGAAGCTAGCAGCCACATCCTTGCACCCGCCTCAGTCGTCGGGCTAAACCAGGTGAAGTTATCAGTGTGTTTATCTAAACACACGGTAATTCTACCTCCCCACCAGCCAGGTCAAGGGCGTGTGTTTCTGTGATGCGACAGATTATCTGTGTTGTCTCTACGAGTAAGGAGTGGCACACCCAGGTGCATGTTCGGCCGCGGCAACTGCCTGCCTCCTTCCTCACCTCCTCGCAATCCGCAGATGATGGCTCTCCACCCGAAGCGAATACGCGGGGAGGGGGAACGCAATGGTCCAAATCACGTAATGCGGCCACAGAAAATAGACATGGCATGCGTCTGGATATTTAAATAATACCGATTTTGAAGGAAGACGGTTTGCGCATGAATTAGTTCGTGGTTATAGCGGGCTTGCATAGCATCTATCTCACACGCTACTCCTTCAATGCTGAAGTTTGTTACACAAGCAGCCAATCCGACGGTCATCGGGGATTCCTTCATATTACTTGCGCACTTGAAAACGCAATTTACTTTTTTGGAGAAAACCCCCTGCGGACTATTAAATGCAGTCCTCATCCTGATGCCCATTTCGGATGTTTGGTGGAGCTAGCGAGCTTGCTTGATTTCTCATGTATATCTCAGCAGCTAAATTAGGACTCAATGACACATCATCAAAGGCAACTTGAGTCGGCAGCCAGTGGGAGCTTGCCGGGAACTTCTGTTTGCACTTCGACTCGTTACATAAACAGAACTTGTCCCAATTCTTATTGGCTAGGTTGTTACCGCCGGTAGGCATCCTTCAGCATGTTTTGTATCACACAGAACTCAATAAAGCCCCTGTATAAATCATCGCGTTGAACACGTGCGTTCCATTTGTTGAGCTAAGAAGAGGCTATACCGTGATGACTGGATGCCTGCGGTCTCATCGTACGTGGATCCTCATTTTTGCATTATTAGGAATAACGAGGATACTCTGCGATGTTTTCTTCACAAGCGAATGGGTAGCAAACGCTGTTGAAACAGTGAAAATTCGAGTTTCATTAGTAATATGCAATCTTCGCTGGATTAGTATCAGTGAAATTACACAGGACGGCACCTACGACCTGAGTTTCCGTTATTGTTTAGATTCGCACCTCCCAGTAACCAGATACGACACACTCCCGCTCGATCTCATCAGCAAGACTGGTGGAGGTCGCAATATTACCTTTGCAGATATGGCACAAATAGACGATACTGACTGGAAAAGGCCAATTAATCCGGACGTCTTCCTGTTTTATCCGCAGGGTTTTGCTCTGCGTGAGGTCATTCGGAATTACCGGGAGACTGGCTTGGTTCCCGAGGTAAGCGTAGGTTCACTGTCAAATTAATGTCTGTTTTATTGCCTCTAAAGTACCTAGTGCTAATTGGGTCTGCATCACATTTCGTTACCTGGCACACTGTTTGGGTCTTAAGTTCAAGCGGAATGTGGGCATTAAAAGTAAGATAAGCCGAAGAGGGATACTGAAACCTTTAGAGGGGAAAGTAGCCGAGGCTGAAACGGAGTAGGCAACCTGATCTATGATAAATTTGTTGCGAGATTGAAGTAAACCCAGAATTTCCGCAGAAGGCAGGAAACATGGGGCAACAATACCCATGGCCTTAAAAGCAAACCTAATCCTCAGTTTAATTATAAACCTAACGCTAAGCCTAATCGTAAACCTATCACAAACGCTAGACCTTATCCTATGCCTAAAATTAATCCTGGACCAAATCCTAAACTTAACCTTTCCCCTAAACTTTAACATAACCTTAGACTTAAACTAACCCTAACAGCAAGCTTATCGCCAACCTACAGGGCAATCCAAACCCCAACTCATGCTTAAACTCTTAAACGCAGCACAAAACTTAACCTTAAATTCAATTCTCAGTCTGACACAAACCCAAACCCTAAAATTAACCATAACTTTAAACCGAAACATCAGATTGCTTTATTCCGTTTTAGCTTTGGCTACTTTTTCACCCATGATTTCAGCATCCCTCTTCGCCTTACTTTACTTTCAATGCCCACATTGTGCACACACTTGGTACCAGTACAGCGTAACCGATCATTGCCTGTCCCCTGACACGCAGAGTAGTCAACATTGATGTCCTTCACTCTTCGGTTTGGGTCTGTGACCTTGTTTGATTTCTAGCACCATCAGATGCTCTGCCGTCGTGTTGATACCCCAAATTCTCTCTAGATCCCAGGCTTCATCATATTTGTCTGGTGGGGACCGCCTCTCTCTCTCTCGCTTAGCCTTCGATGCAGAGCGCATATCGATCGCCTGCACGCGGGCACTTCTCACGCTTCCTTCCACCTTGGTCCAATCAGCGAGATGCGCTATGCACAGCACTCTGTCGCACAAATAACCCTGACGTCACAGCCAGTCGGAAAAGATTGTGTTTTGATTGCCAAGGCCTAACTCCTCCCATCTTATGCGCTATCGCAGTGCAGACTGGTATTGATGAATCTCGTTGTTTTGAATGCCGGAGTAAATCACATTTGCTGTTGACAGCGCAAAACAGTAGAAGTATTCACTTCCACCAAATTCAGTGTGCACACCTTAGTCAGCAGCTGACAAGCGCCTAAAGAAAATCTTATGTCAAACCCGAAGTGAGGAGATGGTTAACCGCTGATTACTGAATTCGGAATTCTGGTAAATACTCGAATTTAAGAATCCGTGTCAAATGTATGCACATTTGCCAGGAAAGTAGGCTGTTAGAGCCTCGAAACGTTGGAAATGCATTTAACGAGACGAAGTCCCTGGATAACTGACAGATATTTGGTGCATTCAAGGATTTTTCTTGTGATTTTAATGACACCGGGATCAGACATCTTACAAAGAGCATTCCCAGCCTCCTCAGTACGCTTCATATAGTTTAAAATAACACATAACCACAGAATTCTCTCGAAGCATACCTTGAATTGTCTGGTCGACAAAATTGTTCTTAATGCATCCAAAACCCTCTGGTACGTTTGCAGCCTCCCATTAACGAGCCCAGCATGCGGTTTCTCAAAGTGAGCACTTCGGTTTGTCCACCAGATGGAATTGACGGTGCTGACCCCAAACACAACTACGACCTCGTCGTCATTGTGAAATCAGCCGTCTACAACTTCGAGGACAGACAAGCCTTTCGCAGATTCTACGCCCACCTGAGAAAGCAAAGCAGCGTTACACCACACTATCGCATAGGAGTAGTGTTCGTGGTGGGCCTGCCCACAAGCGCAAGCAGCAATTCATTCCAGCGCGATGGTTTCAACATCTCACTGCCCGGTCGCGCCGGCAACTCGCTCGTCAACATTGGAAACCGCCGCGCCCAGATTCGAAGTCGCCTAGAGCAGGAGATGCGTGAACAGGTTGATCTCATCGTGGGCGACTTCGAGGACACCTACTACAATCTGTCTCTGAAAATGCATCACACATTCGTGTGGGCGGCCAGGTTCTGTCGCGCACGTCCTGCCTTCATGTTCCTCGACGACGACATTGGTTTTAATGAGAAGCGCCTGCAGGCTGTACTGGCCACTCTGCCGGTGGATTGGCGGCGCAGAGTTTCCATTTCGAGTACTCGCTGGAATAGTCCCACAGTGCGTCCCACGGACACTCCGGCCGTCCGAAAATGGGCACTGTCGAAGCGGGAGGTTCCGTGGCCAGTTCATGCACCCTACAGCAATGGGTACTTCTACTTGCTTGGTTACGATCACGTGGCGGATCTGGCTTTGGCCATGTTCTACACAAAGCGCATTCCCATTGACGATGCGTGGTTGGGTCTGGTGATGCATAGGATTGGTCTTCAGTTCGAGTTGCCATCTGGGATCGTGTACTCCTTGAAACATCAGGAAAATGTCACCGGCTATATCGCCTTGCCCCTCCAATCTCTCCTCAGCGCATACATGCGAGGACGTCTGTAGTGGAATTTCGGTATGACGATATTCGTATCAATGGCTACCAAGCGAAATCACCCCTTACAATCCCCTTGGACATCGTCTATGTGTCCATACGACATCTCTTTCTTCTTTAGCTTATTTTTGTGCGTTAAATGCCAGAGATTTTACTGGTAATTTGCCCTATCGTTTGATAATTTATTGAAATTGTCTGAACATTCGTATGTTATCTTGGCATTCGTCCGAGTTAATTCCGCTTCTTTCGGACTTGCATATGCTTCATTACATGAATGAAATCGGCTGAGCCGTTCGTGGCATCAGGGGTGTGATCACCTGTGGCGACCGTGTTTGGGTTGGCGGTGGTGGTGGTGGTGGTTGTGGTGGTGCCCGTGATGATGGTGGTGTCCGTGGTGCCCGTGGTGGTGCCCGTGATGGTCAGTGCAGTGAGGATTGGTGCAGGAATGACGATGGAAGCGTTTTTGAAAGCAGGAAATGGAGTTGTCGTTTTCTTGTTCCATCGGGTCCGGAGATATCCGAGGAGGCGGATCCGTGCGCCCGTAGGTTCGTCCACATCGTGGGCAGGCTGGTGGGTGGGGGTTATGTTGCGGACGCTTGAGACTTGTTGTTAGTTCTTATGTCCTTGGCAGCGCTGATTCGGTTGGCTTCGTAGTCTGCTCCTTCAGGCTTCTCTGTTCTTCCCCTGTAAGCTACTTCGTGGTCGAGTTTGGTTTTGCGCGATACTGATGCGAGGGCCGCTGGTGCATGGCAACTGTTCATCCCGAATTTTGAGCAGCCTGATTTGAAGACACTCGTGGACTATTGCATATCCGTCTCTGCCGCGGTGTTGAACGTGAAGTCGCCTGTAAAGAGCAGATGGTGGGCAGTTTTGTGGAGAGAGTGAGAGGCTGGTCGTCGATCCTGTGGACGATGCAGAGCCCAGGGCGCCCATCAGAATAAGCGTCTATAGCCATGACAGAGCAGATGAGACTGAAGAGGATGGGAAGAAGGACTCAGTCCAGCATCATTTCATTGATCATTGAGGATGCTTCTGAAACGGCTCCATTGTCCGTGACGCGCGCCATCAACCTCTCAACGATCCGACGCATCGTGTACGGGAATCGCTCCGGACAGTCAAATTTCCGCATGATTTTCTGGAGACCGTCGCAAATCACTGTGCCTGATGCATTCGTCAAATCTCTCAAGGTGATGCCGATTTGGTTCATCATTTCCTAATAATCTGCCTATGATTACCGGGCGGGGAAATTCATGCCGATTGTTTCGCGATATCGTCTGAAGTCACACTGGTTTTCGGGTAAATGTCGGTGTTCCGACTAGCCGCTGAGACGATTGACAAGGGTGTGGGCGAAGATTTTTTCCACGATGTTGAGCAACAGGATGCCTTTGCGGTCATCATAGAGCTGCTAGTTCCATTTTCCTTTATATAGATGAACGACGTTTGCGTCACTGAACTCCTTGTTAACTTGTTCTTGACGCCACATCGTTCGGAGTATCGTTATAAGTTTACTTATCGTGCGGGGCAGCCAGTCTTCTAAACTACAACCGATATCGTGTAGGATTCCGGTGCTTTTATGATTATTATGGTTTCTGGTTAGGAAAGAAGGGCTGTCTAGGGTGTAGACTGTTTCCACTTGCGGGTGTCGGTCGATAACGGCCACGGAGATCCTGGATGGGCGGTTGAGGACACTGCTGAACTGCTTGGCCTAACACCTTAGAACTTGAAACTTCCCCGTCGGGAGTGTCTTTCCGTCGGCGCTGAGGAGCGGCGCCGTCCTTGTGGACCGCAGACCGCTTTCATTGATGCGAAGACGATCTCTCTTTTATTGCCGTCAGCTTACTCTTGGATTTCCTTGACTTTGTGATCCATTAGTGCATCAGGCCTCTACCACTGCACAAGGCGGTGACATCTGAAGAAGGTCACCTCTTGCGTCGGTATGAAAATCTGTTCTTCTGGACGAGTAGTTTGTTGACATGTGTGTCGTTTTTGTCAAACCATTCCTGATATTGACGACGTGCGCGATCGACTATAAGCAAGACGGTGGAGTGGACAACGTTACGCAGTCTGTACAGTGGTTTTTTGAGGTTACAATCGGAACATCACCTTTGAGATGGTGTAGCATTAATGACTGCAACCGTCGGCGTCGCAGATCGTTTTGGTCATCAGCACTTCCTGGAAGAGAACGTAGTCCAGCAGCTGCTAGCGTCGGGATGTTGGGTTTGCATCCAGGCTACACCCTCCGTCGTTGAATAACAGAAGAATGTGCTGGGTTGGAGGAGACAGTGTTTCGCGTAGGTCTGCAGAAGGAAGAGGTCGCTGTCGTTGGAGCTCCACCCCCTTCCCCTTAGGCAGCGTGGTCTGTCTCGACGGGGTCACTGAAGTCAGCAAAGACACAGGAGGAGGAGGATGAGGAGGAGGAGGAGGAGGCCGTTTTCGTTGGAGCCGCCGAGTCCATGAAGATCAGGAACTCTTCCCAATCCCCCTCCGCCCCTGAGTCAACGTGGTCTCTCTCGACGCGGGCATTGAAGTCAGCAAAGACAGTCAACTTTTCCACAGTCAGCACAGTCCCCAGGAAGGCATGTATGACGTTGTAGAATTTCTTTCTCACCCGTTTGGCGTTGGTCATTGGGCGAGTGTAGCCGGTAACGACAGCGGAGGATTTGGCTTCCCGAAGAGGCTGATGTCCTGGGAAAGAACATGGAGCCATCCCACGATTTTGATACAGACGAAAAAGGCGACGCCAGCCTCAAGTCGCTTTGGGAGACCACTCCAGAGGAAGGTGTATCCGTCACTCACCTACTCCTGTCAGTCTTGTTCGGAGAAAATGGCCTCGCTGAGGGCAGCGTTATCCAATTTGTTGCGCGTCAATTCTCGAGCGACTTATACCCCCCCCCTTTATTCTGGTCGGTTGTTCCGCGGATTTCGCAAAAGGTAATCAATATTACGGGCTGTCAGCATGAGCGGAGTCATTCTAGCAACCTGCGAGGTAGAATGGAGAGGATGGGAGCCGAGGACCGTTGTTTGTTTGGTTGTTCCGACTATGAGTAGTAGATATTTGCGAACCGCGGTCTGCGTGCGGATAACGTCTTCCCAGAATATGTTAGCCTTTCTAATACTCTGGTGGTCTGTCAACCATGACTCAAGCAGCTCGCGGCTAACGCGGTTGTCACCTCTTGCGAGATTTCCGGCCTCGTCAAATTTGCGTGTGTGGCCGGATCTCGTCGAAGGGAACGAAACTTGAGGTGTAGAGTCATTTATATGCACCGCTGCAGCATGTTCGGCCATTCGCGATTGGAGTTGCCTTCCGGTTTCTCCGACGTAGTTGCTTTGTCTGCAACTGCACCAGATCCGATAAACGACTCCAGACGTTTCTTGTCGTGGCAGCGGGCCCTTCGATTTCATTATCTGACGCCTGAAGGTTGCCTCCGATCTGTGTGCAACTCCAACCCCGAGTGGTGCGAGAAGGCGGCCGACAGCTTCCGAGACCTTCTTGACCTACGGAAGCGCTCGTCAAAATATGGTGTCCGTGCGGTTAGGCCTTTCGTCCCTTTTGCGTATGCACCGGTCGACGAAGTTGCGCGGGTAGCCATTGGCTCTGAATACCCGTCGGAGTTAGTGTAGTTCGGCAATTTTTTCTTCCGGCTCAATGCGGTGCGTTTTTACACGCCGATAGGTCGTTCTTACACAACTGCGTTTGTGGCTGATTGGGTGGTTACTGTTGAAGTTCAGTATTTGCATCGTATTTGTCGCTTTCCTGAACACTTTGGTTTTTAGTTCACCACACTCTTTGCGGCATAGGAGGAAATCAAGGAAGGCCAGCTGGTTGTTCCCTTCCTCCTCCACCGTAAATTGTATGTCCGGGTAGACCGCATTCAGATGTTCTTTGAATGTCAGCAGTTGATCCCGGTCGATAACGACGAAGGTATCATCCACATACGGGGTCCAGAACTTCGGTCTGTGGTGTTTGAAGACCGGCGACTCTAACCGTTGCAGGACCGCCTCGGCGATGGATCCCGAAATCGGCAAACTCATTGGTGTGCCCTTCACCTGTTCGTAGATTGTCCCGTCGAACGTGAAGTACGTCCTGAGACAGAACTTCAGGAGCTGAAGGACTTGGGCGCGTCCAAGGCGATTCTCCGCTTCATCGTATTTGCTTTGTAGTAGCAGCTCGATTGTCTCGATCTTGAGAGCTGGCGTCAGTTCTCAGCACTCCTTCCGCGTTTACGGCCATTCTTGTTAGGAACATTCCTTCGGTTTATCCGACGTATTTGTTTTGTCCGCAATTACACCAGATCCGATAAACGACTCCAAAGGTTTCTTTCCGTGGCAGCGGGCCCTTCGATTTCATTATCTGATGCCTGGTGGTTGCCTCCGGTCTGTGTGCAATTTTAAACCCAAGTAGCGAGAGAATGCGGCTGACAGCTTTCGAAAAGTTCTTTGACATACAGAAGGGCTCGCCAACATTTGGGGTCCGTGCGCTTTGACCTTACATGAGTCTTGGTTCACTGGCCTCCAGTCGATTAACAAGCGCAACAAACTTCCTCATCCATATTCGATCCTGATACCTAGCCTAAGCGGAGTGATGAACCACCTGGAGAAGGCATAAGTAAACACTGCTCTCAACGCCAGGGTCGGTGGGCCAGATGGTTCAGCTGTCATCACACCAATATCCAACACCCCTGATGAAATGGCAGCAAACAACTACGCGAATATCGGCCATTGAACAGTCATCACACCAAGTGTAACGATCCATGATGAAGGGGGGGGGGACGTGAATCTTCATAGGTATGCGGTAGCATGGCGACTGCATGAACCACCCGTATCTGCTATTGCCTCTGATGATGGGTTCGAGCAGGAATCCGAAACGTCAGGCTTATAAAACTCTTGTCCCATTGATTGTGTCTCCTTTTCACGACTGCTTTTTAGGACTCGTCTCGTCGCCTCTACTGTCAATGCAGTGCCGTCTCTAAGTAGAATTACTGAGACGTCTCCGACGGCTGCCGAACCGTACTGTGGGTCACGCCTTGGCACAATGGGAGAGCGGCCTAAGATACCCTAAGCGATCTATGGGCTTTTTGAGACAAGGGTATGGCTTGTGCCCGGGTCAGCGACAGTTTAATCTGAGGAGCCTGTCTAACGGGAATGATGGTACTAGGGTTATACGGGTGGGATCTTCGGTCGCCCGAAGAGCAATTCGAAAAACTACAAGGCGAAGAAAAGTAGAACTACATCTAACACCTACTAATGCGCTTGGAATGTAAGCAGTAAGTAGATGCAAAGATTCGAAAAACTACACCAAAATGGTAGTCAAGGAAATTCGGGTAACTGAATAAACCGCCGTCAACTGAGCAACGGAAGCTCAGGTTCCAAGGCGAATAACAATCAATGGCAATTGGTCGCAGGCGTTAATCGAAGGTGCAAACAGCGTCAATTGTGAGCTATACCAGGAGACGAAATAACTGTCAGAAATTGACAACAAAGCTAAACAAAGAACAGGGACGAAGTATAACAAGGTAAGCTAAATGGCAGTCGGAAGGAATAAAAAGAAAAGGAAAGTTAAGAGGCGTAGCTTACAAATAGATGTATACAGTAGGTGGGCTGACAGTTGAAATGTAAACCGAAATTCTGAAATGCGTTTTCGTTTCGAAAATATTAATCAAGTAGGGTTGTAACACTAATCATAATGCAGCATACTTCTATAATAATTCAGGACGCCGGCAGCCGCATAGAAAACTATACTCTGTAAAATATTACTGCTTATGTAGCATGTATTTTTTTCATTGAGTTTCGGTGTCCTTGAAAATTAAATTATATTTTATTAAAAGCATGCATAAGATATTCATTTCCTTACACATTCGGTAGAAAACGACGTTTTCATTAAGTATTATGCTTTATGGAAAGGTATAATTCGGTTTTAAAAAACTTTTCCAATTTCCGTATAATTTTGAACTCGACCTGCCGTTGCACTTGCATTCAGGGTTTAAAAACTGAAAGCCTATATTTCCCCTGTACGGATAACCATGCATTTCTCTACGTATTTAGGAGAGACCTCATGGGGTTCATAAAAGTTAACAGTGGATTTGAGCCACATTGTTAACTTTACAAGCCCTATTGGAAAAGGCAGAGATATGACGATTTCTTAAGGGCCATTTTACGGTATTTAGAAGTTCCACAATTAGAAACTTTCTCAAAACCGAATTATATCCCTACTTCGAGTGTAGAAGTGGAAGCAGATATTATTTTCTACCGAATAAGTAATAAAAGTCTGACTAAAAAACAAGTCATTGGCATACTTTAAACTGTCACATAGGCTACGTTTGTGGAGGAGTTCCTTTCGACGCCTTTAAAACCTGAGGTATCAGAAGGAACTTCTCCCGGCTCCAAAAAGACAACACATATCAAAAAATTCATTTAACTGCCTTCCAAGGTAGCTAGAACACAAGTCGACATTTGATATTTTAGGAAGATCGATGATAGTATTATTTGCAGAAATCCGAAGCAGACAAGTATTTTTTGGGAAAGTGTGGTGAACCATTTTTCCTCTCGGATCTGATTGTCAAAGCGCACTTAGAAGTGGAGTAAATTTTTGGAAGGCCTAATAGGACAGACTGAACTGATCAAAAGAGCAGAGGTCCATTTTGAACATGAAAAAAGATGAAGCGGGTAATTAAAATGTGACTGAGGGGAACGCTTGTCGGATATTGAGGGAACAAGGTTGGGGGGTGAAAGGTGACACAGTCAAAATCGCCGCATAAAAGTAGAAGTTGCTCTCAAGACAATAAAACAGTTTTTTTCGAAAGAAAGTCATATAGCCTAGTTGCGTCACCTTCACGGGTAGAGAGCGAGTATAGGTGTTAACAAATATGCTGTATTTAAAGACTATTGAACAAACAGACCTGGCATGTTACAGCAATAAAATTTATCGATTCATCAAAGTATGAAAACAGGAGCTTGTAGCTTCGCAGCAGTGTTATTTGGTGAAAATATCCAGCGTTTTTCTTAAATGGTTTTACATTTCTTGATGGAAACGTGAAAGTGGTAGCAGGGAAGGATGGTAAATACAGCGTATTAGTCACAAAGTGCAACTGTTAGCATCGCGGACAGTCGTCTGTGAATCGGTACGGAATTCGCGCAAGCTTTTAGTCCTTTCAAAATGTGGCCAGCCCCCTGCACGGATGACTTCCTGATTGTAATTCAGGTAAATAAACCTACAGAAAAGATATGTATATTTCGAGTTAGACGTGCAGATACGAAACCCCCACCTGAATGGGGAGCATAATTAAGTGCGGCTTAAATTCAAAAGCCCACCGATTTCCGATCATTGCGTCCGAATCAACCTCGGGTAGTCCTGACCGTGCATCTCCAAGGGGTGGGCTAAGGAGGAGTTAGCGCGACGGGCGCTGCGCAAGTCGTTGTTCTGCGGCCTCCACGCCCTGGTACACACGGTGGGCATCGCCGTTGGCAGTACTTGAACTGACAGGTGTGTTTTTACGCTGCATGCCATTCGGTAGCAGTCAACTGATGCTCGGGTTAGTCATCTCAACTCGGACATCCTCCAGCGACAAATCATTTGCAGAGAATGGGGCTTCCACTTCAGGGCATCCGATCAGATCAGATTTATTAAGGGAATGTAGGCCTTTGAACTCCCTTTTGGTTACAGTAACGTCATAAACAACAAGTGTCAAAGAAAAGTAGGTAAGTAATTACATATAGCATGCATTGGTTACTGGTATAAATTTGTCTGCGAATGCCTTCTATGTCAAAATTGTACAATAACCAGTACGCGGCACTGAATGGAGCAAGTAATATCGAAGCAAGCGCATATGCTGCGGTCAGGAGATAGCAAAAATTGTAAAACGTAATGTTATTAAAATATAGGGAGTAGCATGTTTTGTAACATTAACCGTTGGGCGGGGCGGGTAGTACAGGGGGGAAATTTGTTAGTTTCTGATGCTTTGGAGGTACATATCACTGTACTGGTCAGGCTTCATCTTAAATGGTTTCACGGATGAGGACATGACGACGTCCACGGGCAGGGAATTCCATGCCTTTACCACTCAGGGGCTGAAGAAGGACGTCCTTGCGTCCAGTCTGGCCCATGCCACACGTAGTTTCAGAGGATGTCCTCTCAAGCTAGTAGTGGTGGCCAGCTCAAAGAAGTCGTCGGATGCAAGGCAGCAATCCTAACCCCGAAGCATTCGAAACGTTTAAAGTAAGTCGCCACGGAGTTGTCTGTAGTCCAGTGGAAAGAGGTTAAGATTTGACAGTCTAGTTTTCTAAGGTAGGTTTTTATGACCTCTGACAAGCTTAGTCGTCCGTCCTTAGACTCTTTCGAGGGTGGTACGATCCTTGACAGTCCAGAGTCCCCAGGCCTGAATGGCAAATTCTAACTGTGGACGCTCAATCATCCCAAAGACCTTGCGAGAGCACTTTGCTTCGATCTTCGCAAATGCCCGCTTGATGAGATATAGGCTGGAGATTGCGGATTTCGCTGCTTTCAAGCAGTGGAATGATGGCTTTAGTGAAGATGTTATCCAAACACCTCAATCCTTCTGAACCTCTACCACTGGCAGCGGTGTGTGATTTAGATAGTGCGTCCTGCGTTGCCCAGATCTTGGTCTGCCAATCCTCAGAATGTTGCATTTTGCAACGTTAAATGGGAAGAGCCAGTGGCCTGACCATTGTTCGAGTCGGTCTAAGTTTGCCTGTAGTAAGATGAAGGCCGAACTAGCATACTGGCCAACAGGTAGATGTGCCGAACCGGCATAGGGGCCTGATCGATGTCTGTCAGATGTTATTGGAAAAAAACAATCATAACAAATATCAAGAATAGGGGGGGGCTGCTGGCATGCCCAGCTGTGGGATCACGCCTAGCTATTCACGATCCAACCGGTCCTCCCCTTTTTCTTGCTGCATATAATCATGGTGTCTTTACGTTCTGAATCAGGTGATGTGGTGATACACCTAAGTGCGGGTGTTCGTCCTGTCAGCTTCTCTCGCTTCCGTCCTACCAACTAATAGGTGCACATCCAGACTGACTGCCTAATACCGGCATTGCTATTGGTTCTTTTCTCCAAAATCAATGCGAGCAATGCCCGAAGCATTAGGCTGCAGTCCATCACGTTCACCTGACGATGCATCTGAAAGCTTGGACAGCGACTGTCCCCTCTTACTCAAACCGTCTTCCGTCCGCCTGTCAGGCCTGTCAATTACCGCATGCGCGCCGTATGACTCGAAATTCGGTTGCCCGACACTGACGCCGATCGATATTTATGCCTTCCCTGATTGGCCGCAGCCGCACAAGGCTCAGGTACGAACACACACACACAAACACCTACACACACACACACACGACAGTTCGACCGTCGATTTCCACGATGTCCACCGTGTGCCCCACAGCTGCAGCAGAGGTGGGAGCAGGGACAGTGACTTACGCAGGGGTTTATTGTGCTAGTAGACTTGCGTAGCATATACCTACACTCCCTCCTCCCCCCCCGCCTGAGCCCGGTGTCAAGACAGAGTCAAGAAGACCGGAGACGGGGGAGGCCGCAGGTGGATGGCTCGGACATATCCTAACCTTGGCGTTGAGAGTGCCATACGGCCACATTAAGAAGGAGCCATTGCAGCCTGACTCTCAGACCACCACCAGTCACGGAGGAGGTCCAAGTTACCCCGTCAGTTGGCAACCTTCCAAGCCACGGCTTTTAGCTCGCCGTGATAGCTTCGAGAGCGTCAGATTGTTATAGTATGGAAAGTGCGCTGAGTCGTCGACCTCACTCTCCCTTCCCATTCCCACACCCCAGCCGCTGTCCCAGCCGGTCAGCAGACTGGAGCGGGGAATGGGCGCGGTGGCTGGCATTGTCGACTGGCCATGTCTGCGTGCGCCACATGCACGACCTGATACCCCAAAAACAAACAGCAGGATTTTGCTCAATAGGGTTTGAACGGCGGATTTTTCACTTGCGTGAGAGGACCGTGGAAGGTGCTGTTTTAGCCCGTCTTCCAACCCACCAGTCCGCCACTCCACACAAACACACGCACAACCGGACGGACTGAGTGGACCGAGTGGGGCGTCAATCAGCAGCCTTCCTATCCACGACGCTTGACATGTCGAAATAGTCTCGGACTCAAGCCGCCTGTGCAGCAGAGGCCGCATGGGGACCGAGTCGAGATGCACACTTCCTACTTGCATGCGAGGTGGCAGTTGAATGCCTGCGGTGGGAGAGTGTTGATGTGTGGTGAGGTGGTGATTCGGGGAATGAGGGACTGTTGGCGTAGTGCAGCCGGCGGTTATCCACCGCAGGTCGTCGTGGATGCGCATGTGGCATTTTCTGTCATGCGAACAGACAAGGTTACACATCCCCTTTTAAACTGCGGGGCCGCTAGGCATCAGAAAATGTCGTGGATTCAGAAACACCCCATGCACTGCTCCCGATTTGGAGTACTGAATGCAACACTCAGCCTGATGTCTATTTCGGAAGTAAAGTGGGTCTAGCGAGCTGGCTTGAGGCCTCATGTGCATATCAGCCGCTAAATTAGGACTCAATGACAGATCGTCAAAAGTCGGCAGCCAGTGAGGATGCTTGCTGTGGACTCCGTTTTACACTTAGACGCGTTCGATTGTCGACAGCATAAACAGAACCTGTTCCAACTCTGATTGGCTGGGTTTTAACCGCCGGTAAACATTCTTCAACGTGTTATGTAACACTTAAGACGCAATAACGCTCCTGTATAAATCATTCTGAGCTAAGCTGGGGATATCACCAAGAAGAGGTTACGCCGTGATGACCCAGTGCTCACTGCCTAATCGTAAATGGATCCTCATCTTAGCATTACTGGGAATAACGAATTACTTTACAATATCTACTTCATGAGAGGATGGGCAGATTACGCTGTTGAAATAATGAGAATTCGGGTTTCATCCACAATGTGCAAATTTCGCTGGAGTATTTTCAATAAAATGACACGAGAGGGCGCCTACGACCTGAGCTTTCGCTCTTGTCTAGATCCGCACCTTCCAGTAATCAGATGCGACACACTTCCACTCTATCTCATCAGCAAGAAGGGCGGATTTCGCAAAATCAGCTTTACAGAAATGGGTCAAATAAACGATGCTGACTGTAAAAGGCCAATTAGTCCGGGCGGCTTCCTTCTGTATCCACAAGGTATTGCGCTACACGGAGTCCGGACTGGTTCCGGAGGTAAGTGCATATTCACTGTCAAATTGACTTCTTACAAGTTCCCTCGGCGCGTCCACTTGAAGTGGGACCCTGATGAAAAGCCTCTACTTTCCTGACGTCAGCATTGGGGGGTTTTAGTGTTCTTCCGGCCATGATCTTAGCAATCAATCGATCAGGGTGTCTATTCTGGCGAAAGGGACGTTCGTCAACCTTAAGCTCTCTCCCTCTCTCTCAATGCTATCAGCCGAGCTGATACGTCTCACCCTTTATGCCGAACGGCAGAATAAACTACGTTTCAAATTTAGAGGTAGGAATCTCCCAGAATTGGTCGTCCTCTTACGGCAGACACTACATAAAATACTGCCGTCAGGCCTTCTAATACGAGCCGGACTGTTCTTCTTACAACGGGAATTGGATTGGTATGGGAGCCTGATTTATATTATCATGTAAATCTGACTTTGAATATGGGCGCGGCGGTATTCAATGTTAACGAGTGAGTTGCCGGCGCGACCTGGCAGGAAGATTTGGAAACCATCCTGTTGGAATGAATTTTCGTTGAATTGCTGCTTGCGCTTGTTGGCAGACCCACCACAAACACTACTCCTATGCGATAGGGTGGTTTAACGCTGCTCTCCCTTCTCAGGTGGGCGTAGAATCTGCGAAAGTGTTGTCTGTCCTCGAAGTTGAAGATGGCTGATTTCACAAGGACGACGAGGTCGTGGTTGTGTTTGCGATCAGCGACGTCATCTCCCTCTGGTGGACAAACCAAAGTGCCCACTTTGAGAAACCGCATGCTGGGACCGTTGATTGGAGGCTGCAAGCGTGCAAGAAGGTTTTGGATGCATTAAGAAGAATTTAGTCGACGAGACAGAATAAAGTATGCTTCGAGAGAATTCTGTGGTTTTGCGTTATTTAAAACAAAATGAAGCGCTCTGAGGTGGCTGGGAATGCTCTTTGTAAGTTGTCTGATCCCGGTGTCATTAAAATCACAAGAAAAATCCCTTAATTCACAAGATATATGTCAGTTATATAGGGGCTGCGTCTCGCTAAATGCATTTCCTATATTCAGAAGCTTAACCAGTTTACTTTCCTGGCACATATGCATATAATTGGCATGGATCCTAGTATTCAAGTATTTACCTCGATTCTGAATTGAGTAATCTGCGTTTGACCATCTCCTCACCTCCGGTTCGCTATAATATTTTCTTTGGGTGCTTGTAAGCTGCTGACTAAGATGTGGGCACTGAACTTGTGGAAGTAAACACTTCCATTGTTTTGCGTTGTCAACCGCAAATGCGATTTTCTTCGACACACAAATAATCGAAATTCATCAATACCATTCCGCACAGCGATAGCGCATAAGCTGGAATCAGTTAGACCTTGGCAAGCAAAAGCACAATCTTTTTCAGCCGGCTGTGACGTCAGGGTTATTTGTGGGACAGAGTGCTGTGCATAGCGCATATCGCTAATTGAACCTAAGTCGATGGAATCGTGAGAGGTGTCACGCGCAGACGCTCCGTATGCGATTTTCTCTCATGGTCTCTGTTCTGCGTAGGAGAATGAATTATTTAAACAGTCTACATGTGGACGCCTTATTCAAATTCCCGTGACTGGTACTGGTGGTGTTCAGGTACTCCCGTAATATTCCCGAGGTTCAGAGGCTCAATCAGAGTCCTTTTGCCCTCCATATCCAGATTCTGATTTGCGCAACTTGTTCTGAATTTTTAATTAATTCTTCTGTCCTTAGAAGTATCCTGCATTCAGCTTTGCCTTGCGTGCGGACATCGATATGCACTCTGCTTTTCAGGTCGAGAAGGGGAGGGAGAGAAAGAGAAGATCCCTACCAGACAAATATGATGAAGCCAGAAGTGTAGAGAGAAGTTGGGGAATAAACACGGCGGCAGAGAGTCTAATGGTGCTAGAGATCAAACAAGGACACGAACCCAAACATAAAAATTAAAGACATCCATGTTGACCACTTTGAGTGTCAGGGACCAGGGTTTAACGTAAATCCAATCACTATTAATTTCCATATAGACAATTAAACAGACTTTAATTTGACAGTGAATCTGCGCTTACCTCTGGAACCAGAACAGTCTTCCGGTAATTCCCAATGACCTCACGCAGAGCAAAACCCTGCGGATACAACAGGAACACCTCCGGATTAATTGGCCTTTTCCAGTCAGTATCTTATATTTGCGCCAACTCCGCAAAGCTGATATTACAAACTCCCCCAGTCTTTCTGATGAGATCAAGGGGAAATGTGTCGTATCTGGTCACTGGGAGGTGCGGATCTACACAGTAACGGAGACTCAGGTCGTAGGTGCCGTCCCGTGTCCTTTAATTGATACCCATCCGGCGAACATTGCATATTACTGATGAAACTCGAACTTCCATTGTTTCAACAGCGCTTTGCAGCCATTCTTGCCCGAAGCAGGCATCGCTCAGTAACTTTAGGTTCGCCCCTAAGACCAGGAGAAGGATCCACGTACGGTAACACAGCGTGCAACGAGCCATCGTGAGGAAGCCCATTCTACTCGATTTTGTGAATCTCAGAATTCAACCTCACGCCCTATATTCGAGGATTTATACTGAACCGCAAAACGCATTGCGAAACACATCACATTTCAAATGCTGTTTGTCATCCATACAATTCTAACCAATCAGACTTTAAGGAGCCCGTTTTTTGCAGACAATAACCACATGCGCTTCACTTTAAAAACAAATTCCGACAACTGCGCTCACTGACTTCCGTCTCGACTCTACTTTGCAATTTCGTCAATCACCCTCTAACTACCTGCCAGTCTGCGCTTGAGAAGTCACACCCACCGGCTAACTCTGCAAAGCATTTAACATGAGCATTGAACTGGAGGCGGCTATGTGTAATTCACATCGATCGACTTTATGGCTTGCTGATGAACACAAAACAGAACATTCTATGCGAATTCTCCCCATCTCCCCATTCAAAATGCCGCCGCAAGTTACACCAATTAGTTTTTTAGGTTGTAATTTCAAATTTCTCCGTCTCCCTTAATATTACATCCGCAGTGGATTTCCGCCAACAAGAATGAGTTGGGGGTTAATGTAAACACGCAAAGACATCCGGGTTGTTTGATTGCGTAATTAGTACAGTCAGTAATTTTGCGAATTGCGGAGGATAGGTCGGACACCAAGAATGGCCGTGTGCTAGTTCAAGCATTCGAGTCCATCGTCGGATTTTAAGACAGGCAACGAGACGCAAATTTTCGTGTGTGGACAATGGATTATTAGACACACCCCCTACCACTATCCGCGTTGATCCTGGCAACACGCACCATGCATGCTGAGAGCTCTGCGCTCGTCACTTTGATTGTGAATCCCTCTGCACGTGGGAAATCATGGGCTTAAAGGACTGTGTGCGTGTCTCATGTCACGCTTCAGCAAACCTTAACCCCCACAACCGGGTGTGTGGCGACTGTTCTCTGACACCTGATTCTCTGCCGGTAGATGCGTTTGCGCTCCCGCTGGGTGTACAGACTACGTGCATGTTTGCCCTGTGTCCTGTGTCACCATCGCATTTCTGACCCGTTGGTGGTTAAAATCCGCCGAGGGTATGGTGGTAAGTCTAGTTGCGGTTATACCTACACCCTCTCACGCCTCCGATCTCCTTGGCTGTGTCTTGACACCGGGCTCATCCGTGAGAGGAATAGGGTGTGGGATAGATATTGTGCGAGTCCCTTATCACTTTAAACTAATCCGTGCACAAGCCGCCTTCCTTCAAAATCGCTATTATTTAAATGCCCAGACGCATATTTTGCCTATTTTTGGTGGCTGCATTACGTGACTCGGAGCATTGCGTCTCTCGTGTATACTCTCCAACTTTCCCTGCCCGCGTTTTTTTTCGCATGGAGAGCCATCATCAGCCATCATCCCCCGATTGCGGGCAATGTCAATGATGGGCAACACTAAACGGACGGTCTAGGCCCTCCACACACTCGAGCTGCTGACCACTATATGTGCCGTGATGTTATGAGGTTTGATGGGATCGCACATTTGCAAAAATGCCGTAGAGAACTCCCCACCTGAACTCGGTGTCAAGACATAGGCAGGAAGAATATAAAATTGAAAGAAATAAGACGTAATTATCTACTGAATGAGCAAAGGATGAATATTTTTATGCATGTTTTCCATAAAATATAATTGAATCTTTAAGGGCATCAAAAATCACTGAAGAAATATATGCTACATATGTAGTCTTTTTTATGGAGGCTGGTGTTTAGATGCAATACGAAAGAAGTCTGTTTGAAAACCGGCGTCCTGGGAAAACTGAATTATTATATATTTATGCCGTACGATAATTGGTCTTACGGCCCTACTTCATTAATCTTTTCGAAACGAAAACGTATTTCGTAATTGCTGTTGAGATTTCATGATTTAGTCCACTTACTGTAAGCCCATCAATCTGTCACTTTACACAAACACGCACAAGTGTGCAGACTACGTCGACTGAGTTGGGACGTCAGTCAGCAGCTTTCCAAGCCATGGCGATCGGCGCACCGCATTAGGCTCAAACTTGTATCACACATGCAGCAAAGATCAGCATGGCGACGGAGCCGAGACGTACACTGCCCACTTGTGTGGGAGGTGGCAGTTGGATGCTGGTGGGGATGATGATGTTTCGGCCACATGCGCATCCACGAGAGCGGCCTTGACCGCACTCCCGGCACACCCACTACATCCAACACATCCACCGTGCACACCCCCACTCTCGTTCCATCCGTCCGCGACACCACCACCACCACCACCACCGCCTCCTCTGTATCTGACACTGACACCGCCGACTTATCATGCCCGCACTGTCCACGCACATTCACCTCAGTCACATCGGCCTGGTCGGTCACTTGCGAATCCATCGCACAGAGACTGGCGAACCAGTGCGTGAAGCACCAACCTACACCCACCAAGCTCGTCTCAACTGCCCACACTGTCCTCGCACTTTCAGGCATCGCATGAGCCTATTCGGCCACATGCGCATCCACGACGACCTGCGGTAGACAACCGCTGGCCACACCGCACATTCACTCACCCCCTACCTCCTCCACCACCACCATCACCGCACCAGAAGTCAACACTCACACGCCTCATGCACCCAACTGCCAACTCCCACGCAAGTGGGAAGTCCGCATCTCGACTCGGTCCCCATGCGGCTTCGGCTGCACGGGTGACTTGAGTCCGAGGCTATCCCAACACGTCAACGTCGTGGATAGGAAGGTTGCTGATTGACGCCCGCTCTCGCTTCACGCAGTTCTTTGCGTTGTGTTTGTGTGTTGTATGGAGTGGCGGACTGGTGGGCTGGGAACGGGCTGAAACAGCACCTTCCACAACACTCTCACGCAAGTGAGAGACACGCCGTTCAACCCCCGTTGTGTGAAATCCTGGTGTTTGTGTGTGTATGGGGGGCCAGGTCGTGCCGTGGGACGCGCAGTCATGGTCAGTCGACCATGTCAGCCACCGCGCCCATTCCCCACTCCAGTCTGCTGACCGGCTCGGACAGCGGCTGGGGTGTGGGAGTGGGAAGGGAGAGTGAGGTCGACGACTCAGCGCACTATCTCCTCACTATAAACAATCTGACGCGCTTGAAGCTATCACGGTGCGCTAAAAGCCGTGGCTTGGAATGTTGCCAACTGACGGGGTACCTTGGACCTCCTCCTTGACCGGAGGCGGTCTGAGTGTCAGGCTGCAATGGTTCCTTTTTAATGTTGCCTTTATGGCACTCCCATCACAGTGTGGGATCCGAGCCAGGCGTTGGCGGCACGCCCAGGTGCGGCTTCGGTCGTGCAAAGAAGCAGCATGGCGACGGAGCGGAGACGCACACTGCCCACTTGCGTGGGAGGTGGCAGTTGGATGCTGGTGCGGATGGTGATGTTGCCTGCTGTAGGTGGAGTAAGATGTGATGATGTGGTTTAGTCTGCGGTTGTCTACCGCAGGTTTTCATGAATATGCATGTGACCTAATAGGGTTCTGCGGCCGGTGAATTTGCGGGTGCAGTGAGTTCAGTTGAAGCGGATGCGGCTAGTGTATGTGGGTGGCCCAGGCACAAGTTCGCCAGTTTCTGTGCGACAGATTCGCAATTGGCCGACCAGGCCGATGTGTGAGGTGGATGTACGAGGACAGTTTGAACGAAAAAATTCGTCGATGTCAGTGTTGCTGGCCGTGGTGGAGCTGCTTATGGTGGTGGTCGCGCTGGACAGCCGGGTGTGAGTTTGTGGCGGTCAAAGATGTGAGATCAACTTAAACCACGCACAATAATTTCGTTTCGTCTAATGTCAGAAGTCAGGGAGATGCGAGGACTAGTTTCTTCTGTACACAGGGCAGATTGCCGTAAGTTGCCTGTTTGCTTGCAACAGAGATAAGCGTCCGCTCACAGAGAGCGTCAGTAGCTTTGTGTAGTTTACGCGTGGGGGTAAAGTCTGTGTCAGCAGGTGGGGGTGGCTGACTGAGTACTGGTCATGAGATTGGTCGGATTAGTGGGAACGCATAATCACAGGAGCTTACGGGTATAAAGCCAGGTCGTCCGAGGCGCGCGAGGTGGTAATAATTTGCGAGGGCAGCCAGGAGCCACTGCAGTTGGACATTTCTAGCCGGCGGGGGCGGTCGTGTGTCAACGGTCTGTCAACGGCTGTCATGGCCATCGACCGACAAAACGGAGTCGGAGAAAAGGGGGACCGGAGCGGCTGCTACAGGTTAAGCTAGGCATGGTGGATGTGCAGAAGGTGCTAGGAGCATCAAGACTGCGGTTACTTTAGCGCATGTGGCCGAATAGACCCATGCAGTGAGGCAATATGCAGGTGCAGTGAGGGCAACTGAAGCGGATGCGTCCTGTGTAGGTTGGTACTCCAGGCACAGGTTTGTCAGCCTTTCCGCGACGGAGGGGCAAATAACCGACCAGGCCGGTTTGTGAGGTGGAGGGTCGGCCGCGATGAGGACTATTATAGTTGGAGTCCACATCACTGGAGGGGTTGATGCTTGTTGGTGAGAAAGTGAGTAGGCAAGAACAATAACACAGTATTCAGTTTACTCGGAAGTCGCTTACGCTGAGGTCTCCTGCGTGGCAGTAGGCGAATCCTCATGTTGGAGAGGATGAGGTGATGATCGGTCCACTCGTGTGCACACGGAATCGCCTTTGTCACCAGCACCTCAGGCTGATCTCGCCTCCGGACAAGGACATAGTCCAGCAGGTGCCACTGACGCGACCGAGGATACATCCAGGTGGCCTTTTTTCGCATTGCCGGGCAGAGGAAGACGTTTTTCAGGATGAGTCTGTGTTCTGCGCAGGTTCGAAGCAGGAGCGGCACCCAGTACTTCTTTCCAGACACCAGAGTATCTGCTGACGCAGGCGTTGAAGTCACCAAGAACAATAAATTTTTCCGCCTACAACACGGTCGCCAGGAGTGTGTGCAGGCCCTCGTAGAATGTGTCCCTTGCAGCGTCGAGACTGGTCATCGGCAGACCGTAGGCGCTGATGATGCTGGCGAGTTTGCCTCCACAGAGCAGGAGGTGAAGGCTTATCAGGAGATCGTTGATGCTATTCGGCACACAGATACCTGGAGGGTGTGCAGGTTATCGTAGAAGTTGTCCCTTGCGGCGTCAAGGCTGTTCATCAAGGAGCGTAGACGTTGATAATGGTGGCGAATTTAACTCCCCGGGGAGGCAGACGGAGGCTCATAACGTAATCGTTTATGTCCCGTGGCAGACAGGACAGTCCTCCTCCCCAAGATATTATTCCGAATGGCAAAGGCGACGCCTGCAGCTCGTCGTTTTTACTTGTGTCAATCACTCCAGAAAAAGGTCTGGCAACGATCGGATGAAGACCCCCAAATAAACGGCGCCAGTCAAAGATGCCTGTCTTACGGGAAAGATGGCAATAGGGTTTTTACAGGGGGAGGACTATGTATGCATATGTGTAGCCGGCACTGAACTCTAGTAAACCTTGTTCGGATAAACGGGTCTCGCCGATTGCAAAGATGTCCACCTTGTAGCGATCCACTTCCCTAGCTACTAGCGCCGTAGCGGTTTCTCCTGGGATTATTCGGAAGAAAAAAGACATTCCAGGCCGCCAGAATGAGCGGACTCACTGTAGCAGCCTATGGGGTAGGGTGGCGGAGAGGAAGAAGAAGAAGACGAAGAAGAAGAAGAAGAAGAAGAAGAAGAAGAAGAAGAAGAAAGAGAGTTCTCTGTCTTTTGTTTTGGTTTCGACCACCAGTTAAGCGGTTTACGAGCCACAGCCTTCGTGCAGATATCATAAACCTAGCATTTGTTCAGGGCACCTTTTACAGTCCCTCCACCTCGTGAGAGAAGGCAGGTTAGCTTTATCGCTGTTCGCTATGAGGCAGAGGTTTTAGTGAGAGAACGCACATTGGCCTGGGACACCTACATGATTACATACCGGTCTTGCCGTAGGATTTTTGGTCGTGGGATAACACAACATAATAGAGAATGAAAGGGGCGGACGAGGAGAAGGAGGCGGAGAAAGGGTGCGAAGGAGTAGAATAGGACACGTCTTCCAGCCGCTGGGCCCGTGGCTTACTGAATGTTGAAATGCGAGGGTGAGCGGCCATAGACTCGAAAAATTGTAACAGGACTGGCTTTTGCCGTTTAATGCGACTAAGTGCAATGTTTTGCGAGTCGGCAGGAGTCGATCTCTTGGTCGGAGGGTTGACTACCTAAATGGCCAACCACTGCAGGAGGTAGACGCCCAGAAAGACTTGGGTGTGTTGGTAACGGCTTCTCTAATACCATCGCTCCGCAGCTCCAAGTGTGCAATGTTTTGCGAGTCGCATGACTGGTTCGTAAAAGTCCTTCGGATGTTTGTAGGGACATAACTGGCGTTCGCTATTTAGGAAAGCAAACCCTGGACCTCTAATGATCTCAGCATCCTTGAGAAAGTCCAAAGGCGGGCAACCAAACTCGTAAATGGACAGGGTTCACTACCCTATGAAACACGATTGTCCAATCTCCGCCTTTTTCCACTGAGTTAAAAACAACAAAGAGTTGACCTTATGCAAACATTCCTTATAGTGCGCGGCCAGGACTGCTGCCTCGTACCTGCTGATTTCTTTGAGTTAGTGACCACAACGAACCTCCGAGGTCATCCACTTAAACTACGTGTGACTGTCGCCAAACTGGAAATTCGGAAGTTCTTCTTTCCAAACAGAGTGATCGAGGCTTGTAATGCTCTTGCTGCAAATGTCGTCATGTCCACCTCCGTCGAGGCTTCTAAACGCAAGTTGGACGAATGTACCATCAAACGCCACAATGTCACCTGACCGACATCGTATAGCATTCCGTTCGAACAGTTCATTAATTTTATATATTTACTGCCTGTATTTCAGTAACGTTAGTTTTTTATTATACCATGTCTGTTGAATGTGTGTTGGCATTTAATTCGTCTCCATCAGAAACTGAGAAAGCACAAACTATCCATAGACAGACTAATGTACAGCAAATTTAGCAACGTTAATTGTTTTAACTCCTGGAATAATTCGTTTATCTGTCTGGTCTCGAAAACTTTGCCAATCTGAAGAAAATCTGCAGCTGTCTGATGTTTCAATTTTCATATTTCTGATGTAATTCGCTTCCTAGTAACAACGAGGGAGCTCAAAGGTTCAAGACCGATGTTTCCCTCAAATAAAACTGAAGTGAACGGAATTACTTTCAGCACATGCTTTAAATGATCACCATCCCTAAATATGTAGTTTCATCGACCTCACCTCTCCATACGGTTACCAAGGCAGCCACTGTTAACTGGCATCCCAGCGGTGACTACAGGACCCTAAACAATCACACTGTCGAATTTTAAGGATTTTGCAGGTAAATCTGCATTCTTGAGGATCGATCTATTTTGTGCCTTCCATCAGATCGTCACCGTCCCGGCCAATGTTTTGAAGCGGTACCACCTACTCCCTTTGGCCTTCTTCAGAAACCGCATGTGCCCTTTGGCCTTCGCAAAGTATACTAAACATTCCAGGTGTTCGTCGGCAAAGCACTTTATGGCTCATTTTTTGCCTAATACCATTTGAAGCCTACAGTGATTGGCATAGAGCAGCTACCGGTACGTGCATATGAGATCGGATTGACCGTTTTGAAGTACGCACTCGATCCGAGCTCGATTGCCTCGCTCCTACTCTCCCTCTCCCATTCGTCTTCGGCTGACAAATTCGGCTATCAGAGACTGCCATTCAAATTGGACGCAGTGTCTAAAGGTGGCAAAGCCTCCTCTCATACATTATGCATGCATGTGTTGGCGCTGATTTGCAGTCACTTAAATATGTGAATCCGTGTTGATGTCCGTACATCTACTATCATCACTCTGAATTTACTAAATAGCAAACGATAGGACATCCAATGGCTAGACGTCTTGCGCACATGCAGCATTGTAGTCGGTGCAGGGTGCTGCGAACAAATGTGGGATCTACACAATCAATAAGGTATGAAAATGACTGACACGATTCCGAATGTTAATGACAATTCATTTTACTTTCAGCATGAAAACTGCCAAAAGCGCTAAACAATCATTTTGTTATCCTGCTTCTCAGACAACTTCAGTCATGTCTGTCAGCACACAGTATTGTTTGCAAAGTTCTTTGGACTGACAGGACGTCTTCTATCCCTGCCATTGAATCAGAGTCGAGCACATTCGAATTGCAAACTTACAAGTAGGCGGGATGCGGATATCTTATCGTCTAAGACCGAAAACGCCAAATGCTTTCAATTCGCACTTCATCGTGTTATTTATTTTGCATAGGGCTTTCTATCCCGGCAAGCATTCAAACTGAAAACTGTGTGGAATTATGATTGTGTGTGGCCTAAAATATAGATACAGGCAGTTCACATCCGTTTAAGTCTAGTTAGTACTTTGCCGCGTTTTTAAGCTCCTTTTAAATCGTTGTCCGCACTTGCAGTCTTCTTTCTCCTGATACGGATGTCAGTAGGGACTGCCCTCATACTGAATCTGTCCGTATTTTGACGACGTTAAGATGACAGCAAGGTTCTTGTCATTGTATAAATCATTTTGTGAGCTTTTTGTAACCAGGTGAACGCAGTATTTGATTATTTATAATTCGCGGGGAAAGAAGAGTGCCAGCGAGTTTTGAGGAATCACCGATTTCTACCATTCAGGCAGTGTCTGGAACTATCAGTAAGATACCTTCGGTTAGCTGATAGATGCCGCGAAACATAATTAACCTCGATAGAACATCTGTAAACTCAATTGCTTCGTTTGTCTTTAATGCAATCAAATAGGTGTATCTCGACTACCACTGGAAGAAGCAGGCCTTTGAACTAATTATCGCTCATGAGTTATCGCACGTAGTTCATAAAATGTACCATTATTTAAATAAAATTCTATCGTGTATTCAGAAAGTTCAACTTTATTTTGTGGTGCACTTACAAGCATCCATTGTCAGACCCGCTGGAAATAGCCTACATTCCAGATTAAAGGTGTTGGGTTTGAAAATCTGCAATTATTCTAGCGGAGGCAAAGTAGAGCCTGCTTCTGCAACCTTAGGGCTCAGAAGAGTTCTGTGTGTTCAAACGGCTCATCGTCTAACGTGACTTTTTGTATGTTCATCAGCCCTCCCGGTCACATACACCGATCGCCTGCCGTTTTCACATATCATCTAATTGTCTGCCTAGAGCTTAGTAAATGCATCGTCCTGAGAGGGGGAATACGCATGGAGGCCGCAAACTGCATCCCCTGGAGTTTGCAAAATGGGAGCTTCATTTAATGCTGCTGCTGATGACAGGTTTTCTTTCGCCGCCGCCGTAGGCCTTCATTAACCATCCGTATGACATGCAAGGTCAGTTGGAACAGCATTCATATTGAGACTGCAAAGGAGCTGTAAATCGGCTACTTACCGCATTTCGTTGATCGGAATCCTTGTACATTAGCGAAATCTCCAGGCATAGACCACTCAAGTGACCACAGCTTCATTCCTCAGCGGGCTTATCTGCGGGTAGTGAATTCCTAGGTCTTAGTCTTGATAAAAATTGTAATCAAAACAGTATATCTTGCCGAGAGACTGCACCCGTTAAAGCCCAATCATTTGCACTAATTAACTGCAAAATATGAAATTAACTAAATAACTATATCATAACATTTTCTAAAGGATGTCGGGCGGAACCGAATGAAGGCCCAAAGTTGCGTAGCCTATTTCGAAAAATGGAGCCGTGAAAGCCGGAGGCGTGCATAAAACAGTTCACAATTATTAAACACGAAGTACGACAAATGAATGCACACGATAACAACGCTCCACCGTGGATGACAATTACATCGCGCCCAACTAGACGACCAGAGGACCGGATCTCGATATCTTATAGGCCGTCCACTTGAAACATATGTTCCACACCGTTTTTAGGGTGATATCCAGGATGCAATGTAAATACGATAATCGTGAACGAAGTTAAAGAGAAAATACTGGCAGATTTGAGCATAAGTGTCATGCGATATACAAGCAATGTGTCAATAAGGAGCTAACGAGGGCAATAGTCGGACATTTATTGGACCAATTCTCAAACAACGTGCATGCAGTCTTTGTATATTTAAATACCTTTGTGCAAATGACAACAACATCGGTGATAAAGGACGAATGAACACGAGGGAATTGCAAAACCAATTAGTCGAGCGTTATCTGAAAAAGAATTCTGTACAGACACTTTCAGCGATTTAGGCCAAGCCGTAGAACAATTGCGTTCGGTAGCACAGTTAATCAAATGGCTTATTTGGTATCCGCCCACATGCCGTGAACTGCGCACAATTATCAGTAAACCATTTTAAGATGCCCTTTAAAAACGGCACTTATAATCCGATTTATTTTCGTATTTAAGTTGCAAAAAATAATATTTTGAAATTTGAATATTTTTGGCGATAATCCATCATTAATTTTGAACTAAAAATGGATTGTCTATACACGCGCAACCCTGACGCTGGCCTCAGTTATTTTCTACTTTTTTTAGATTTCGCCTCGGCTGCGAGGCCGGATCATACTTCGCAGCCGCACCTGAATTAGAAAAGCGCCAGCCGCATGTCATACGAGACCGGTGGTGATAGAGTGTTTAACACCAACACACTAAATCTAACCTTAACCCGTAACCTCAAACCCTAATGCACGTTATCTGCAGACAAAGCACATATCGGAGTCTCACAGACTGCACAAGCCATTGACCAACGATTAGCAACGAATAGTTCAGAGAAGTATGAATGAAAACGGACTGAAAACTAGGTGGAGTAACCTGATCACTATTAGTTGGCAATTTATAGTAATCAAATTTAGAAGGATGTTTCCATCCGTCACCTATTGCTGGATTTCGGTTCGCCTAAGAGTGCACGTATGGAATAGACACCTACAATAGGTGTGCTTACTCATGCAATGTTAACCGATATTCCGAAATGCCTTTTGGACTCGAAAATATAGCTTAACTTAAGTTGTAATATTAACCACCGCCGTTGAATTCAATACCTCACCCGCCAGAAAAGTTCAATATTTTAGAAGTCAGATGTGTACATGAGGTTGCTGAAGCACAAATCAGTTCACCATCAGTTTGTAGATATCGACTGTGTGTGTGGAAGATTAAGAAAGAAACATTTTGATGGCTTGTCTGTTTATATTTTGTAGCAATACCCGAATTGTGCAGCATCTTTGGCCGTCATCTCTCCTGGACCCGCTGGTGCTATAAATGCAATACGACTGGAGGAGGGTGGGAAAGGGATATGGTGCTGTACATACTGCATGACTAGATTGTTAGTAGTAGTAGTAGTAGTGGTAGTAGTAGTAGTAGTATCACCGGTAGTAGTTGTAGTAGTATTAGTAGTAGTTGCAGTAGCAGTATAAGTAGCACTAGTATCATCAGCATTTGAGTTGTTGTTGTTGTTGTAAATAGTGGTGGTGGTAGTAGTAATAATAATAGTAGTAGGGGTGGCAATAGTACTGGCAATGGTAGTAATAATAGTAGTACTATTACCAGCATTAATAGAGTTGTTGTCTTTGTTACTAGTAGTTGTGTTGGCGGCTGCAGTATTGGTAGAAACAGTAGCAGTGCTAGTAGTAGTAGTAGTAGTAGTAGTAGTAGCAGTAGTAGTGGTATTAGTAGAAATATTGTCAGTGGTGGTAGTATTAATAGTAATAGTAGTAGCTGTAGTAGTAGCAGTGGTAGTAGTGGTGGTATTATTAGACCTCCCCGTGCACCATGGCGTGGGCGGAACATCGGCGACTTTTAAGGGAGTGAATGTGTGGTGGGACAGACTCGTGCATCAGAGCTAGGCAGCGCATCTACGCGTGCCACGCAAGGCTTGTTGTTCACCACGTTGGCCAGATGTGGTGGGGGAGGGGCGGTTAGGTTAAAGTGATTGGCGAAATTAAAATGCCCGTCTACGCGTGCCACACACCGGGTGTGTGCGCGCAGTATGAACCCTGTTCTCGCAGATGTTAGTGGCGGCTGCGTGGTTATCAACAGAGACGAGGTCGTGTAAGTGGGAGTCATTGCAGCCCAGCTCTCTGTCTGCCCTTAGTGGGACAATCTTTCTGTCCTCTGACATCATTCGAAGCCTTGAAAAGCCTCGAAAAGGTGTACGATTTATTGTAATATTAAATACGCTAGTAGAGCAGTGGGAATCTATTGTTCCGCGTTGATCTCGTGTTTCCATCTCTCTCCAACACATTGGTTTTTACTTTACCACGCTAATACCCTTTTGATACTTAGGTAACTATTTGCCTAATAATTATAATTCCTCTGTTTTGATCTCACACCTCATCCATGCATCAGTCCACCGTCCGAGCCGGTAAAACATCAGATGCTAGGATTGGGCGACGATGGCTGATCGCGCCACACGTTACCTGGCTCCCCATATGGGCACAAACACGGGCTGCCACAAAGACGATTTGCTGTAAGGCGGGCTTAGCCAACAGCGAATGTCTTGCAGCTTCCACGAGAATATATCACAGCCAGATAGTGTGATTATTTCCAATGGAGTTAAGTAAAGGCAATGTTGGACAAATTATAAAGATGCGAACGAATTAGAATGCGGCACTGACGGTCTGTTGGGGTTTCGAGTCCCCGTCTTCATATTGTTCAAAATCCTGGTCCTTTGTGCGCGGAGCATACATTCAGGGCAAGCGCAGACGGACTGTTCGACATTGTCGGCCATTGCGGTCTACTTGACGCAGGACTGAGGTGGGTAAGGGGAAGATAACGCTTGATAGATGTGAAACAAGGCTTACATCACTATAACCTCATGCACCTGCAAGTCACCGTTCCATTGCCCGCCTTCTTAAAGTTCACATCATAGAAGTCATCGGTGATGGCGTCCGAATTGTCATCTGAAGGCTGTTGCAAATCAGTTACACAAAGAAATAATCGAATAAATTTTAATGTACATCACATTTAGTAACTTTAATGTTCTTAACTCCTGACACAATTTGTTTATCTGTCTGGTCTCGAAAACTTTTCCAATCTGAAGAAAATCTGTAGCTGTTTGATGTGTTTATTTTCGGATTTCTGATATAGTTTGCATCTTTCAACAAAGAAGGAGCTTACAGGTCCAACACCTATATTTCCCACAAATAAAACTAAACTGAACTTGATCTAGCACATTCTTTAAATGATCACCATCCCTAAATTTGTAGTTTCACGATCTCACCTCTCCATACTGTTCCCAAGCAGCCACTGTTAACTGGCGTCCCAGCGGTGACTACAGGATCCTAAACAACCACACTGTCGACTTTTTAGGATTTTGCAGGTAAATATGCATGCTCGAAGATCGATCTGTTTCGTGCCTTCCATCAGATCGTCATCGTCCCGGCCAATGTTTCGAAGACGGTAGCACCTTCTCCCCTTGGTCTTCCTCGGTACCCGCACATGTCGTTTGGCCTCCGCAAAGTATCCTAAACCTTCCAGGGGTTC
>CACRXP010000187.1:888388-920634 GCA_902702965.1 Spirometra erinaceieuropaei | reverse complement strand
TGATTCAGTGTCTATTAACACTCACCTTCACGCGCCACTCGCATGGCGAGGCGTGCTATGGCGTGGCCGGCGTGTCGTGGTCATTGAGTCAAAGGAACGATGGGGAGGGGGGACATAGTATGTGAGTAATTTTTGGACGTCTGATATACTGTGCGAACACCACTACCATCAGGAAGTCAAGGCGACGTGCAGTCATTATCTGGGATCTGTGTTGGCGACAGAAGAAAGAGCGCCTATGTCAAAGTCTTCTGAAAACATAGCACTGGATTGGCTAACCGTATTGATACTGATTGGACTGTAGCTAGCACTATTTGGCCTATACCTCTGGAGACGCGTGCTGGTGTCCGGTAGACAATCTGAAAGGCTTCTTTGGCATCGACTCGGTGATTCGTATCGACAAAGCGTGCGAGAATAGAACTCGAAATCAATTCCTTCTCACCTCTACCTATCTAGGCCGGTATGTGTTCACGTACTCCCCTTTCCAGACGCCTCATTGAGCGACCAATGCGTCCACATGAGCAAGCGAATAAACAAATATACATCGATGTGGCCGTCAACGATAGTCGGTCTTTACCTCCCAAGCGGAGGAGGGATATTCCGTGAAAAATATGCGTAAATTAGCCGGGGAGAAAGCGCTACCGATGGCTGTCTTCAGACGTTTTCAAACTAGGTCACGTGCAGCGTCCCCAGCCCCGCCCCTCATGAAAAGTTAGTATTATAAATACGCCTTTCTTCTCTGCAGTTCCCATAATGTGTTTTTCAGTGCATTCCCCTATACTTCGGAGGGTAAATAATTTACGTATCCGTTTTCGTGGAGTATATCCCGCAGGTGCTTCAGTTCTGCAGATACGTCGCACTCTAGCTGCCATTATCTGGACCAAATGGCGTTTAATATTTCGGAGCATAAAACCGTGAGAATTAATTGATTGTCTTGTCTGGGGTAGCTCAACAACTTCACAGCTATTTCGTATAAAAAGTCGATGCAAATCTGCGAGTTATGTGATAATTCCATATACGTACTTCTTCGAGAAGAGCTGAATGATAGAGAGTAGGTGCCGCCTAAATATAACTGATCCCGGTGTATTTTCCAAGAATAAGAACAGGTGAACATTCTAGTAAAAAAAAATGGTATATTTGAATTTCAGCTGCAAAAGATGACAACATTCTATGCTATGTCAAGTTCTTTGGCGAAGAATTGCAGACCTGCTGCCAGGGGAGAAAAGTCTCGAGGAAAATGTGAGCGGTGGATGCGTATATTTGGTAGGGTTTGAACATTGACACCCAGCTTCATCAACATCATGCCCACATAGACGTCCTCATTGGGCATGAGGCGCGTGAAGGCTGCAGCGATCGAGAGCTTGTGTATAATACCGGCGCCGATGATATAGCAAGGACCGGAAGGATAATCAGGATAATGTGGGAACGGGTAGTCCGACATCGAGGTGAACCATTTATGATCAGCATCACGAATCACCGGTTTGTTATAGTTAATAAGACCAAACACGCTTCTGCGGACCTCCACGAGGGACAAATTTGAGAAGAATTGGCGCAGCTGTTGCAGATTGATTCCATGATCATCATCGAGGAAGACAAAAGAGGGACTGGTGTGCAGACAGTTGTGGTGAACAAAGCGCAGATTGGAGATCGTCTTGAGGGTCAGATTGTGGTAGGTGTCGGTGTAGCTGGCGAGCAGGATGTCATCGAATTGTGCGACTTCTTTGAGGAGTTTGGGCGCTATTTGACCGTTTTCGGGAAGCCCAAGACTGAAGAGGACCCCCACCTTGACTCCGAGTTTGGCAACCTGTCGCCGAATGACTTCGCGCAACTGAAGTCGCCGGGCGTAGTTTGAGAGGGCGCTCTTCACGATGATCACTGTCCAGAAGGAATTAGCATTTTCTTGCGTACAAACTGACTTGCTGCTGTAGACAATGGAGATGTTGAGGTTGTTGATTGGTTTCTGCAAATGCAAAGGATTTCGGATGCGCAGATATAGTTAATTCGCGCATGGACATATATACAGTCAAATATCTGTGATTGTGCAGGAACTGTGTTAAAATGTCAACTCATGTTTGCACACTTATAATGTGTTTGCTAGAGTGTGCCTAGAGGTTCGGTTTTTGGAGGGATTGGTCCGCAGCTTAAGTGAACAAATTGTGCGAGTGCGAATTTGTTCGCAAAAGTCACGGCTAAACTGTGTGCAGATACTGTCATCTCTCCCTACATGAATGGCGATGGTTTAGTTAGGCCATACACAGGCGAACGCCTCCAGGCCTACTACATGGAATTAACTTGCTTGAATCCTTGGTGCTTCGTGTAGTAACTAACTTTTTATATGCACACGAACATTACCATTTCATGGTCTCAATGGGTTGTATATTGATAAAATTATTATATCCGAATAATACCCTTCCTGCAAGCATAACATTAGCAGAAGACGTAGTCTCTACAAAATGAAGAAAATAATAAATTTATTTTGCCATTTCCTTACACTATAGCTCAGATCCCAAGGGCATCAACAGAGAATAGATCGATTTCATTCCGATTATGTGGTCAATCCTTTCCGACTATAATAGTTACAGGAAGCCAAAAGGAAGTTCGTTTGTAAGTCGCCTTCCTGAAGTAGGTGATTGCTTATGCTATTATAATACATGATTATTAATAGTACAAATCTGCTTGGGTAAACTGTTTGAGTCAAGGACATATTTCAGAATTTCAATTAACGATTCATGAATTATCACATCTAATTGCGTATTTTCTTACATGCCAACACTCCTGAGAATGCGAACGTTATTTCATAAAATCTATGCTTCGGTTTTGACAGAATAGCATGATTAAACTTAACTGTGGAAGCTATTTTCAGATAGCACTTACCACGTTCACAGCCAAACCATTGGAATGCGCGAACACGACCTTGGTGAGGTCCACATCCATTGGATAGGCCATGTATGCCTGAGGTATCCGAACGTTGGCCCACTCATCTTCCGACACATAGACCAAACCCTCGAAAGAGATACATCTATCTACGAGATCGTTGTCTCCGGGGGTCGTATAAAATAGTTCTCTTTCAAATCGACATGACCGGAAGTGGGCGTCTACCACTTTGATTGTGGTGCTGACGTCTGGCTGACAGAGTTCAAGGCTTTCGGCTAGGCATCTGCGAGATGAGATCGATTGACTAGTGGGGATGGCAGATTTTGTAGGTAAGGCCTTTGGAACAGTTTTCCACTCGCTGTAAAACACAAAGACCAGAAGCAGAACAAAGATATACCCTATTTTTTTCAAGCCACGCCCAGATAATGATAGGATCATAATTGCCAGTAATTCTAACTGTCCTTCAATACACCAAAATTGAATGCACGCAAGGATTGGACTTCCTTCAAAATTCAACCTGGGGGACGCCAACTGAAGGTTGCCAATTTAGCAAACTGTGTTTCGCAGCGCGCGTTTGAGATGTGAGTCGAGAGGCGGGATGTGCCTTGCAGACCTCCATAGCCGCTCTGTTTATGTCATCCTTGTTCGACTGCGAGAGGTCTTTTAGAAGAGACAGCCTCACACACCAAACTAATTGGTTTGTGCACGGCACTCGAACTATCCTCGTTCTTGCGTGCAGCATCATCTGGATCAAAGAAGGTCAGTTCTAAAGGACTATGTAGCGGTGTCATTTAGTGCATTTGCTGCGGAAACTACTCATGTGTGTGTTTGTGTGAGTGCGGGTAATGACATTTGAGGTATATTGAATTGCCTTGACGAAAAAAGAGTGCTAGCGATTCACTTAGCGCCTTTTGTCTCGTGCTGACTAACAGAATGCAGGTTCGGAAATCTGATTATATGTTATTTCTTCTGGAACTGAGATGTATAAACACGCAAGGAGCCGGGACATGAAGGATGTGTCCGCATGAACGAGGCAGTTTTCTGTTCATTTAACTGGAATACTCCCTGGTTCCGTTGCTCAACCACTGACAGTGTCGACTGTCAGCAAGATTTTCTATAGCCCCTACGATTTATAGATGGACTACCGCCCAGTATCGAGGACATGTTTTCAGTGACGTTGTCGATACTCCCCTCCAACCACCACTGAGTTCACTCAACCCCTGAAACTGGTGAGGGGTTCTAGTTGGAGTAGTTGCTAAAATCCTGGGAGGATTATATTTTGACGTCTTAATGCAGTTTTGACTGTGTTTCGGTAGGGCCCTAATGAAATCGCATAGACTGAATGACTGATACTGTTTCGTAAAACAAATCTTGATCTTCTGGAGTTGCGATGCTTAGGCAGTCACACTCGCATTCGAGACACGGTCTTAATATATTTGCTCATTTGGTCATTAAACAGTGAAGATCAGTCGAATACTCGAATTCAACGGTACTGCTTTCTCCTGAAGCGAGTGGGTCATTCTGTGAATTGGAGGAGAGTGCGTTGGTTGGTCTGCTGTATGCTATGTGGCACAACTCAGGCAATCTGCTCGCGAATGCCTTTGCTGTTTAAAAAGAATGTGCGACATTTGCCGTCTTCCCACCTTGAATACCGAGTTTGTTAGACTGAAAAATGTTGCGGACTGAGTTTTTAGAAACTCGTTAACCTAGGCACGTAGACGATGATTACTCACTTCACACAACCCTGTCTTTTGTACGGAAAATTACTTTGATGTCATAAGCGTCATACGCGCCTTCATGCACTGTAACTGAGATAGTGGGCAGTACTCAAATTGACGTGAAACCTCCATTAAACAGACGCCACACGAAATTAACCCACGCATCAGATACGCTTCTAAGTGATGTGGCATGATTCAGCTATTTATTTCCTGAACAGGCTAGTCAGACGTCTGAGTGGTTTGGTGCGATACAGACAGATAAGGCAAGCCTGACTGGTCGTGGCTGCTCGGTTCGTTGTTCGCCCATCTTGTGAAGGTTTTATGGGTGTCCCACCAAACCAATGACGTTCTCGCTGATCAACTCGGTTAGGTCTGCCGCAGCCAGGTCAATTTCTTAATTCACACGTAAAGTCATCCTCATTCCTGAAGTCGCCCAGGCCACATATTTTGCAATGCAATAGTAACCACATTTCGCCCTGATTCTGAGCCCTCGGAAGGTCTCCTTTTCATTCACGAAGGCAGTCCTGTCGCGCTCGATCAAACCGACATGCGCTGCCTTCTCCGACCCATGGGCATTTCGATTCCTCTAGTCTTGAGGTGAGACTGCAAATATGTGCCGTGAATCCTTCGGAGAACCGAGGCCAGAAGATGCACTTTCAAGGTACGCGCATATATACACAGGCGTTTTTGCTTTTTCACTGCCTGAGACGTGTCTAACAGAAATGAGAGGGGGGGCGTTTGGGGTCCACCGACGACGCCTACCTCTCGAAACTACTTACGTAGAATGCATTTTACATATTGATTTGATGAACTCAAATATATGTTATAGACAACATGCACGTAAATATGCTTTTCAGCATGACTAGCTCTTGCATTAGCGTTTGGCGATTGCATTCCACAAGCTGCATACGTCCTGCATAATGAAAATCATATATTGCTCTATGTCTTTAAAAGGAGACTATAAAGCGTCCATGAAATTCTGCAATGGATAAGGGCTGCGTTTTATATAACACGAGGAGCGTTAGTAAACCGACATGTGCGATACTGTATATATGAACATCGCACGGTCTTCAAAAACTCACTGCTAGGAACTTTTTTAAAGAATAGATCGCAAACCTCTCGTAGGCTAATAAGCATAATGGCATGTGGTTTTTGCCAAACAAACAAAATAAGGCATATATTCGTTCACGTATTTTATAAAAATCATGTTTACCATCCACGATTTCCGCTGAAGGTTTAAAAAGAAGTGCATTCATAATCCAACATCCAGGCGAGTTCAAAATATTATATGTATATGCCACATGATTACTAATATTACAAGACCATCTTTTGAATCCTTCGTAGTTAAAAACGCATTTCAAAGTTTCGGCAAACTTTTCATGAGATTGATCATGCACTGTAGATGCGGATGTTCAGGCGCTATGTGCCGAGGCTCAATCGATAGGTTGATTGTTTGAGATGGATTCTGAGTTCAACTTCGCATCAAACATGATAATTGCTCAAGCCGGGAATAAAACAGGCCGAGCATCAATTGAATTCTGGATATCGGACGAAAACTCAGTCAGTCGATTTATCGATCTGGCGACATCGTAAAGTGTGCAGCTCAGTCACCTCCCGTCGTACATCAACGGTCAATGTTTACTTTGGACCACTTATGAGTGTTGTTCGTTCTGCTGTCCATGCTATATCTTACTCATACACGATGTTGAAGGCCCAGAACAACAAAACAAGCTGGCTCGTGTAGTCTTCCCCTGTGCTTATGCTCTATATCACCTTGATACACATATGCTCATCTCAAGCCTTTTTATGATTGTCAATTTTCAAATGAATTTTGGCGTAAGCATTTGTTCCACACCTAGCCTGCGCATCCACTGTCCACATCCTTCCCTAATACAGACCCCATTTGCTTACAACACAGCAATTTTTTGAGGATGAACCCAAGGTACATAATTCAGTTTCCTGATAACTTTAGAGAAAAAAGGATCATTGGAGATATAACAGTCTGACCACCGCTTGTACTTACGTAACCATGGAAAGCACTCTAGAGGCAGTCAGGTTTAGACTGGTGTTTCCATTTTTCACCTATTTCTGCATTTGCAAAATCGGCTATTGCAAGCGTACACATCTGGAATCACCTCTTATGTCTTAAGTTCGGCGTGACCGCCTGCCCGGGCTACCGTGCAAGACAGTTGAAATTCTGGCAGTTAGAAGTTACTTAAACTAGCTGGTATCAGGTCCAAAAATAGACAAAAGCACTCACATTTCATTAAAGAAGATGGTGCGCAAAGATGGCTTGAACGATCTAAGTGGTGATCATGATAATAATCAACTAATAAATGTCAGCTACATCGAATGTAATTTAACAAATATTTTGATGCCTGGCACAATATATTCCCTGATGCTCGAGAATTGCTTATGCGTGCGGTCTCCCGGATGTCCGTATTAAGCTGTGATTATGTGAGTAACTGCCGATCTTGGCATTTTTGTGTGAATCCCATAGAGTAAGCTGGTTTAGGAGGTAATTTGATAGGAATAACATACCCGGTTCCCGCTAAAGTGGGCACGGGAATCGGAACACCTCCCCCGACTTACTGACCGGGTAACTCGGCTCCGTTTTGCTACTGCCGTCACCAGCCAAAGGGATAACCGTCTCGGCATCTACGAGATGTAGCTCTGTCTGCATCTCCGCCGGACGCAATCAGTTAGAACCTGATTTAGTAGATGAATTGTCGCCCCCATTACATCTATTTCGCTTTTATACTCCACCCTTCTCCTCTGCCCCTCACGCACCGTCTAAACTTATGGTCGGGAGTCACACGGATCATCGCATCGTCACCCCGTTGATTTAGATAAGTCCGCAACCTAGGTTGCAATTGTTTGCTTGCTGACTTGCCTTTGCGTGTTGGTCCTTTTCGTTCGCGTTCTGCTATATTCGTGTGCTCAGCGCTTCAATTTCAGCAACCAACTCTGCCTCCGGTTGGTTGCAGAGAGTAACGGCTGCGAAATAAGATCTTGTCGTTAACTGGGCCGGCTCTCTCCGGGATAACACGCAGGAAACATGTTCCTTTGGAAGGCGGGCACGGCGTTTCGCGTGTAACATGTGGATGTAGGTAGATGTGTTTAACTCTTGCGGTATTTGAATGGATAATGGCAGGTCATTGACATTATAGATGGCTGAACGTGTGATAGATGTTTCTGATTAGGAAAGTTTCTAAAGGATGGATGCGCCGTGTACGCCAACAGTTTTAGTGTGCGTTTGGTTGTGCGTAACGACTGACACGGTCCGCGATTAAGTGACGGCATCCAGGAGTTCTCTGGCACAATCAACATAACGCTGTCTCGCTCAGAATCACGCACAAAAAACTGACTATACTTATTTTCGATGATCCTTTTTTGCGTCTCCCAATCCTTGCCAGAAGAGATATTGCATATTGGAATACCCGAGGCTGGTCTTCGTTAGTCATGACGGTACTTCTAACACCGTTGAAATTTAAATGGCTCTCACATAAAAGTTGCGTACAAAAGACGAAAGAAGAGTTGTCATCTCAAGCGACAGCTTGTTTTCTTTCGTCACCGCGATTCCGAATATCTCAAACAGCGTAGCTAGAATACAGACCGGAGCAGTTGCCGCAGCAGATACATTCGCCGGCATCATTACATAGTACTTAACGACTGATCTTTTCTGATCGCGATAGCGCTGTGCGCAAGGACGAGGCTAGTTCTGATGTCCTACATAAACCAAACGGCCTGAGTTCTCAAGCGGTCACTGATCAAATCTCATTTATTCAGACGACATTGATACTGACAATGCCGATGTAAACATTCTCGGATTGAGCGTGAGTCCGATAAAGGAGAGGAAATATAGGACCTATTGGTGCATCGCATGAAACCGACATTTACGTCGCTACACCGTCTGCAGAGAAAGTATTGCTATAACTCCCAAAGACAACACAAGTCACTGATCAACTAGCAGCAAGGACGTGTACGGAGAAGGACAGGTAATGTGGTGAATGAGAATAGGAGAATGAAATATATAGAGAGAAAAGGGATGGATTTTAAAACACTACTAGAGCAACCGTTTCGAAAAGAAAACTCATTTTATAATTTTGCTTAATATTTCATTTCTTAGCACACCTACGGTATGTTAACCGTAATTCAGACCACTGCATTTTCTGCAGCCTAATCACTTGTAGAATTCTCACAGACTGCCCAAGCCATTGATCAACCATCAACAACGAGGATAACGGAGAAAAACTGCTGAAACCGGTGAATAAGGAAAATAAAGATAAAGACTCGTAATTAGGTGGAGTCACTAGCTCAGAAGCAGTTGGCAATTTATGGCATTCAACTTTAGAAGGGTGTCTCCATCCACCGTCTGATGCTCTATGTCGGTTCACATAAAAGTGCACATCTGGAATATTTACCGAAAGTAGGTGTGGTATCTCAGTAAATGTTAACCCACTTTCTAAAATGCCTGTTCGACTCGAAAAAGATGTCTAAAGCAAGATTGTAATATTAACCGCCGTGAAGGATAATCAAATAAATGACTGCAACTGCAGAATACCGACGTTTCAGAGAACCTCTTTTGGCCTTCCAGATTCGACTATGTGCTTATATGTGTGTCTAGTCCAGTTATGTCAGACAATACGGAGACATACTACTTGGGAAAAATGAATAAAATATGACCCATTTAGACCCAGATGCTTGCAACATCGTTGGTGGTGAATGATCGTGTCATCAAAAATACTGGAGACATAGAATTGATTACATAATGATGATAAATATCGGGATGGCTGTCTCACGCCTTTTAGTCGTTATGAGGCAGAAAGAACCACTCCGACGTCCCCGTCAACAACGCTCCTTAACCACCATTTAATTGCAACAAAGACGATATACACGCCATGCTGTGAATGGCTGTGTGCAATCCCATGTAGCATGAATGTATTTAATGCTGGTGATCTCCGACTGGATGCTCAATATTCGTGCACATAACCGAATTAAAAGACATCGCTAACTGTATATGTTTAAAAAAAATACGGGTCTATTTCAGGCATTCGTGAAGTAGTCATTTTCGGATAAAATTCTTTACCCGGAGAAAGATGCTGAAATGCATGAAGCGCACCTTTCCTCAAAAAAACAATAACGTATAAGTTTTAAATATCGGCTGTCGTATTTTGCGGTAAAAGTATCAAATACTCGCCTTCTTATTCACGGCACAATTCGAATAGCAGTCGAAGCATCGCCGTTAATTTTCATACATCGCCCACCAGACACGTTGAATATGTGAGAAGTCACATGAATAGATATTGCTGCCGAACTACAAATCAATGTTTGATCAATATATCACTGTATTGGCTAACCGTATAGCTACTGCCTCGGCTGTAGCTAGCACTCTTTGGCGTTGGCCTCTTGAGAAGCTTGTTAGTGTCCGGTAGGCAACCTGAAAGGCTTCTTTGGCATACACTCGGAGATTCATATCGACAAGGTATGAGAGAATAGAATCGGAGATCGATTTGTTTTCATCTCTGCCTAGCTAGGCCGGTATCTATTCGCATATTCCAATTTCCAGACGCCTCACTGTACGGCCAATGTGTGCACAGGAACGGGCCATCAACGGTAGTCGATCTTTACCTCGCAAGTGTAGGAGGGGAGAGTCCGTGAAATATATGCGTAAAGTCGCCGCTGGGAAAAGTGCCACTCATCGCTGGCATCAGACGTTTTCTTAATAGGTCACGTGCAGCGTCCCAATGAAAAGTCAGTCATATGAATAATTATTTCTTTTCTGCAGTACCCATGATGGGGTTTGAAGAGCGCTCCCCTATATTTCGGATCTTTTTGGTATTCCTTTTCGTAACTAATATCCCGCAGCTGCTGGAGTTCTGCCTCAACATTCTGACGAGAGCAAATACAAAAAGTTAACCGATATTCCGAAATGTCTTTTCGACTCGAAATACCTTCACACGCTGACGTTTATAGAAGGTGTCTGGACTCTGGTCACGCCCGGTAAAGTCTAGAAAATCAGGTTCCCTTTCTCCATTCTTGGTTTAAACACGCGCGGCTGATTGTCACCGTCGCAAGTCCGTCGGAGCATATTTCGTTCAGTAGAGCAAAGGTCTGCTGATGGACCCAGAGTGTATTTTAAAGTAAATCCAAACTGTGCTTTTTTACTTGGCAACTCACTCAATTATGGGGTGCAGAGAGAGAGGAGCGGTTACTAGTGGTCATGGCCGTGCTATTTGCTGCACGTCGTTTAAAATTTCTAACAGTGATCGGGCTGGTCTTGGTGGTTTTCGTGTTCCACAATAAGTGGCGATTTTCGCCAACGAAACAGAAGAAACTGTCCACAACGTCCATTTTCTAGTCAACTCAACCAAACCACTATCTCAAATGCCCAGCCGTCAACCGTGGTGTTTATTAATAACAGTCTCAATCGCACCACACGTTTTATGCGAATTATGCACAATTTTATTTTCACGGCAAATGTTCCTCTCAAGAAAAACGAAACGCTTCAAAATAAAGATTTTTAATTGCTCAAAATTTTAAAGCGAAAAAGTTAGTAGGAAGAGAAAACAAATGCCGCTTAAACCTCAAACTTTTCATTAAAAGGCAAATTTTAATCGCATAACCCAAATATTCCAGCACCAATTTCTAATTCAAAAAAAAATCAGGAAATGCCTAGCCTGTTGTCTTCAGCTGCGTAAGTACCCAAATCCCAATTCCTCGATGGTCGCACCATTACATCTAAAAATACAAAAACATAACTCAATCTTTCTCATGATCTACTCTTTTCCTTAGTTTAATCTACCTTTCCAAAGTTTCCTCTGAAAATACTGGAGAAAAGGGTCGTTACAAACCTCAAACAAGCAACGATCTTACCAATATAAAAACTTCTTTTGCGACTACTTTTAGGATTTCTGCGTGGGTAATTAGCAATAGAATATTTAGCCGAGCAGAGTAACTATGTTGGCAGGAAGTTTTCACATGCAAACATATTTCTCGTTCCGAACTCTCCACTTTATTTCGGCTTAAGTGGCATATGTAAACAGCATGCATCCCTGCGATGGTTAGGGGGTTAAAAACGCATTTACACCTAAAAACACTCATAGCGAAGTTCTCCATAAGACACCTGCTGCCAACTTGAATCCCACCCTATCGCCTTCAGCAGTTATTTGCGTGCATATACAATACGAATCGAGGTTCGTTACCTGCCCGAAGACAAACGTGAAGTCTGCTTTGAACAATTGTTCCGGGGAGGGCCTATTCTCATGTCCCAACTTTAGCCTTAACATATTCCCGTATTCTACCGCAGACTGCTTGCCGATGCATCTACCGGAGCATTCGAGCTGCGAATGGGCTGGCAGGTATAGTATACTATATTTAAGGTAATAAGCAATGCCTGCGGTGACCACGTTGAAAACGGTGCACAACATATTCATTTAAAATGCTTATTCTACTAAACGTTTGTCAGTAACGGTTTTGTTTACGGAGGACGTTTTTACAGTGTGGAAAGGCGAAGAATGCGACAGGCGGCCTTTTCACGTGCAAACCAAATTTTAAGTGCAATTATACGTAAATGGCATAAAGTACAGTCATTTGCGCATTTTGCGGGAGAAAAATTCATTAAATATCCAGGGATGCGTTAAATAGGGATGAAATTAGGATCTCTCCTCGCCTACTCAACTGTCCGAACAGATGGCAAATGATGCCAACTAAATATAATCCAAACCACGCGGATATATGGGATAGGGAGCTGCTTAGGGGTAGTCCGACACTCATGCGAAGGTGAGGCTACATTGCAGAAGAAAGACCTTCGTCCAACTGAGAAGTACCATGTTATATTTTTAATTTCCTCAAAACCTAACTGGTGACTTGGAGTAGATCAATTTATTGGGGTCTATAGGCGCAGACCGAAGTTTGATGCATGAATATTTGGGCGAAGTCCATTAGCCACAGCGGGATGCTAGTGTAATATTCATTGACTGCCGACAGAAAATTATTATAATATCTTAGCGTTAGAAGATATCATACTAGCAGCAAAGTTACCAACTAAAAGACCTGACACGTGTTTTGCCGATATTCTGCCGCTGTGTAGCACAGTTGCGAGGAACTCAGCTCTTCAGTATATGCCGTAGCATCCTTTGTGGGTTTTCTGGTTGATACTCCAGTTAAGACATAGTTGCCCGTTAATCTCCTCAGCAATTAACTGGTAAATTGTTGTAGATCTGTTTATCTTTGGGGCACATAGGTCCAAAAACTCACCTTTATGCACTCCGAGACATTCTGCAGCTTATAGCCACTGCGACACTTGCATTTGTGCTTAGGAATACCGCTTTCACAAATGTGTTGGCAGCCACCGTTGCTGACAGTGCAGTTGTTCACATAGGTGTAAAATGCAGCACGGAAGCCGGTTCTCTCCAGGTGGCCGTCGGAGTGAAATAAAACACGCAGCTCACTGCTGTGTGAAATGAGTGATTGAGGCCGTTTTTGGCCACAAAACGTGTTGATCCTTGTGGTATTTTGTGCCGAGACACTGTACACACGGACGAAATCGGAGAGGCACGTTTTCTAAAAGTTCAAAAGTCACTGTTAGGCGACTCGATCATACACTGGACGTTTGTATGCGTGTGAGGAGGGGGATGAGTCGGCCAGTGGAATTATGGCAAACATACAAATGTTTCATAAGCCGTAATTAAATGTGTACAAATATAGATAAAAAAAAAACGACGCATGCTCAGAGTCGAGTGACAATGAAAGAAAAATTAAATGCAGTCGATACTAGTCACTTCAGGTTGCTGGCGTATGCGCAGTAAGTTGAGTCATCATATGCAGCTCTTCTCGACAGCGATCTGGACGGAAGTTGACGGTGGCTGGAAACTTGTAGACGCTGTCTCATTAGAATTGGTGAAGTCTGTAAATCTGTAAACTTGACCCTAAATATCGGGTGCGTCAGCACTTAACACTGATGGCGGTTACTAAGACTGGCCTTATCAAGGCTCTGCCAAAGCTCACCACACACAATGCCCATCCAAATAAAAATTGCTTCTTAAAAAAGCAAAGATAACAGATACGCATTCCTCGTCCAACTTTATGAACCCCACATAGAAGTTTGGGTGTTTGAAGTGGTGAATCTCCATCGAATGGTGTACTTTTACGATCATAAAGCATTTGATTAAAATCAACACAACGGGTTTTTTATATAATTTCCTGCCGTTATTTAGTCTCTCTATTCTAATCTGGAAAACTTATATTTTTTAAGCACTTTCGAAACCGTCTATCAACTGCCGTGTCTTATTGTTATACCTTCTAATTAAGTCAATCGGCAGGACCCTGTTTCAACTGGTCGGTACTATCTCGTGCATTGAAGACTGTGACCACGCATGCTGACATCATTTAAGTTTATCATGCTATCCTACAACACGGAATTTGGCAAACACAGATACTTTCAAGCGTAGGGTGAACCGTGGAACAGTCCTCAAGCAGACAGCTTACAACATTTATCCCCGTTGGAATAAAATGACGTACTGATAGGGACAATGAGAACTGGACACCTTTTATTCTTTTAATTGGCAGTGAAGTTGAGGACCCTCTGTGAGGCCTCCATAATTTAAATATAGTTTAGTGAAAAAACAGCTGTATATTTGTGATGGCCTAAACGGTGTCCCAGTATGGTCGGAGGAAAATGCTCTGTTAATGAACAAGTAGAAATCAATTCAGTGTATTTTCCGACTGCGGATCTCTCATAGTCCGGAATCCTCTGACATTCTTCCTAAGGAGGTATCCTCTTTCAGGTTTATTGGCGTAAATTTGTCTTTAGACTTTTCGTTTTCTCTCCAGACTGAGTCCCTGTTTACTAAAGTTCGGAAACGTCTTTAATACATTCTTCGTTTACATCCCTACCACTCACATCAACCCTTAGTCGAAATAGTAGCACGGTTATGAAGCACGAGGCTGTGTTTGTAATATCCTAAACTAGTTGCCGTCTTATTCAAATACAATGACGTACGGATAGGAACAATCAGAACAGGACACGGTTTCTTCTTTTCATTGGCAGTGAAGTTGAGGACCCCATAATTTATAAATAGTTTGGAGAAAATGCGGCTACTTATTTATGAAATAGTAGCATCGTTTTGACGCACGTGGTTCTGGCTTCGTCATGCCCTGAACTTGTTACCATCTCCAGTTGGCCGAAATACCTTATTCCATAGAAAAATGAATTTCGGTGAAAGCCAGGTCGTTTGATGAGTCTGTCGCTAGAACTGTTTTTGTGTCGACTTGATCACCTTCCGAAATAACATAACTCATGCGATGCCTCTAAAACCAAGCTCGGCAAAATGAAATCGGTCGCATTCCAGATTCATAATTCTTCCAAGTTCTACTAATCAGTGGTTTTTGTAAGATCGTAAAGCTACCCAGTTATCCTCCAGCGAACTACTATGCCTACAGACGGACTTGGGTCGAATAAAAACCATGGACCTTCAGATCATGTCTATCCACAAGAAAAGTGCGTTATTTTTGCAAGTAAAGGGGTAATAACTCACACCAGAGCCATCCTGAAGGTCAAATTTCGTAAAGGTGAATAAGATGATGTGGTTAGAGGGAGCAGTGATGTTCCAGGCGCAGTCTTGATTTGGATGGTAGTTCTCAGGGTGGAAGGGCGTGCTCAGTGTTCCACGCGTACCGTACACAACACCGCCGCAGTCCGCTAAAATGGTTGAGTCAATATTGGGTGAGACAGGAAGATCGTTAAACAGAGTGAAACACAACTGTAGTGTCCGATAGAAATGACGCAATACTGACTGATTTTTAGAGTATAGCTTGCGTGTTACATCAACTACTAGTTAATTTATTTCAACATAGAGGACTGTTGCGGGAATAGTGCTATTAGCCAATTAATTCCCACCTAACCCACTGCGATTCAAGAATCTCGATAAGCAAATTTCTGATATAAGTAAGGCAAACCTTCCTTTGGGTACTACTAGCTGACGGCGACTAGTGAAAAGAATTGACCATGTCGGCGCATGCGAGCTTTATCAGCACTGACTCAGTTAATTATTTTTGAACACATTTAAAGTTGGTTAGAAAAGCCCCGGTTGCATTTCATCCTGTAGAACGGTCCGACTACAACACGTCCGCTTGCCAACTTTGAGACCTGATGTCTAACATTCAGAGTGTCATTCTCTATCTATCAGGCGACCGTTCTAGTAGATGAGTAAGTTTCAGCTTTGCATAAGTTAAATCAAGCTGGAGAAAGTCCGCTATGGAGAGCTTCAGTCGGTCGGAAGACATACAGTTTTCCTCTTGTGATCGAAGATCATTGACGCACTTCATGACATAATATCCAACAAAAAGTGTACAGATGTCAGGGCAGAATCAGATTGTTGTTGCTGTTGTTGTTCATAAGGAGTAAGATACTTAATCTTAGAGTAATCTCAGAGTTAGTCTGCTTACGAAAATACTCTCGATGATATCGTCGCTGAGTCTTAATGGCCCATTATGTTCTCGATGACTAAGAACGGTCACAGAGATCACATGAATTGGAATATGCTGCATGGTTTGACGAGATGCCATCAGCGGTATTATTAATTAGCATTTAAGATCAGTAATTATAGTATTTTCAAACTGACGGTATACGAATATAACACACTCCAGTGTACTGCGAACATCAAACTGCTCTCAAACCCAACAACGTTATTTTTCAAGTTTGTCCGCTGCCTTTCTAAATACAGTTTAAGGCAAGTAATCCCGATAAGGGCCTTGTCCAGAAGCTAACTGCATGCATAAAATAAGGAGCAAAAAACGTATACCTTTTCTTTGAAAGATGTTCATTAAAAAAAACAACAAAACAACAAAATACTCACCAGGTTAGCAAATCAGGGAACCCAAAAGTACATTGATGGAAAAGAAAAAGAACTAAACTGCCCTATAAGCGCTTCCAATGCCAGCGTTGACTGGTTGTTACGTAGTGGAGACTTAACAGTTCTACTATAACAGTCGACGACAATCACCGCAGAGTCAGGATGCTTTTATTTTCATGGATGAGTTTATAGTGTGTCAAGAGGTCTGAAAGCGTGTGCTATGCCAGTATCAACAAACCAACGGCCCTCACAGCCTGGTATGCGCTGGCAGTTCCCGGACAGCTTATTCCCTGTCAATAAGTGCGCTTACACTCCCGCTGGGTATAGAGGTGGTGGCATGGCTGCCCAGTCGTCATCCTCGTCTGTTGGGGTGTTGCTGATGCTGTTGTTGTTTGTGAAAATCCTGGTCAAGAGTACGTTCTGGACCAGGGAATTTGGTGACACACCTAGGTGCGGCCTCGTCTGTTGGGGTGTTGTTGTTGCTGTTGGTGTCGGCAAAATTCCTGGTCAAGTGTACCTTGTGGACCAGGGAGTGTGGTTACACACCTAGGTGCGGGTCCGGCCGTGCCATCTCCTTGCGCCATCCGGCCTTCTTGACTCTGTCTTGACACTGGATCCCGGTTGGGGAGAAGGGGAGAGTATTGTAGATGCTTCTGAAGTCTACATTCATTATAAACCAAAACATGCGCACGTCACCGTGCCCGCATCACCGTGTTTTGGAGCACATTGTTGACGTCCTCAGCATCGACAGTCAAACCGTCGTGAGTGAGGCAGGATTGTCCAGCATCTGCCGCAGTCTCTTCCCTCTCACCCACCTGGATCCGAACACAAGATGACAAGATGGGCCCGGTGGCAGAAACGGTTACGACAGTCGTCACTTACACTGGCACCCCTACGACCCTCCCCTCGTTGTTGCTGGTCAAAACCTGGTCACTCGATGTGTGGAGCAGGGGGTGTGGAGTGGGGAGTTAAGGTGCGGGCTCGATCGTGCCGTCCACCTGCGCTCTCCCGCCTCCGGTCGTCTGGACTCTGTCTTGACACCGGGTCCAGGCGGGCAAGGAGGACAGGGTGCGACAGTTGCTACGCAGGTCGAAATTCACTATGAACTAATTTCCGCGGAATTCACTGTCCCTGCTCTCATTGTACTGTGGTGCACACGGCGTACATCGTCGACAACAACGATCGAACTGTCGGTGGGGAGCTCACCAACCGTGTTACGAGACTCATTTGACTTGTTGTGCCTTGGGACTCAATCTCCAGTCTCGTCAGCAGCAGTTCAATGGGTAGACATAATGACATTTCTGGCAAAGGCAAAGAAAGCTGCGTCACAGAGTGGTTGCCCTACTGGCTGCTGTCGGGTATATGAACATCGGGAGAGTCTGCGTCTCAGTGTTTAGGCGATGGACTTCTAACCAACAGGACGCGAGTTTGAGGCTCGGAGGTTTCACACCTCAGGGTCGGGTATGGTTTGCTGATGACGGCCAACAAATCGGAACTGATCGTTCACCAGCTTATCAGCAATAATCAAAAAGTCAAAATTGTCAATTTTTTCGAGTTTAACCGGTAGTGCTCCACCATTCCTCCCAATAAGTGAATGCTGTGGTCTGCCATCGTATTCCACAGGCCGCCTTCTCCCCTACATTTCTTTGAGATTTTTTTACAACACGTCAAACTTGATGTGGCAATTAATTCATGAATCGTCGGAGTTTATGACGCACTAACCAGGCACAACGGAACGCACTCGTCCCGTTTTGCCCTTGGGCTTTCCTAATCAGTCGCCCAACAATGCCGGCAAATACGCAGGAGACCGGTTGCGGCCATTTCTGACTTTTCGGCCGTTTCAAAACACCCATAATCAACCATAGGTCAGTACCCGTCGAGCTACATATGCCACTGCTTGTTAAGCGAATGTCTAAAAGCACGACGGCATGGTTACAGCCTATAATTTGCAGAATGATCACTAGTCTGCCATAGTTACTATTGTTGATCGCAACCGGCAAGATTACGGCCTATGGCTTATAGACGGAGGTATGGACTAAAGGGAGTTCAGTGGCCTATAAATTTCGGTCCAGATTCCAAATAAATTGAACCTGGGCTGTCTAAACCCGCTGCCGACTGTAAGGAGGGCAGAAATTGTCACCGAGATATCCCTTGTCTTTGATTAGCCTCCCATCTCCGCATTTGCCCGCAAACATTCTAAAGATATCCTAGTGATACGCTTCCTTGTGAGGGAAGTTCACATAGGTATTTTCTTCAAGTCCGTCATGTGAGGAAAAAACTTACGTCTGCATGTTTTTCCGTCCGGATGAAGATTATAGCCCTGATGGCAGCGACACTGGTGACCGTCCGGTGTGCTAACGCAGATCTGATCGCAGCCATGATTGGTGGTTGCACAGTGGTCAATTTTATCCTGCGGCACTAAAAACAATTATACGGTAATCAGAAAACCGAAACCTCTCAAGGAAGTGTTCATAAGACCAGTTGGCGAACATACCGTACGTGAAATCTGATGGCGGAAACTGATGTAAATATTTCTGGACGTCTTAAACTTTGCGCAATTTGTTTGCGCATCCAACCACTCTAGTGTTCAGGTAATTATATAAAGCAAAATGCTCACAAGAGTTAGCGAAATTGGACATTGCAATATATTCGGACAATTATCTACGCTAATACATAGCCTGGACTCCGGTTGCGCGGGTGAGCGTGTTTTTCATTGAAAAGAAACTAATTTGACCGCGAGAGTTTTAATAAACAGATTTTGCCGGACTTTAAAATTTATTTTATGTCCGATGCAAACCAGCTTATGTGAGGAAAATAATATGTTGTATCGATTCTTCAAAGTCATATTATCAGATCTATACGATTTGGTGCCCTGAGGTGCAGCTATAACGCACAAAAGGATTGCTTCGTTTAAATGGGTTAAAAGTTGCTTTGCCGTTTGGAAAATTCTAGCTGGTGTCACATAAATGACCACCAACAAATGGTCATTTCCAATTCCGAACATATTATCCACTAATTGTCGTGTAGTTTAGCTGCTCTGCATATCTTATTCAGAAATAAAACTAGGAAAACATTAATGGTTTCAGCAAGATATCAGTATTTAAATGGGCGCACTTCCGGGCATTTATAAACGAAGAACATGGTTTAAAAGCAAGCAAAAAATAGTCGAAATGGACTCAATGTATAGACGAAGGCATGTTCTTACATATACGATAGAAAAGTACCAGTATTACCCAGAAGCCCGATAGAAACGGCCATAGACGTCAAAGTTTTGGTTGGCCTCACCGTGTACAAATGCTTAACACACACAAATCGGTCAACAGATTGCATTAATAAAGCACAGCCTAAATTGGTAACTTATTAGGGAAAGTTTTCCCAATGATCAAAGACATACCCGTTGAAGACTTTCGTTGTGCACAAACATTTGTCTCGAATATGGAGTTTGGTTCTTAAATGGGTCAGCACATGTGACCTGAACGCCCATTTTCGTGAAAAATAAGCCTCCGATCACCCACTAATGAGCTAAATACCTTTAAGAATAGTCTTTTTAAAGTTGTTAGCAGGCAGGTAATTTAGAATCTGTCCTTATGAAGGATCGGGTGAAAACACTGAAAATCATGAAGTATTCATTAATGTTTTAAGGTCGATCTGAAATGCAACGTAATTCAAAAACGGAGGAAAAGTATAAATTATTTAAATAAAAAATAAAATTTCTCTCTATAAACACAAAAAGGTATGTTTTCGACCATGCGTGCCGGATCTATTTAAACGTTTTAGGCACCGATCGTACTGGCAGCATGTCACCTTAAGAAAACATTTGTTCCTACGACATTTGATCGGCGAACTTAGGCAAAATCTCGTTTCTATTGTTGAATCCTATATCATTAAGCCCAAACGAGTCAAAAATACCTCGAAGCCCAGGAAAACCGTTTTGCGATCGACACTCACATTGTAGGCAGTTGACAAACCGTCATATATGAAATTACGCTAAATCTCAAACGATATTTAGATGCATATCTTATTGGAAAACTATTATTAAACGTTATTTTGTTAGTACTTTCATGCAGTAGATGTGCTTACTCATGAAATGTCAACCAAAATTACGAAATTCGTTCTCGTTTCGAAAAGAGAAATTAAGTGCTCTTCTAAAACTAATCATGATGCAGCATAAATCTATAATGATCCATATACCTCTGGGTGTCTGCTTTCAAAAGAAATTATTTTCCGCTGCATGCAGGATCTATGCTCTGCAAAAAATGACTACTTATTCAGTATGCAATTTTTTTGTTGATTTTCGATGTCTTTGAAAATACAATTATATTTCTTGGAAAACATGCATATAGATATTCATTCTTTTACTTATGCTGTAGAAAATTACGTCTTCTTCCAATTTCATACTCAAAAGAGTATTATTCGGTTTTAAAAAAAGTGTCTAATTGTGAGATTTTTGTAATACCGTTAAATGGCCGTTCATGAAACCTCATGTATCTGCGCTTACGAATGTGGATTGTAAAGTTCAGAATATTGCTCAAATCCACTGCTTAAATTTATGAACCTCATATGGTCTCCTCTTAACACCGTAGTGAATTGCATGGTTTTCCATGCACGGGAAATATACGGCCTGTAGTTTTGAAAACCTGAATGGAAGTGTAGCAGCAAGTTGGGTACAAAATTATTCGGAAATTCAAAAAGTTTTTTAAAACCGAATTATACTTCTCTTTTGAGTTTGAAATTGGAAGAATACGTGATTTTCTACCGAATAAGTAAAAGAATGAATATTTTATGCATGTTTTTAATGAAATATAATTGAATTTTCAAGGACATTGAAAATCAACGAGAAAATTGCATACTGAATAAGTTGTCATTTTTTGCAGAGCATAGATCTTGCATGCAGCCGACAATAAGTTCTTTCAAAAGCCGACACCCAGAGTTAACTAGATCATTATATCTTTATGCTGCATCATGATTACTTTTACAACACTATTTAATTTGTCTTTTCGAAAAGAGAATGCATTTCGAAATTTTGGTTGACATTTCATGAGTTAGCACATCTACTGTATATGTTGAACTTAGAAGGCTCGTCGGACAAAGTCGAGTTGTACTCGTGAATTTTCGAGCTGGTGACACCAAGCCGTCGTCAGACGAAATAAACAGAAGAAAGTTTAAAAGAAGACGAAGGCACGATCAGCGGGACCGTAGATTTTTTCGCCTGAGCTTTCGAACTCGAACTGGGGTTCATTATCAGAGACTGCTTGAGTGTGAACATTTATATCGCTGTTCCTTGCCGGGGGAACTACGGCCGTGACTAGGTACGGTTTGTGCCGCCTGGTCCACGATGGTCCCCCGGCGTGGTGACGCCGTTTGTACTTCGCGACGATATGAGTTTTGATATCTGGCTGCGTGGGCGGAGCACGTGATAACACGCAGGCAAATCGATGTGTTTGTTGATAGAGTTGGTGCTCGAAATCCACGCCTCCAACAGTTCCCGAGAGCCATTCGAGATGACAAAGTAAGTTGATCAGACCAAACTGGTTCACGTGACAGAGCAGCCACTGACAGGCAAGCAACTAATGCATGAAATGGGGTGGACACATAATTAGGCTAGGATCTGTGGCGGGGTAGGCGAAGGCGAACTGTTGCAGCTCCCTATGTAGAAGGGTAGGGAAATGACGATTTAATGGGAATATGGACAATGAATTTACTTTTTATCGATCCGGCGTGCGGGCAGAAGTCAGTGGGCCAACGTAGAGGTGTTAGGGATTGCAGTTGCGTTTCGCTGTGTATGTGGTAGGGGGTGGCGAAACAGTGCGATTATACATGGCCCAGTATAGGTTAGCGGTTGTTGTTAGGTCGTGGGCACAAGTCAGTGAGCCGGGCACGCAAACCTTTGTAATGAGCGTCCAGATCGACATGGCGATGAATGCTGGAAGTATTGTAGTACCAGGTCTCGAAAAATTCACGAGCCTGTTTGGTGTTTGCCATTTTATTTACTACGTTTGTGACATCAAAATACATTCTATACATCTTAAATCAAACTTTAATAAATTACAGCGTTTCTAAACAACGCAACACTGCCTTTAATATTTTTTTATGTTTCTAATTTTGTGCGGTTGTGTTTCATTAGCAAATGTATTGGAATTATGTAATGGTGTCCGTTTGCGAGTGATTGGCGATCATTTGTGAATTTCGATACTTTTCGTGATTTACGTTACCTACTGTAGTTTGATTTCGGCAAATTCTGGTCAGACAAGTACAGTTATGTGATAAGGGGCAGAGATAAACATGTCAGTCAATGCGTTGTTACAGACAGGCTCTGGTGCAGTAATTAAAGGTTTCGCGATGGGACCTTGTAAAGCTTTGCTGGAGTCGACATGATGTCCAGAATCAACTACAGGCGCGAGAACGGCGCCGTTTGAACGTCTTGTTCTGCCTCTTTTCAGCCATGCCGGGAGGTGTTTTCGCCTTCTCTTGCATAGACGCCGACCTGTAAGACCACTAAAACTCACTCCATAGCAGCAAGTAAAGGAGGGCTTGGCCAAGATAAAACAACATTTAACACGATCCACAGTCAACCGACGGTTAATTGGGGTCCCTTTGTCTGATATTGCCAATGCGTCGTGATAGCTTTTATTGATGATACCGGAAATCGTTTGGGCATCAGCAAAGCTTTTACAAGGTGCCATCGATCTACCCTAAGTTATTAACCAGTCAGTAGGTTACCAAAACCCACCTTGTGCGCACAGAAGAACTTCATTCAGTCTCCGCGCTTACCCTTGTCAAAGGTTGGCTAACCACACACAACTGTCTACGCCCATTCTTTCCTACCTAGTCTGCATCTTGAAAAAGACCAACTAGAGCCGTTTTTTCACTCATCTACCCCGTCGCATATAAATGCATTGGCCTGACAAGACGTTATCGAAAGCAGCACTCGCTCGCCGATGTTTTGCCGCTGCATGGCGCAACTGCGAGGGGTTCGGCTCGTCAGTGGGTTCCCAACATTCCCAGTGTGTTTTCTAGTAGATAATCCAATTTAGAAATTGTCACTTTTTAAAATTCTCGGTTTGAGCCTATAGACCTTGAGTAAACCGATCTACTTCAACTTAGTAGATATTTTCTGAAAAAAATAAAATGCGACAATTTCTAATTAAGAGCTTCTATCAGAAAACACATCACTGACGAGCCGAATCCCTCGCAGATGCGCAATGCAGCGAAAAAACTTCGGCGAAACACGCGTGTGTGGACTTTGGGCTAGTACCTGTGCTGCTAATAAGATATCACATTATCCTAATATAAAATATTACGTCATTAGACCGTCAGGAAGAACGATATGCTACTGATTTCCCGTTAGCAGAATATATGTTTAATCAAAATACACAACTTAAAAGACATCTGTTTTCGAGGCCGTTTAGGCGTATTTGATTCCAGGCGCACTGATTCGGGTAGACGTGATAATCGAAGCTTACTTTGGCAAAAAACCTATTCGTTTTAAAAGGGCAACAGCTGATCGGTCTGATTGTCTAAATGGCACAGACAAACCGTGCCTGAACTGGACATTTTAGAAAATTTCGATTTGTGCATATGGATAATACCCCATTTTGTACAATTTGTGTCGCCGCATACACTAAACTACTACCTTCTTTGCTTTTCGTGACTATATCTCGACACCGGGCCCAGGTGCGGGAGGAACGAGTGCGGTAAATGCGACACAAGTCTACTTTCACTAAAGACTAATTCACGCGCAAGTCATCGTGTCTGCAAGCACCCCGCTGTGGAGGACAAGGTGGGCATCGTTGACAACAACGGTCTAACTATAATCTCCGTCTGTAGGAAACGGGCGAATGCCGACAGCGACCAACCGTCACCTCAAAACAGATTAACAGCGCGACTTCAAAAGGGATTTACTGTTTGGACAGTTCGCTAGCACTGCCTTTTCTGGAAGTTGGCTCTAGAGGATTCTCGGACGTAATGGACGGTCTTAACTCGTCTAAGCGATCACGACAGAAAGAGTGCCGATACAGAGGCATTGAGCTGACTTTGCCGTTTTTCAACCAGTTGTGAAATTAGCCACCACCTGAATTCGCAAACACAAATATATGTATGCGGAAAATATCAGACGAGTCATCTGCGCTGTATGCGCTGGCATGTTTGTGTTTTTGGTTCCAGATGGCGATTAGAGTTATGAGCGGCTCAAAGGACATATAATAAGACCGAGTTGGTGTTATACCAGTCTCCTTGCAACGTCGGCAACAGCGAGGAGGCTATATTAATATCTTCCGATGAGCTTTTTAACTGTGTAAAGCAACGCTCCAGATGAATGGCACGTTTATCAGAATAGGTTTAACAAACACCTAAGAAGACTTATGCTTGTGGGTCACGTCTACCAGTACGATAACACGAATACCGAACTAATTTCAATTCAATTCACTAATATAACAATGACACTAAATCCTACCTCAGTTCAAAGCAATTAATCGCTTTAAGAAGTGGATAACGCCCGAGGGTAAGTAGTGCATTTCCAATAGGCTCTTTTAAGGCGCTGAATATAAGGTCGAAATCCGATCACTTTCTGACGTCGCAACAAGTATAAAACGTGCGATCTTATTGTTCTTAACGATAGCGAGCTGTATGAAGAATAGCATTCCTGCAATGACAAGGTGTTTTAAACACAAATATCCCATATGTCATTTTTTGTGCGGATGATTGAATAGCTAGATGCCGCAATGTTGATCCCATGTGTCCTGATTTCATAAGACACCTGGTTTAGTCCATTCCGACAAAGGATTTGTTCAAAAATGGCAAAGGTCGCCCTGATTGATACACTTAATAACTCAGCAAATCTGCGCTTGAATCGAACAATTCTGGAACAATCGGACGAAGGGTGACGGAAAATATGTCTGCTTAAGCAAAGCAGTGAATCTGTAATGCCCCTACTTCGAACGCCTGTCTCAAAGCTGCATCTCTTGAATGTTTCTGCTAGTGTGTGCAAGGGCTGTCTGGCATTTATCTGCTCGGATTTCCAACTGGCCAATTAAATTTAAGATCGGCGCAGAAGTGCCCTGGCTTAGGACACTTTGTGACGTCCCTTGGACTAAACAGAGTTGTTTGAATGATGTTACAGTTTTTGAGCGCTGATCCAGGATGAAGATGACGTGTTATCGCAAATAACCACCGTTCTGTCCTCCCATCCGCGCCGACCTCCGTACCGCCACTACCGCGACTACCGTGCCGTATTTCATCGTCCTACACTGTCCCATCGCACGGTCAGTCCCCGGAGTTGTCGACAACCTTACCGGCTTTCTATCTGGCTTGTTGGCATCACCTCTTCCTCCAGACGGATCATAATTTCTGCTATATTCCCCCCGTTGTATCGTTTAACATTTCCATTTGTATCCATCCCGCTGCACTTAATATACAGTAGGTGGCTGACTCATGAAATGTCAACCGAAATTTCGAAATGCGTTATCGTTTCGAAAAGATTAATTAAATAGGGTTGTAAAACCAATCATCGTGCGACATGATTCTATAATGATCCAGAGTATCGGTTTTCGAATGAACGTCTTTCCGGCTACATGCAAAACTATATTCTGTAAAAATGACTAAACAAATTGTATTTCTTAAAGTGATTTTCAATGCACTAATAGATTCAGTTATATTTAATGGAAAACATGCATACACATAGTCATCCTTTTGATCATTTGGTAGAAAATTGCGTTTTCTTTCAATTTCACACACGAAGGAAGTGCATAATTTGGTTTTAAAAAGTGTCTAATTGTAAGATTTTTTTAAACCTTGAAATGGCCCATCATAAAACGTCATATCTCGCCATTAACAAATGTGGCTTTTAAAGTTAACAATGTGGCTCAAATCCACTGCTTAATTTTATGAACTTCAAATGGTCTCCTCTTAATACCGTAAAGAAATGTATGGTTTTCCGTAAGCGGAAATTATACGGCTTGTAGTGTTGGCAAGTGTAACGGCAGGTGGTGCTCACAATTATTGCGGAATTGGAAAAGTTCTATAAAACCAAATTATACCAATCCTTCGAGTATAAAATTGAAAGCAAATGTAATTTTCTACTAAATGAGTAAGCGAATGACTATGTTTATGCATGCTCTTCATGAAATATGATTGAATTTTTAACGGCTTTGAAAATTATTGGGAACGATGCATGCAAGTTAGCATGTTCATACTGATAAAATGTTAACCTAAATTTCAAAATGCGTTCTCGTTTCGAAAAGATAAATTAAGTACAATTGTAAAAATAATCATCGTTCAACATAATTCCATAAAAATACCTTTACAACAGGACGCCGGCCCTCGAAGAAACTTATTTTCGACTGCATTCAAGAACTTTATTTTGGCAAAAAATGACTACTTGAGTTGCATGCAATTTTCTCATTGATTTTCGATGCCCTTGAAACTTCGATTGTATTTCATGGAAGCCACGTATATAGATATTCATTATTTTGCTTATTCGGCGGTTAGAGAGAACATTCAAAAGCCGACCTCCTGTAACGTACGACATATGATAGTTTTATGCCCCATAATGGTCGGTACTGTAACCTTACCTATGTAATCCTCCCTAATCAAAAACGAATTTCAGAATTTCGGTCAATATTTCATGACATCGGTAAATCACTGTAGGCTTCTGTGACCGTGATGAAGCCTAAGGGATGCGAACATGCAGCGGCACACATATCACAAATTTCTCTCTTGACAACTTCAAGTCAGTTTTCCCGCGCAGTTTGATGTAATCACGACAGAGAGAATCCAGTTACCGACATCTTTTCATGAAGCGAGCCCATGTCATCAAATAACCTCAGCCTATCGAATGCAATCGATGCTTCTAACAGAGCAGTTCCGCAATCGGTGCCGGAATCCGGACGTACTTCGCGGTATCCATTATAATACTTCCACTACTACCAGTGGTATCTTCTCACTCAGTCGCGCAAATACCGACGGTGCATACGGATTTGATCAAACAAACAACCCCACCATCGGCTTCATTCCAGCCAGTCGTAGCCGCGGTCTCTATGACAGTCCATCGATGACGGACGGCTGCCCTTCGCATGATCTTAACAGAAAGATGTTGCATGAGTTGCTATTTGTGCAAATCATAAACACTCACCTCCCTGGAAGTTGGCTGTGAATCTCTGGTCTCCGTTTGAATTGTCTGAGATGAGACGCACCGTCATCGTGTTAGAAGTCGATCGCATGGTCGTTGGTAAATCGAGACCACAGAGTTTGCGTAGAATGGACGAAAAGTGCGAAGGACCATCAAAGATTTCCAAGTGATTGAATGAGCAGTTCACTAGTTCACGAAGCTAAGGAAAATAAGACTCGGTAGTAGGCGAACACTGTCAGCAATAAAAAAACTATACAACTTCAAAAAAGATTAACAGTGGGACAAGAAGTTGATTGGCTGGTATATTTCAGTTGCGGTAACGACAGAGGATATAGGAGGAAAATGTGGTAGGCAAACATAACAAAAGAGCAATTAGAAACTGAATGGTGCATTTTGATTTAAGGACATTTTCGCTATTTGCAACATAGACAACGCTTCTTTCATATGCCTGGACACATTTTTGCACTAAAGAAAGCGCAAGCAAACAATGTATTCGCCGCCGTAAGCGAAGGAGGTAAAACAGGAAATATTATATTCACAGGCATACAAGGTGTACAGCAAAGATGTCCCACATGACACCTGTTTGAAGCACAGCTGCTGCATTCTCTGTTGGTGAGGATGGAGCCTGTCGAACTATCGTGTTTGTGTTTTTACGGGGATATAATACTTTCCTCCCTTTAACAACCACTAATCAATCTAAGATCCTGGGAAGACCACGCCTACAAGAATTGGGGTCGCAATCCTAACAGCCCGTCGCATAGTCGAGATCGGAGTGGATATGAAAAAACACAAGCCTCGTGCACCGCGGATCATTTTTGAAAAGACCTAACACTCATTTCTCGACTGTCGCGAACGAAGACGTCCAACGCGTGTCCCAGGGGAGTGGACACAAGATAGAAGGTTGCGGACGAGCCAGCTTATAGTGTGACGGGTTTGCCTTTAGTCCACCACACCCTCTCCTCCCTACCCAACCTAGCTCAGGTGTCAGGACGACGTGAGGCAGGCCTGGTCAGTTTGTCAACATGAGCCACACACAGCAGGTGCTAGGTGTTTATGAGGACAGCTCCGGTTTAGCGTTTGTCAGAACCTCAACGAAATGGGGTTCCCCTAACCGGGACGACTGCAAGGGGTTGGTGAAAAGAAACGGTAGACGTCCAGGAGCAGGGCGATAAAATCCCCTTAGACGTCTTTGCCGTGCTGGTGAGACAGTCGTTTGGGTCACCGCAGGGTGCCAGCAATCATCTTATCCACATGAGGCTGTCGGTACATGGAAAGAAATTCGACCCCATCGTCGACACCAAGGTCGACCAGTAAACAGAGACGGCAACATGACCCACAAGTCCTGTGACGTCTTACGCGTCCTCAGCGTCACCGTTCCGAAGACGAGCCAGCTGTCTGTCCTTGACGGCTTGACGAGGAGCGCTTAGTCGGCAGGGAATTGAGAGTGATCTCTACGGAACGGAATCCACTCTGAACAAATGCGCCCAAGCAGAACTGCGTATTCGATCCCATCATATTTGGTCCAATTTTCTCGGCCATGCACCCAGACGCCTATGCCGGTGGGTGGTCAGAAATAGCCTTGACTGTCAGCCAGATGGACAAATGCAGGCAGGCAGTCCTGTTAGTCCTCAGTCAGTGGTAGCAACCTATTCTTCGTGGATAAACAGACAGACCGTTGAAGTGATTAAGTTTATTCAACCGACACTGACTACGCCGGGTCACATGGACACTTACCTCAAAGGGGTCGATTGAAAGGCTAACGACCTGTCCTGGGGGGACCTCAATATTCCAGATGCAGTCCTGATCTGGCATTTGGGTGTGCGGATAACCGGGGCTTCTGAATTTTCCCCTGTCTGCTTTCATGCTGCCACCGCAAACAGCTAATTTTTGAAAATAAATCAGTATAGTCAGTGAGTTAGTGGGATGTTGCCGCTTCTTTGCTGGCGGGAGTAGGGATACCTTTTTCGTCATTAGATCTCAACTGTGCTGCATCAAATAAATAAATAATTTCATTTCATTGTTCTAAAAAACCGAATGAGGCTCATTTAAATTTTCCTTAAATGCACTTATAATTCCCAAACTCCTAATATTGTATAGTGATTAGTCTGTTCGATTAGTTCGCAACGTTTTAAAAATTATCAAAGATTTCCCTCGTAAACGTAATAATTTGAGATCGCTTGAGGAAAGAATGGTCATCACAACGGACATGAGAATTTTAGCATTTCATGCAAAATTGTCGACCAATAACAATTCATCCCTAGAGACTGCATTTCATACTGCTCATACATTACTGGGATTGTCTAATCAATAAATAACATGACGTTAAAGAAGTAATCATACTTTGGTTGCGCATATATTCTAATGCTTTGCCGCCCCTACGTCAATGAAGGGCAAAATATCATTGAATTCATCCTTCCCGACAAACTAGAGATTAGATGGGACATCTGAACCACACACCGAGTCAATCCTTTTAATTACAACCTAATGCACAAATTGCGGAAGATATCCATATGCTATTTCGCCGTCTGGTGAATTACATATTCACGCATTAATGATATCATTAAATAAGATAAAGCGGTAGGAAAAGTTGAAAACTCGACTCACCTGTGCATGTCTTGCCGTTCGGATGTAGATTGTATCCACGATGGCAGCGACACTTGTAACCGTCCGGAATGTTGACGCAGATATGCTCACAGCCGTGATTGGTGGTCCCGCAGAGGCCGATTTGTTCAGGGGATACTAATACCAAATGGCTTGCTATTAGTATAGCAATAAAAATATTTTGCGAATCTTGATTTCAGATTCACCTCCCTACGCACTGGCTTAAAATCGAAGATTTGACGAATGGCAGTCTGATTTAGCTGTAATCACGGGTTTTCCCTATGAAGAAACTGTGCAGGGCATCATGTATGGAATGAATTTAAGCTTCGCATTTTATACGAAGGCAATTCCTGACCACTGCGGACTGCGCCGTAGTGCAAGTCATTAAAAACATGCGTGGAGGAAAAAAGACTGTTCCGTTCATTGCTGTGCAAAAAGTGCTACTTCCTCTGTAACAGCAGCGATAATTATATTTAAAAAATGCGGCAGACGCACGCCTATCCACTAGAATCAAGGATCAATGTGGCTTAGAAGGGATATCGGCGGTCACGAACAGGTTTAACTCGTTTACGCGAACACAACAGAAGGAGTGTCCGCTGAAGGCACTGATTCGAGTTCATTTCATCGTCGTTCAGCCAATCGCAACATTAACCACCGCCTAAATCCACAAATACAATTATTTGCATGCGAAAAATATCAAGGGAGTCTTCTGTGCTGTGTATGCTCATACCTTTGCGATTCTGTTACCAGATGGTGATTATATTTGTGATTGGTTTAAAGAACATATAATGAAGATTTTCTTATCGAACAGAGTGGTTGTAGATTGGAATGCCTTGCCTGAGGATGTTGTTATTTCGGGATCCGTAGGTACTTTTAAGCGGAGGCTAGATCAGCATTGGAGCGCGAACCACATTAACGCCGATCTACCGCCCCCTTGATATCAAACACTGTCCATTTAGTGTTATGACGATACTACTACCAACATTTAAGTTACTAACGTTCATGTAATTTATTAATGTAGACCACGTCACACACGCTGCTCGCATTCACCACGATGCCCGTAGACTAAAAAAATTTACTTATTTTCCCGTATCTTAAGTTTGCTTCGACTCTCCGCTGTCTATAATCCACAAAGCAAGTTATTGTGTCTCTAAATTCTGTTAACGCATGGCATTCTGTTCATCCGTACAGTTTGCTATTCCCCTCGCATTTCTTTCATGTTACTTCCTTTGCATTTACTCCATATACTTCTTCTGCATGTAACCAATAGGAACTTCAAAGATACACACCTACTTTCCCTGAAATATGCTGATACTGATACTAAAAAGTCTGAAATGGCGTTGCGCCATTCTTCCTGCATCGTTGTCAACACCGAGGGTATTATAAAAGTACCTTCTGATGAGCTATTTAACTGGAGAGATCAACACGTTGGACGAGTAAAGCCGTTACCGAAATCGGTCTAGAAAACATCAGGACAAGTTTATGACTATGAGTTCAGGTCAGAAACGCGACCACACAAAAATCCAACCAATTTTAACTTCGGTCACTGGTATGATAACAGCGCCACAATTAATCGCCTTAAGAAGCAAATACGCGAAGATCAGTAATGAATTACTAATGGGCTATTGTAGTAGGCGAAGAAGAATTTGAAAAGCCAGTCTTTTTAACGGCTCTATAGGTATAGGAATATGTGTAAAAGAAGACAAAGGATTCATCACTGGGACGGTAGTTTTATTAACCTGAGCTTTCGAACTCGAACAAGGAGTTCGGCATCGGCCACCGATGGTTTGCAACAACGCGTAAATAACTATAGAGCCTTTTCGTGAGGGGGCGGGGGATTGCGTCAGTGTTTAGGCCTGGTTCGCGCTATCTGGCTCAGGATGGTCTCACGGCGTGGTGACGTCGTTTGACCCTGTCGGCGATGTGAGTCGGGCCACCAAGCAGCGTGGAGAGCACGTGATTACAGGGCGGGGAGGGGTAAATCGATATGCCTATTGATGGCGTTGGTGTCTGACACCCAAGTCTCCCACCCACACCGTCTTGTTGCTGCCCCGCGCCAGTATCCGCAGCCTAGCC
>CACRXP010000187.1:763890-887366 GCA_902702965.1 Spirometra erinaceieuropaei | reverse complement strand
TCGCGCGCCACGCACATGCAGCCAGGTGGCCCGACTCACATCCCCGCCAGGGTCAAACGCCGTCACCACATCGTGACACCATCCTGGACAAGGTGGCTCGAACCAGAGCCCTCCCCCCTTCATCCCACCCTCTCAGTAGACTATATAATCTTTCCCACGTCGTTGAACTCCAACAGTGTCCGATGATAAACTCATTTTCGTGTTCGAAAGCCACAGCCCTTTTAATCGCGCTTTTGCCTTCTTTTCAACAAAAACCTGGGATGTGCATATTCCCTTCCATTCCTTTTTTTACCTAACCGATTGCAAGGCTGTATAAATGACTACATTTTGCGCTGACTAGGTGATCACATTTCAAAGGACGCGTAATCCGTGGTCCATTTTGACGAAGACCATCTTTGTTTCAAAATGGCAAGCATCACACTACTTGATCCACTTAACAGCCCAGCAAACTCGCAACTGCAATGAATAACTTGAGATTAATCAGGCGTGCATGCGCAGATAAAACCCCAGCTTGAGCAAAGTACGAATCATGTCGATAATGCAAATCGTTACTAAAACACGCCCCAGACGCTTACCTTTCTCGAAGCTGGCGGCGAATCTTTGACTTCCGAGCACACTGTCTGTGGTGAAACGCACGGTCACCCTGTTAGATGTCGATATGATGGTTGCCGGTTTATCAAGGCCACAAAGCTTGCGCAGAATGGGTGAAGATTCCGAAGGACCATCGAAGATTTCCAAGTGATTGTATGAGCAGTCCGATTGTTCCTCAAGCTATGAAATTTAAAATAGCAGTAAATAGCTGTTGTCGGTAGGTGTCAAATATGTCCGTTATTGTGGTTCAAAAGGAAATGTGCTAACAATATCCTAGTGAAGTAGTTCATTTAAATTGTGATTTTAGCAAACATTTCGAGATGATTTTTTATGGATAGAAAACCCCCTAGACCGCTGCCCGAGCAGATCGTTAATAGCTTCTATTCCGTATTAACTTACTTAGAATCAGAATAGTATTACCCAAAAGACAAGGGAGACTGGAATGGCCATTTCTGGCTTATTAGCCGTCGTCAGCGAGCCGTACCCAAGCCCGAAGTGCGGAACACCTGAGCCTCGAACTCGCGACTCGGGCTTGGGTATGGCTGGCTGACGACGACTTATGAGCCAGAAATGGCCATTTAAGTCGCCCTTGTCTTTGTCGGTAATACTATTCTGCCTATATATCATGCGCCGCTGTGCGCCTGCTGGCCGGGCTCGAGAGAGAGCCCTTAAGGCACAACGGAACGAGTGAGTTCCGTATGAACGATCGGTGAGCGCCCCCCACCATTTCTTAGAATCGCATTGGTCACCCAAACACCTGTAGGTTTATCCAAACCATGATCTGCGACCCCCTAACTTTTCTCTCCTACACCTATCGCACGGCTTTGCCGACGATTACTCATTAAACTTTTCAGAACGTATCTGTCTCGTTTATGTATGTTAACATATATAGCAACGAGGAGGGACGACAGAGAATGCGAGTAGATTGATGCAGTACTGTTTCGGGCTTATTGTGCCTTCGTTCAGCCAATCATAACCCTGACCAGCAGTTGGACCAGAAACACAAACACGCGCATTGGCAAACGTGGTGCAGTTTGTCCGCCACTGGTATCTACCAGATGGTTCAGATGTACTTTATTGCACCGAAGTTCACCAGTGTTTCGGCACCTGTCACTCTATGTTGCTGCATATCGGGCATCTCTTCAGTCGGTAATGAGCACACATTAATCTCTTTGCTTTTCAAAACAAACAAGCACCGTATGGGTAGCGAAAGTCAAACCAGTGGCAAAGGCTAGCCAACAGATCGGTGAACATCCATTCCTGATTTAATAAATAACTGATCTGCGGCGACATATAAGTACAGGTGGCGATGCACGGATAAATTTCGTCCGATGATATGCTTATGATCCATCTGGTAAGCCCCAGTGGTGGACCAACTGCGTCAGGTGTGTCTGTGCGCATATTTATGTTTCTGTCACGAAGGCGTGTGATCCCCAGTGTTACGCATTATATATGATATGTGTCCTATGACACTGCGACGGTTGTCGCCAGTAGCAAGCCGGCGAGTGGACAGAACGAGATCGAGCGGGATCCTGCCCAACAGGGGGGTCGTACGCCTAGCTGATCTATTTATATACCTCACTTCCTAAGGCTTATGACGTACTGATGATCGGTAACGACCACGAACCTGCCCCCTGCGTCTGGTCTGTTGCACTCTTAACGAGCTGCTTATGGAATGCATATATATGCATATAGATGCTGAAGATAGACAGCTCCTCAAACAAAATCGATTTGTACTCATTAATTTTCGAGCTGGTGAAACCAACCCCTCGTCATAAGAAACAAACAGACGAGAAAGTGAGATGATCAGACCGAATCGGTTGGCGTGTCACGGCAGTCACTGCCAATAGAAGCGAAGAGCCGAGTTCCAGGAAGCAGTCTTGAAGAAGGAGACACGATCGCCGGGACAAGAGCTTTATTAGCCTGACGTTTCGGATTCCTACTCGAATCCATCATCAGAGGCAAAAGAGCAGAAACGGGTGGTTGTTGCACAAGGGGCTGCGGTATTTATAGGATGCAGCAGCCATGCTACCGCCTGCCTATGAACGTTCACGGCTTCCCCCTTCATCCGGGATTGTCACACTTGGGGTGATCATTGCTTGATGGCCGACATTCGAGTCGATAATTGCCGCAATTTCATCACGTGCGTTGGATGTTGGCGTGATGATTGCTCGACCATCTGATGCGTTGACCCGGGTGTTGGGAAGAGTGTTCACCAGTGCGCTCCCCGCGTGGCCAATTACTCCGCCTAGACGAAGTCTCAGCACGCTGTATTGAATGGGAAGATCGTTGCACTTGTTGATGGACTGGGGGCCAGTAAACCATGATTCCAGTAGCTCTCGGCTCACTCGGTTGTCACCTCTTGCGAGAATTTCGGCATCATCGAATTTAAATGTGTGGCCGGGTCTCGTCGAATGAGCCGCAACTTGAGAGCTGGAGTCATTTCTGCGCACCGCTGCCGCGTGTTCGGTCATTCTCGTTCGGAGCTGTCTTCCGGTTTCTCCGACGTAGTTGCTTTGTCCGCAACTGCACCAGATCCGATAAACGACTCCAGACGTTTCTAGCCGTGGCAGTGGGTCTTTCGGTTTCATGATAAGACGCCTGATGGTTGCCTCCGGTCTGTGTGCCACTCCAACCCCAAGTGGTGCGAGAAGGCGGCTGACAGCTTCCGAAACGTTCTTGACATACGGAAGTGCCCGCCAAGACTTGGTGTCCGTGCGGTTAGGCCTTTCGTCCCTTTTGCGTATGCACCGGTCGACGAAGTTGCGCGGGTAGCCATTGGCTTTGATGACCCGTCGGAGGTATTGTAGTTCAGCAATTTTGTCTTCCGGCTCACTGCAGTGCGTTTCGACACGCCGATAGAGCGTCCTTACACAACTGCGTTTGTGGCTGATTGGGTGGTTACTGTTGAAGTTCAGTACTTGCATCGTATTAGTCGCTTTCCTGAACACTTTGGTCTTTAGTCCACCACAATCCTTGCGGCATACGAGGACATCCAGGAAGGCCAGCTGGTTGTTCTCTTCCTCCTCCATCGTAAATTAAATGTCCGGGAAGACGGCGTTGAGATGTTCTTGGAATGTCAACACCTGATCCCGTTCGTTCGTCATCGAACACCTGATCGACACTGTCAAGTATCCATAATCAAAGAACGGAGTCTAATAACGAGCGAAAACAGTGGAAATGACCTCATTATATAGAAAAGGGCATGTTCTTACTTTCACGATTGACAAATATTAGCTTGTCTTTGGAATGAGAAAGAAACGGCCAAAAGTGTCAAGATTTTACTTGACCTTACCATGCAAAAATGCGAATTACACAGAGATTGTTCAACGGAGTGCCGTTATAAAACACTTCTTAAAGAGGTAACTTATGAAGGAAAGTTTTAATATTGTTCGAAGGCATATTCGTTTTTCATTTCCTTTGTGGACAGTCATTTTTTCTCGAAAATGATATTCGATGTGTGAATGAGTCTTCAAATGTGTTTTAAACGACCATCTTCGTGAAAAGGAACGCCCGAACACTCATTAATTCGGTAAATGCCTTCAAGGATAATCTTATTTTAAAGTTTTCAACAGACAGGTAATTCAGAATCTGTCTTTATGAAAGATCGGGTGAAAACACTGAAGGTTGTGAAGTATTCAGCAACATTTCGGTGCCGATCTGAAACTCACCGTTATCAAAAACGAACGAAAAGCTCTCTCTATAAACAAAAAATGGTATGTTTACGATTACGCCTGTCAGTTCTATTTAAATTTATTAGGCACCCACCAGCCTCATAGCATGTCACCGTATGAAAAGGTTTGTTCCTACCATGTCCGCATCTCTGAAATCGGGCAAACCTCAGGTTTTCTCGTTGAATCTCATCTCATTTAATGGAAAATACACAAGGATAACACAAAGCGCCGGAAAACCGTTTTTGAATCTACACTCGGAATGTAGGCAGTTAACAATCCGTCGTACATGAAATCACCGTGATAAATAAACGATATTTAGATGTTAACTTCACTTAAACACTGTTATATTATATCATTTTATGTCTACTTTCATATTTGCTACGTTTTTGTTATAAAAATGTATTCTGTACATTTAGAAACGAAGGTCGCTGAATTAGAGCCATTTCTGAAGTTTGCGCTTTTCTAAAAAAATCGGCATTTCTAAAAAACGCAATGCTGTCTTTAATATTTCTTTTATGTTTTATATTTTTTTAAATTTTACTTAATTAACGCAGAAATCGGACTCATTAAATGGTGTCGGACTTCAAGTGATTCGCAATCATTCGTAAATTTCGACACATTTCCTGAGTTAGGTCCCTAACAGTATAGTGCGATTATGCATGGCCCGGTATGAACTAGCGTCGATCGTTTAGTCATGGACGCACGTCAGTGAGCCGGGCACATAGACCGTCATGATGGGCGTCCAGATCGACATGGCGATTAATGATGGTAGTGTTGGAGTGCCAGACCTGGAGGAATTCCCGAGCCTGTTTGGTGCTTGCCATGGCAACAACTTCACTTCCTTACCAATTGAGGCGATGGTCGCATTCAAAGGGTCACGTCGACGGATGGCTAGTTTATGTTCGTTTATACGCGTCCCAAGTCGTCGACCTGTATGACCGGCATAATCGCAAGAGCAGTTAGCACACGGAATGCGGTAGAGGACATTGTCTGCTGCTCTTTGGATATAGGATCTTTCACACGAGGCAGTGTTGAGCGCATGGAAGACGTCGGGTTGTGGGCAATGAAAATGCCAAACCGGTTTAATTCTCAGTCGATCGTTTCGGAAATGTCCTGTATGTAGGGTAGAGATTGGGATTTTCGTGGTTCTAGTCCCTCATTAAAAGAACGCCCTGTAGTTGTCTCCGATGTCTGGGACAATTTTTCACAAAGCTGACCGGGGATCCGTTGAGCCGGAATAACCGGTACAAGAAATCGAGTTCTTTTTTAAGTAGATCATTGATGCTGCTTTAACGATAGGCTCGGTAGAGAAGGATTCGGACACAGCTCCGTTTATGAGCTGCAGGATGGTTGCATTCTTAATGAAGAATGACGTCAGCAATGGAGTCTTTTCTGCAGACGCTCATTATAATGCCGCCATCACTGAGCGTTTGGATAATAACGTCTCGAAATAGGAGAATGCCTCCTGTCGCCTCCTTGCGAGTTAACTGGATAGCTTTGAAGACGCTCTTCAGACTCAGATGCAATTGCTTAATTTCGCAGGTATTCATGATAGCAAACGTATAATCTACGTGTCGGAGCCACATTTTGGTTTGAAGGTCCGCATAACTTCCTCTTGTAGTTGTTGTTATACCAGATCAGCTAGTAGACCTGATATTGGCGAGCCCATTGGTGTACGCCTAACCTTCCCGACGAGCCTCCTATCTGCATCATATTATCTCGGAAAGCACACTTCTTCAGCTATTAAATATGTACATATATATTCCCGATCACAGCCGATAGGACAACAGGCCCGTGGCTCAATGGTAGAGCGTCAAACTCCATGGCCAAAGATCCCGGGTTCGAATCTCATGTGATCCACACTTGGGGTTGGGTATGACTGGCTGATGACGGCTAAGAAGTCACAAATGGCCATTCCGTTCTCCCTTGTCTTTGTCGGCTCCATCTTCACAACATATATCTCTAGTTGCTGTGCGACTGCCTGCAAGGATTTACGTATGAGCCCCAAGGCACAACAGAACGAGAATGTTCAGTAACCCGATCGGTGAGCGCCCATCTGTCATAATATATATATATATATATATATATTATATGACCCATCTGGTAGGCCTCAGTGGTGGACCGACTGCGCCAGATGCGTCTGTGCGCATGTTTGTGTTTCTGGTCTCAGCTGCTGGTGGTCAGGGTTATGATAGGCTGAATGAAGGCAGAATAAGCCCGAAACAGTGCTGTATCAATCTACCCGCATTCTCTGTCGTCCCTCCTCGCTGATATATATATATATATATATATATTGTCGTAAAGTTGTCCGACATTCAGTTTGCGATACCTGGTTTTCCCGCTGCAGATCAGCAGTCGTCAACCCACCGATCGGAAAATGGAGAAGGCCGCAACTAACAGAACGACCAATCGCTGCCTCTTGTGGTTAAAGCGTTAAACAGTGACCGTAAGAACACGTGATTGAACCTCAGTTGCAAAAAAATCAGTTTAAGTTGTCTCCTTTTACGTTTTTTGGCAGGCAGCATGCTACAGGTTTGATTTCCGTATAAGTGACTGCTGCTATTGTTTTGCTTGGTAAATAGAATGTATTTTTATAATAATCTGGGAGGTAGCTGCACTAATACTATATGAACTTACTCCAAACGTCACGAATGAGAGAACAACGGCAAATCCAGCGGAGACTGCAATCTTCCAGATGCATTGTTTGTTTGGCAGGTAGTTGCTTGGATATCCGGGGCTGATGAAAAAGCCCTTGTCCGCTTTCAAGCTCTCACCGCAAACAACTGAGTTGCAAAAATAAATCAAAACATTTTGCAATTTCGCCTTTACCAAACCATATTCTCATCATTCGCTATTAATGTCGGTGCACCGTATCAACAAATCATTGTATTTTATAGCATTACGCATTCATTTAAAATCCTCTGAATGAACTGTTAATTAACAAACTACTAAGCCTGCATGGCAAATGTCACTTGTACTAGTAAATCATAACGTTTAAGAAACAAGCGACGAATGTCCATTTATGAGCACTAAGTAGATAACATAATGACGTTCCTTAAATATCTTAAAACTTTGCTGAACTATAATCAATATTCCAGCCACTTTGAGTAAAATATCCACATTGAAAAAGCATTTTGTAAGTTTGTAAACAGTTTGTGAGTTCGGCTACTGACTGTATATTATTATTACTCTGATGCACCGGTATAATCAATTGATGTTTATTATTTTGAAATTGGAAGTGCTTCAAACGAAACATTTTTCAGGTTTCTGTCAGAATCTACTCATTGTTGCCCCTCTACGTTACCAGGCGTTATTCTGAAATAAATGAATACCAAATTGAACCTGAAGATTTCGGTATTTAGTGCCGAATTGTCCAGTTATTTTACTTCACCTGTAAACAGCGTATTATCCACATATCAGATATTACTGAAGATGCATAATGTTTAAATGATCATCCGTTTGATAAATAATCATAAATAAGTGCGGTCAGAAACTTTGCGTCATTTTACCATGAGCGTTTCTTACTTTGCCTGATCGATCTCCTAAAATGTTGACCGAAACTCTTAAATGTGTTTTCAATTAGAAAGGATTTCAAAAGTTGGTTTGTGCTATTGGTTATCTTACGGAAAATCCCTATGGTATTTCGGACTGGACAGGATACCGGCTTTTGAATGCACTTCTTTTAGATCTCCTGCGGAAACCACAATCGGTGAAAATCGGCTGCGTAAGTAACATACATTTTCCACACTGAATTTTTATGATCTGATATACTCGAGTATATTTTACAGAAACAATGCACTAAACATGCTTTCCTTTACTCGTTTGTTAAGAAATCATATTATCTTTATATGTTATACCAAAATAAAGTGTATATTAAGGTTTTGAAGAGGTTGTTCAATTCATGCATAATTGCTAGCCTTATCAGTCGCTGCATAAGCGGTTAGCGATTTTAGTCTGCAAGATGTATGCTGTCAGCGGAAGAAAAAACAAATATGTCTCTGTGCCTTTAAGAAGATACTATATAGAGTTCATAAAAGTTTGCAATGGGTGTGGAATATGTCGTGCATTTACTGAGAAGCATTGGTAAGCGGACATGAGCGATGCTGCATATATGGACATCGCATGGTCTTAAAAACCTCTTAACACATATTTATTGCCGACATCCGTTGTAAATATCCACTTGTCTCCGTGACGTGGTGTCGTGATTGGGTAAATCGACACATATGACCCGAACGGTCATCTGCATAAAAAAGTGTCCAAGAAATCACTACCTGTATTTTAAAGAGGAAAAAAATTCCTCGTTCGTCTATTACTAAATACCCCCTAGATATCAGTCACTGTGCTGACTGCCAAACATCCTTCCGAGAGTTTGTTTAGACACGACAGCTCGGATATTACGCTACTTGGAAGCAGACTACATTCCGCGGAGGATGCGTGACCTTTACTTAAAAACGTGTGTCAACCTCATCTTGCCCTGGTAATCGCCAGCTATTTGTTGTACGCACCCCATCTGCGTGCTAGATCGTAGTGTTATGCTACCATATCATTGGTTAGGGTGTGTGGGGTTAACCATGACATTGACGTTTTGTATTAATATTTTCTGCGGGAATTCCAATTTCCTTATCTTTCTCATTCGGAATATCTGCTATGAAGCGACAGGTCACAGTTGATACACCGTAATGAAATTTGTTAGGCTAACTAAATTCTGTCATGTATGTCTGTTCCAAATTCATATCAAGGACGTAGGGCTCCAAATAAATTAATTCCTCTATATTCACCTGCGGAAACGCAGTTTCTACTTAATTATTTTTACAAAGTATAAACATGAATTGGAACATTTTGGCAGTTACATGTTTGCTCTAATAACCTAGGTTTTAGACACTACCTTTTTCGCGCGTTAACTTAATCCTTTTTTCAGCCGGGTTTTTAAGTTACGGTATTTATGGATGAGTCTGTGTGCACCGAGCAATAACCTTGCTGACATAGGTTGATTTTTTTCTGTGCAAATTTAAATTGTCGTATGCTTCTTATTCGTTTTCAGTGCACCTAGTGATGGTTTGCAGGTGACGAGTTGTCGCGGAATTATGCTGTGTATGAGTCTCTTAAAGCTTAATGCAAAAATGATGAAAGATCGTATTTTTTTCTAATTGTAACTTTTACACTCAAATAACGCAAGCCTGAGGCTGGTGGCGACTGCAACTCCCACACAGAGAATCGCAGGTAACCAAGTCCGACTTCCAGCTATGCAAAAATGGCAAACGCGGCCAAAAGACACAGGGCGTACCAGTCATCAAGTCGAATTGCGGTGACGACAAAGCAAATTTCTGTCAGCAAATTATGGATACAAAGTGACTATTCCGCAGTAGTTGGTGGGTTTTAACTCGAATATTTATATAGAAACCTTCGAACCGTGCCTTAAATCCTTGTGTGAGAGGGATTCACCCGATGTCTACACATCAACTTCCCCAAAATCATATATTTTTCTATACCTTTAAGACGATACTATAGAGAGTTCATAACATTTTGCCATCAATGTGGATTATGTTGCACATTTCATGAGACGCATTGGTAAGCAGACATGTACGATGCTGCATATATGGACATTGTAAGGTCTTAAAACTCGCATAACGCATATTTACTGGCGGCATTAGTTGTAAGCGTAAATTCTTCTCCGTGACGCGGTGTCATGATTAGTTGAATCGACTCATATGACCCAAACGATAATCTGCATTACACAAAGTGTCTAAAAAGTCACTACTTGGTTTTTTAAGGAGGAAAAAATTTCATCTATCACATAAGACCTCCCAGACCTCAAAACACCCTTCCCAGAAAGTTCAATAATCCAAAATGGGGAGTGCACGGATAATGCTAAGGACCCCTGATGAGTAGAAAGACCCGCGTGTCTGGGCCTTTCCCTATAGTGCGGGACCGATCGCATAAAATGTTAGCAAAATTCTGGAATGCGTGTCTTATTAGTAAGGATTACTTAAGTAAGATTATCGTACTGATTATCATGCAACATAACCCTCTACCATTGCGGACTCTCCAGGATGTCGGTTTTTGAATGCATTTCTTTTTGTCCTCCTGCAGAACCCACACTCGGCAAAAAAAGACTACTCAATAAACATGCATTTTCCTATTGATTTTCGATAAACTTATAAATTCGAATAAATTTTACGCAAAAATACACACACACATAGGTTCCTTTTGATCATTTGGTAGAAAATCACATTGCCTTTATATGTTTTACCCGAACAAAAAGTATATTGTGGTTTTAAAAAATGTTTTGAAATTCCCGAACATTTTCTACCCAATCTGCCATTGCAATAGCGTTAAGCAATTTCAGTCTACAAGGTGCGCGTTTTTCGCGTAATGAAAATCGTATATTTTTGTATGCCTATAAGACCATATTAGATAGGGTTCATGAAATTGTACAATGGATTCAGACTATGTTTTACATCTCATGAGCAGCGTTAGCAAACGGACATCTGCGACATCCTGGAGAGTCCGAAGTGTTAAAAGGTTATGCTGTATGATAATCAATACAAGAATGCCACCTAAGTAGTCTTTCCTAATCGGAAACGCATTCCAGAATTTTGAATAACATTTCATGCGATCGGTCCCGCACTATAGTACATGTGCTGTCTACATGATAAGCCGTTTGTTATTTGTGGACGACGGGCAGGCGACCACACACAAATGATGTGTTCCGTGGCCTGATTAGGTGAATTTATGCGGATTTAAATAGATTTAACAAAAAAATTAATAGAAATTTATCGATTGTCCTATATCCTCCCGTCATGGTCTGTCTCGGCCTGTGTACTCTAGAAACGTTTTGTGAAATGTCTCAATGCGTTACGGTCTCCTGCTGGAGGCTGAAGTGGGCTCTTTAATGCTTTCAAAACACACATATTTAATATGTGCTTACTTCGGTAATCGGCGACAAATCCGGTGCTCGATTGTCCCGCTGACCACTTGTACTCAATCAGCATCCTTGAGCTCTCAGAAACCAGCATCGGCGGCAGATTTGATCCGCAGTAACGACCTGAGAAAGAAAGGACACTGTATTTCTAAACAGAACGTAAACATACGCAGGCAACCAGCTCAACTGTTAGTATCTTGGCTTACTCAGTGATAATGTTTTCGTAAGTGGCTTGCTTGCATGTCTATGACAACTTAAAAATCAATTTGCCAAACACGTGTTTTCGGCAACACGTCATCAGGCCAAAGCAGTTACAAAGAATTTGAAATTATGCAAATTTATAGGGCTTATACGTGATTCAGGGGCTTTTAACACTCATCGTTCCCACGGCAGTTGCATGGCGAGGTGTGCTATGGCGTGATCGGTGTGTCGCGGTCATTGGGTCAAGGGGGCGAGTGGGAGGGAGGACATTAGCTGTGAGTAATGTTTGTTCATCGGGTACCTTGTGCACACACCACTGCAATCATGAGGTTGGGGCGAAGCGCAGTCATCATCTGAGGTCGGCGTCGGCCACGGAAGACAGAACGCCTGTGTCAGAGTCTTCTGAGAGCATAGCACTGATTGGCTAACCGTATTGCCACTGCCTCGGCTGTACGTAGCACCCGTTGACGTAGGCCTCTGAAGAAGATTTCTGGTGTCCGGCAGACTACCTGAAAGACTTCTTTGGCGTCGACTCGGTGATTCGTATCAACAAGGTGTGCAGGAATAGAACTCGAGATCGATTTCTTTTCACCTCTGCCTAGCCAGGCCGCTATGTGTTCACGTACTCTCTTTTCCAAACGCCTCATTGTACGGCCGATGTAGCCCGCTCCACAGGAGCAAGTGAATGAATAAATACACATCAATGTGGCCTGCAACGGGAGTCGGTCTTTACCTCCCAAGCGTAGGAGGGGAGAGTTAGTGAAACATACCCGTTAATTCGCCGCGAAGAAAGCGCTACTGATCGCTGTCTTTAGACGCCTTTTTACTAGGTCACTTGCTTCGTCCACCTGAAAAGGCGGTCTTATGAATAATTCTTTTTTACAGTTCCTATGGTAGGCTTTGCAATGCGCTCCACTATATTTCAGAGGATAAATCTTTTTGGTATCCGTTTCTGTGGAGAATATCCCGCAGCTGCTGCAGTTCTGCCACAGCAGTTTCGGGTGAGCAGATACGTCGCGTTCTAGCTGTCAATCCCTGGACCAAATCGTGTTTAGTATTTAGAGGAACAAAACTGTAAAACTTAGTGTACTGTCCCGCCCAGGTTTTCTTTCGGAATAACTTACGCTGTTTACCTACATCCAGCAGGCAGGACTACTTACTTGATATGCGGCCCAGAAGCTTTTTTAAAAATGTGTTCGTAAACGAAGGCCTAAAGTTGTTGGGATACTTTAACTTTAAATCAGTTGGGCAAAATCACGACAGGACCGCAATCCCGATGTTATAAATTTAAAAAAACGAGCTAAAAGGACCCATCCAATGTCTGTTTTAACGGCTTTACAACACATGTACGGAAAGAAATCAGTCAAGTGAGGAAAAAGGAACACCAGTTGATGATGGTAGTTAGACATATTTACAACTATGACATGGGAAATAAGCGAAAACACAATTATCTCCGTCATACGGCTAAACGTCTTAAAGATATCATCATTGTCTACGCTAGTGCATTCAAACCTGCGAACCAATCAAAAACGCAGTTCGCGAATCTCTTAAGAATGCTGTTCGCCGACCTCTCCTGATTACTGAATAGAAAGTGACATCGACGATCCGAAGGATTTCAGAAATAAACAAGCCCCCTGAATGAGTGGCGGAGGTCGTGAACATCTGTAATGCAGAATGCGGAGCAGGGAGCACGACAGTAAAGCGTTATTTGGGCCAAATTACAGAAAAGAGAGAGAGAGAAAGGGGATTCCCGACTATAAACTTGGATAGAAAGCAAACACGGACGATATGAGCTTGAAACGCAGCCTAGGTTCTCGCATCAGGCATTTTCGAATCCGGTCTATCACTCATCTAGAAGTAGAACGTTCATGAGAAAACGCATTTTTAACTATCTTTCTCACTTGACTACACCCTTTTATTCAGCCTTACTACTAGGATTGTTCTATCCTTTTGTCAGCGTCATAGACAACGCAATTCGGTTTAAGTAGGTGCTCGGATTATGCAAACTAAAGATTGCGCGCTGCCAAGAATCTTTATTGCGATGCTGCCTACTTTAAGAGTTTGCAAATTTTTACTAACGAAGGTATGGATAGCCTGTTGTTATGTCGGCCCGCAAGTAAACGAATTTTAATGTCAACTTTTCTATGCCTTAAATTGGAGATATATCGAGAGAGTCTCAATCAACATCTAGTAAATTTCTTGTTTACATAGCTGAAGGTCGTAGTAAACGAAGTGTTTAAAAAATAAGGGGACTTGGAGAGCAGTAAACGTCATCAGCCAACTCCGCATACCAATTAGAGGCGACTGGGGACAGTATCCATCTCTGACCTCAACATATTCCTCCACGCAGGGATTACTATTATCTGCAGGCATGCTTGACTCCCGTTTGCCATTTTGCGATTGGTTTGCAGGCGGAAGCATGTCCATATTCCGGAAGGTTAAGTGGATACGTTCTCCACTGGCGGCTACGATTCGCCACCGACAGAAGAATGAATCTAAAATGGCAGACTTGAAGTTGAAACCCTGGGCATGGCTTTAGGAGAGAACTGTGTGCATGTAGACTGCATACCTTGATTAGAGTCAGCATGTGTCAAGGTGACGTCCTTCGCTTCCTGCCTGGCACCAGCGTACTGTGGAGACGCAAATGTGCCGGAGTATTCCAGGAGCGTTCGGCCACAGGCTTGAAAATTAAAAGGCAGTTCTACAGTAAGGGGCCTAGCTCATTGAGCCTGATGGTAGAAAGTGAGTTCAATTATGGAATGTTAGAACACTACATGCTTTACTTACCCACCTAATCTATTTTGGAAAATGTTTATTCTGCGTGCTCAATATGGTTATAAATAATTTCATCGATCAGACTTTCAACAGATTAAGGCGGAAATCTACGCTACCTTCTCCTCCGCTGGTTTCATATGCCAATAGATGTCTGTTTTAATTTACGAGAAAAGGGTGATCTGGACTAGGGAATTTTACCAAACCGAATAAGTTGCGCGTGAAAATTGAATTTTATCACTACGTCAGTCAAATAAGCAAGAGGTAGACATGAAGATTTTCTAGAAAACCAAGCGTTTTACCAATTTTAAATGCTCAGATCTGCAAGTCGGTCTGATGGCATGCCGTGAAGCGCAGCAAAAACGCTTACTGGCAATCGTTTGTTTAGACGTTTTGAAAATCTCCTGCTCTTTTAGAAAGAACAAGGACTTACAGTGGAAATTCCTCCATCAAGTGGCAATGTCAACTTTTAGGTTAACGATACAGTAATTTGCATAACCTAATTGCAGTAGATGCATACTCTAGGGCCGGAGCAGGCCGTAGATTAGCGGCTTTGGCATTATTTAAGTATCGATAAGGTCACTTTTTAAGCATGTACAATCTTTATGCGAGCCAAAAGCAAATAAATATGGTAGAAAAGGCTCTAATGGACAGAGAAAAGTGGGTTCTTACATTTGCATCAGACAAGTTATCACCCATTTTCAGGGAGGTGAAAAGGTCGATGAAATGTCCCTACTTTTGCCTTAAGTTTGTCTTGGAGAAATGTAAGTTACGCAGATATCTATCAGCGAAACACCTAATGAATGCGCTTTTAAATGTGAAACGTATGGGTGGAAGTTTATTGATTGAGTTAAAGCATACTCATTACCATTTATTCATTTTTCTCGGAGATTAGCTCTCATAATTGGTTAAGTACAAAAATATGACTTGTGTTGGAATCTATACCAAAACCGCAGGCTGTTGAATACCCGCCATAGTTAACAATATTATTCGTAAAGGACAGTCAAGTGCAAACAGCGGAAAAAGACTACTTTTAAACGTTATTCTTCTTTTGCTGTTTTGTTTACTCGTCATCTGCATGGATGGGCCGTCGGTAAATCGAAAACCTGACGTTTTTGCGGTTCACCGTTTTCTAAAAAAGTTGTTATTTATGAAAAGCGTACTATTGTATTTTGACATTTCTTTTATGCCTTCAAGTCGCTTAACGTCTTTTATCATTACCATCAAACTTTGGCCACTTGCTCGCCCCGGTTAGCGAATTACTGCATGTCCATTTTGCAGTTCGGCATATTTCTTGAGATAGGTCAGCTACTATGCTGGCCGAGTTACTGAACAGCTTTACAGTTAGTATCATTAGGTGGGCATGCGAATAAAATGGAACATTCTGAAAAGGAGAATTATAAAATACACTATACATAGACCATATCTTAGACCCACAATATTGGACGATTCGTTTTACACCAGAATTTAAATAAAGCATGCAAATGACGTGCTCAGCACGCAGTTTAGTGAAACAATTGTGGGCAAACGTCCAGACGCGATTTCATTTTGATGATTACAGTGGTTATTTTGAACTCACAAAATTTATGGAATAATATTATTCCGATACAAACGCCACCACCAGTTCAAATTATGACAAAATGCTGATGTGTTTCATAAATTTAAATGCTACATGAGACATCTGCAATGTGGCTGATGCTTGTTCAAGGCAATGTTTCACATATTACCTTGGCCGTGCCATCAAGTTTAGGGAACCGACAAATAACGCCGACTTGCCATCAGTGGCAGATCTCATAAAATGCCAGGCGGAATTCTGAAATGCGTTAACTACTAGGGAAAGTATATCTTTCAGTTTTAAATAAGTTATACGATTCCCTAATAATTTTGATTTTAGTCTGTGGTACCATTCGCGTTTAGCTTTATCAGCCTATAATATGTATATGTTTCCCGCATAAAAAGTTATGCATTAGTACATGCATTTCTGGGAATGCGATGTTAACTTCGTAAACTTCGTAATTAACGTGGATGTCAAGAGGAGCACTATTAGATAATCATCCTGTTTAAATGGAGATCGCGTCTTCTTAGAACTCTTATTATTAGGAATTTTTTTAAATAGACATAATGTTTGAAGAATACATGGTTTGCTGTTTAATAAGTACGACGGAAGCATTTTTACTTACGTTGTCCATACATATACGTTTGAATCTACATGTCCATCGACAATCAGTGGGATGAATTTATAGTGCGTGACCTATCTCATGAAATGTTGGCTGAAATTTTGAAATGCATTTTGGATTAGGAAGGATTACTTGGTCGCGGTTGTGGTACTGATTACCTTAAGGCATACTCTTATAATATTTCGAACTCGGCAGGATGTCAACCTTTAAATGCACTTCTTTTCAATATCCTGTGCACATCGTGTTTGGTAAAAAATGGCTACTTAAGTAGCATGCATTTTTCCCATTGATTTTCGATGGTCTTGAAAATTCAAATATATTTTATAGAAACCACATATAAAAATATGGTTTCTTTTCATCAATCGATAGAGAATTACGTCTTCTTTATATTTTAAACTTAAAAAGGAGCATAATTAGGTTTTAAAAAAGTTTTTAATTATGAGACGTTTTAAGACCGCGATATGTCCATTCACATAGCATCGTACCTGGCCGCTTACCACTGCTCCTCATGAAATATACAACATGGTCCGCATCCATTAAAAAATTTTATGGACTTTGTATGATATCTATTTAATGACAAAGAAAAATATGGGATTTTCTTTACGCGGAACGCATGTACGTTGTAGAGTGTAATTACTAAGCGCTAATGCAACGAATGATCAGGCTCCAAAATTTTCGGCTATTAGAAAACTTTTCTAAAACCTAATTTTATATATAATTTATTATATAAAATATAAAGAAGACGTGATTCTCTATTGATTGCCTAAAAGAAATCACATTTTTGTTAGTTATTTCTTTAAAATATATTTGAATTTTCAAGACCATCGTACATCGATGGGAAAAATGCATGCTAATTAAGTAGTCATTTTTTACTAAGCACAGCTTCTACAGGAGATTGAAAAGAAGTGCATTTAAAAGCTGACATCCTGCCAAGTCCAAAATGTTATAGGAGTATGCCTTAACATAATCAGTATCACAACCGCGACCAAGTAGTCCTTCCTAATCGAAAACGCATTTCAGAATTTCAGCTAACATTTCATGAGATAGGTCACGCACTGTACATTCTTCAGGTAGGCACATTCTACTGAGTGGGCTCTTTATAGGACGCAGAAGTGGTTCATCTGAAAATAAATAAACTGTCAAATACGAAATATTATACTGCACATGAGGCACTGTTCTAACGCTATCTAATTAGTTCTTTCTAATCTAAAACGCATTTAAAAGTCATGGCCAGTATTTAATGAGATCGGTTAATCACCGTTTGCATAAAACTATTGCGTAATTTCATACTATATTACATTTAATATTCATATGCATAAGAAAACCGATTCTTGCACTCCTTCTTGGCATATATACCTATCTGTATGTTTCAAAAGTCTGAATTGTTTCTGAACCTTCTCTACACAGACGCCACCGAAACGTAGTGACCATAGTTCCTCGCGTTCTCGGAGAGATCGATGAGCATAAGTCAGACACAGCACACTAAAACGGTTATGTGAGGCGAATAGCGAGTTCAGCCCAACCAAAGCTCAGAAAATGCCGCAAGTACATACAAGCATAATTGCACTTACAAGGGCATTTGTAGAGCTTGTTCACCTGCCTGAAGTCACCAGCGCTGGGTTGCGTTGCCTCTCCGATTACCGGGCGGGGACAACACTGCTTTGGTCTCATGGTCTCGTTCGTGCCGGGTTTTGCAAAAGCATCCCTTCGGAAGTGCATAATGGAGCTATAGTCGTATTCTTCACCGAGAGAATCCACCTCAGCACGCGTCAGCTTCTCGAAATGGCGCAGCATACCGGGCTGAATGTTTTCTTTGATAATCTCCACGTAATCTGTCAAAATAACAGGGTACAGAACAGGATGGTAGAGCATGTTTTGCTGAAAGTGCGATGTAAACCACGTTGGGCATCGTCAGATCACTAATTCAGTGTGATACGTAGTGTTATTATATTTGACAAACTAGGACTGATTCATGTCCCTGAGTACGTGAGCTCAGCCTATTAGTACTCGTTCCTTGGCATGCCTAAGCAGAACATTCTGAACAACATTCGTTAGTTTGCGTTTCCGAAAAAAAACTGGAAATGAGATGTTAGAAATAAAGAAGGGTAAATACACATTTATAATGTGTGTCGAGAATTTTCCAAGTACATATCCTGCACAAACTCACCATCGCGGTCGGGTCGGATGTGTTCATACCATAATCCCAAAATATGTCCAAGTTCCTGTATGACTCCTGCGTCACTTTCACAGTCTGGTGAGACGGAAATGGTTTGTGGCCCGCTATTGCTCTGACGGCCGACATGCGAGCAACATCTGAAGTTATTTAAAAAGAAGAAGACTCCTTTAATATCTAACTCTTTCGATTTGTTAAATGTGACTGCAATACTTTGACTTCCTACTATGTCTCAACCACGCCTCACCTTACAACTTCAAACTGAGCAGAATTTTGTCTTATAAAACCTCCTTGGCGATTGCATCTTCCGCTTTTCCACGATTCGCATTTATTATACGTGAGAGAATCTTTCCAACATAATGTTATAAAATACACCAATAACAGCACTACATTTGCGAACGTCGAAGGTCAATCCCTGCTCCACGGAGTGAACGCGGCAATTATTATTTATAGTGAAGAAAAACTGAGCAAGATCTACCGCACTCTCTATTTCCTCAACCATTTTGTTCTGATTTTAAGAGAAAGTCAGGACGACTGAATGTGGGCTCAGACGTTGCATGAGACAATTTTAGTGAACAAAAATTAACGTAAATTGAAGTTTTGGATTAACGACTTAGGACCCGACCTCATTGGCTCATTCAAAGTCAGGGGAAGCTCATGTCAGACCTCCTAAGATGGGTTCAAGGCTAACCTCTGTCAGGCGTCGTCTCTGCGGAAAACGACACAAAGGATTTTGGGCGGTATGTCTCGGACGCCAATGTGAATCCAATAGAAATCCATCAAAATATGATCCTAAAACCTATTACGCAGGCGTAGAGGAGGCGGAGAAGTCCGACACAGTCATCGGGTATCTTTTTTTCTGAGCTGCTGACTAATCATCTGTGCCGCACGCTTCTTTCGGACGGTGGGTGTAAGTTCTAGAAAAACGTGGAGATTGACAGAAGCTGAAAAATGCCGAGGAATCACATTCAGTTCCTTTTGCATCTTCCCGGACGGCCCAACAATTCCTCCACACGGTGTACTGAGGCGTTTACTGAGAAGATATAAATGTCAAAAACGTCTACGAAGGTGATGGTCGGACAGTTCCTAGATGGCAAAGTGAGAAACTTGGCGCCCAGTGCGTCCCCCCAGAGAAAACAGGACGAAGAAGAGCTGCATCCACGCGATGACCCCGGTTCAAATTCATGCTATATGTCAGCGGAGGCCTAGGGAGAAAATCGAGCAGACATCCAACGTGAACTACTAAATATAACGCAGGCCATCATAAGCACCTGCACACAACCGGTCTTCTCTCTGACGTCGACACGGCATAAAGCAGTCCTTCGTAGACACGGTGGAAACGTAATCTTCGCAATGCCTGCAAAGACGTCGGCCGTCATTAACGGACACCAACTGTCGCTGTCCTGTTTTTTCTGAATCCGCGGCCAATTTCAGTGACAATCGCTTCAGAATCAAAGATTGTCACCTTTGACATGGACGCCTGACTACCCTGCAAAATCATGGCGGATTGACGTGGGCAATTATAAGGGACGCCGAACATAAAGTGACCGGGATGGATCCCAGCCACTTTTATGCTCAGATCGACTACGATACTGGACATTCATGTCATTTTGGGCGAATTTAAGTACAATGAAGCCCGATGGACGGTTGGGGATTTAAATCCTATATTTACTGTCGTTTTAGGCACTCGTGGTTGGATAAAAGATAGGGCAACTACCAGAGCACAGTGATAACTTCCCGCAAGAAGTGTCATTTTAATTGAACGGTCAGGCATGGTGAGAAGACGTCAAATCCAGAACCGAAACCACCAGGTTGACTGACTAGAAGAGATCAGGGCTCGGCGGCAGTCAGGACAGAATGATGCGGGACGGATCGATGTCGTTAGCTTTCATCCCTAAATATTTCGCACTGCAAAAGAAGGCTTAAATCTCGCAACGGCCTTGTAAGACACCTTCGGATCTTCAAAAGAGCTATCATCAGAGAACCATCACCTTCCTTGATGTACTTAACTTGGGTTCTCTTGAGCTTGTCTCGGTGGTGTGAAGGTGGTGGTTGAGGTAGGCGCATCCCACGCATGCCGCACTACAAGCAAATTTGTTCGTGCTACCATGGCTGTGCTCATCTCCGTAGCAGTAATGGGCCTCGCTATTTAAAGTTTCATAACAGCTATTTATTACCACTATTGCGTAAAATTTTACCGCCAATAGAAGCATAAAGACGAGTTCCAGAAAGCAGTCTTGAAGAAGGAGACACGATCGCCGGGACAAGGCTAATAAAGCTATTGTCCCGACGATCGTATATCCTTCTTTAAGATTACACCATTAAACTCGTATGTATGCATTCGACCACCTTACTAGCTGTCGATATTGTACACCCGCTTGGCGTTTTAAAGTTCATTGTTGTAATAGAAATCACGGGAAGCATTAGAACAGACTTCCACAGCTCTGTCATGCAGTGGCAAAATCTCTGGAAAATTTCAATTGGATTTTTTCATCATAAGGCTTGCACATATCGTCGTACTTGGTACTTACCGTACTCACTGTTCTCTATTGTTATGTTCCTGATCCCTGAAAATCTGCGAGTTATGATAAAGACAGACCAGGGTGACCGATCTAATGAAATATCAGCCGAAATTTTGAAATCCCTTTTTCTATTGGGAAAAATTACTAAGGTGGGATTTTAACTACCATTGTCACGCAGTATAATCCCATAATATTTTGGTATTGCCCGGTTCCGTTTCTTTGATACCCTCTGTAGAATATGCATGCAGTGAAGGAAATGACTATTTATCGAGTATGCAGTTAGACTTTTTTTGATAACCTTATAAGTTCAAATATACTATAAAAACAACATGGATAAACATGTGCAAACTTTCGCTCTTCTGGAAGCAATTCACGTACCTTTGACAGTTTAGACCCGATAAAAGTACACCTTTCGATTATACAATTTTATAATTTTAAGCTTTCTTAGACAACATTGCACCTGCACGTGTATTTATGATCCCGAAAAATAAAAAAACATTAGCCGCATCCATTGCTAATTCTGGCTAAATATACATGATATCTTTTAAAAGGCGTAAAAGAAGAGATTATTTTTTACGTGGAAAGTATACGCCTTGTATATCAGAATAGCTAAACGCTAATGAAAAAGCTGATCTGGCTAAATATTCTTCGGGAACTGAAGACTTTTTAATACCTAACTATATATCTTTACGAGCATGCATTGTGAAAAGGATGTGATTTGGTATCAAAAGAGTAAACAAAAGTACATTTTATTCATGTTTTCCTAAAAGTGTATTTTAATTTATAATACCATCGAAAATCCACATGAAAATGCTTGCTGCATATGTAGTCATTTTTTCCCAAGATCAGGTCTTGCAGAAGGCCGCAAAGAGGTGCATCTGCATACCAACGTTCTAGCGAGCCTATATTACCATAGGATCATTTCTCGTAATATTTAATCTAACAACCCCACCCCAGTTACCTCTCTTAACTGAAAACGGATTTCAGAAGTTTAGCCAGCATTCCATGAGGTCTGTCACTGACTGTATCTTTTAAACACGCGAAAGCGTACCTGAACTTACGTTTGTCGCCATACGGCAAATTTTCATTGTTTTCCGTCCATTTGTTTATCATGTAAGTAGCAAAACCACTTACCCACATGACTCAATTTTGAAGTGAATGTAAGACTGATGATGCGACTCCTTCGCCACGAAAGTGACGCAGGTCTTGCTTTCCCACGTTCGCATCGCTCTCATGAAAGTTGCCCTAGAGGAGCCTTGGTGAAATAAAAATATCTGATTAGATACATGTTTCGTACAATCGAATATGCAGATATAAATGCCAGTGGCGCATGGTCATTCCAGTCTCCCATGCCTTTGGCAGTAATTATATCGGTTAGATGGTAGTTGGTAGCCCTCCGGTATCGAAAACTCCCAGCTACCTGTATTGCAGGACCGGTGGTAATAGGGGCTATGTGGGTGGGCAGATGAGTGGAGGCGTAAATGGCACTTGTAGCGTATGCCTGGAATTGACGTTCCTGGCAAAGCGGAAGCCTAATTTAAATAAGGTGAAAATTGCAAGGAGGGTATAGAAATAAGCATGGATAATCAGTACGGTTTGCGGAATAAGTTCATCCTTGCCCGAGATTGGAAAGAATAACCAGTGAAGGCGAACAACCAATAGGAAGAATGCAGTGCGTCTTAAGGTCATTCCGCAATATGTGCGATAATACTCTAACCGACAGAATAGACATGAGAACACGAGAGTCAGGCAGCAGCACGCAGGACGACATAACGCAAGCGGGGCAAGACTTTAATATGAAAAACATGTTTGGGCGAAAGAGAAAATCTGCAAATAATAGTGTAATGTCACTATGGCCACTTCTAGGATTAAAACTATTGCAGTAGTTGTTTTACTATACGTGAATTGTGCTCTATACAATGTAAAGAGGAAGAAGCACTCTGTATACGAAGTTACACTTTGTTCTGCTTGCAGAGCCCAGTCTCTTAGAAGGCGAAGAAAAGCAAGACCGCAAGTGCATAGGCCGACAGATTATTCGCGGATCCTGGAAATAATCCAGTCGTCCTACATAGTGCAGTATCTCCAACAGAAAGGACTACTGACCTGTAGGGTCATATGTAGATGTCGAATGGTCATGCCCTTACAAAAACTGCGACAGCACACGGATGGTTATGCCTTCAGGTAACATCCGGGTACTGTGGTATGCAGCCTAGGATAGTACCTCTAAAATAAATCGGATACAGGTAGCACAGTGCGTGCATGCAATTACAAGCATACTGAGATCATGAATCTTTCGCCCTTTACTAGAGTTTTCCGTGTGGGAGTGCAAAACAATGAGTCTATATAGACATTTTTTGCAGCGCCTCGTTCTCGGGGCGGTTAAAGTGAAGACGAATGTCATCCTGACAGGGCTTCTGCACGTGCACACCCAGATATAATGAGAACGTAATCACAGAGCTTGAAATCGAGCCAGTAAGTACAATTGTAGAATCTGTGGGCAGGGCCACCAAATACCATCCTACCAGTATATCCTTCCCATATCACGCACTGCTGTGCAGATGCTGGTTGGGCTCGAGAGAAAGCCAGGAAGACACAACGGAACAAGTGAGTTCCGTAAGAACGATCGGTGGGCGCACCTCTACTAAGATACATATATGTATTACTGGAAAACGGGCATCCAAAGGAATTTAATTGGAAATAAGTAAGATTCTTCGGGATTAAAATAACTTTTAATGCGTAAATTTTTGAGGCAGGTTGTTCGGCTCGTCGTCAAACTTTTGGCTTACGTACATAAACAGTTAACTATTTAACCGTGTCGAACACGTGATTCTATTGTTGTCCGAAGTCAGCGTCAATGCGCGTTAATGGTTTTTCATCATCCCGTCGGTATTGGCTGTTTGCAGCATTGGTCTGTAAGTTCCACAGCATAATGAAGCAGTGACGGTGACTTGCGTGTCAATTAGTTTAAAATGATAGTTGACTTGCGAAACATCTATCGCACTCCTTCCTCTTCCTCACCACCTGGGCCCAGTACAAAGACATGGTCAAGAAAATCAGATGGGATAGAGGTCACAAGTGGCTGGCACGGTGAAGATCTGCAGGTAGGTGTGCCATCATACTTTCTGGTCTACATCAAACATCTGACCGGCACTATGAACAAAAACAAGACTAGGGGCGGTTTCGCCGGAAAATGCAAAAAAAATTTGTAACGTACTCACCGGAAAATATTTGATCGATTGCATAGGGAATGATACCAGACGGCCAGACGTGCTGTTGGTTAGCCGTGACTGCTCGTCGGCTATGCCGTTTTGTCTCTTCGACAAGGATGTGTCGCCTGCGCAGTGCCAAAGGAGATGGTGGGGAAGAAAGCTCTTATATGCACAGATTGCGAAGTGTCTTCGTGCACCAAGTGAATTTATTTTTCCAAATATACATTTTACGCTGTGCTTGACTGCTTGCTTTCATTGAAATGCAAACAAATGTAAGGGGACTCAATGACAGCTGTTGAAAAGCCTCACTTGCTTCTCTTTCTTCTGGCAGAACCAACATTTAGACCATCACGATCAATGATTTCCACGGCAAACCCCCCATTAAGGTGGACAGTAGGAGAATGACTTCCGCTTGAATTTTTTAAGATGAAGCATACTTGCGCAGCATCCATCGCACCCTCTCATTCCCGATATCCTTAATGTCAGTGACCAGACAGTCAGAAACACCTTCACGGAGGAGAAGAAGAAGGCTCATTTTCACAGATTAGAAACTACCTTGCTTGTCTGACTTACAGACTGGCAGCATTACTGCCACTTTAGAAGATGACTACTGCTCAGAATCTCCAGCTGAAGTAGTGAGGATAGTCTCCGCTGTACCCATCAGAAAGATCCTGCGTAGAACACTCTGGCATCAGTGGGTTTTTAAAGTTCGCATATAATTACAGCGATAGACTAGGATTGCGGATTTATAGTGATAGGTGTTTTAGCATCTAGGCAGAATAGTATTACCGACAAAGACAAGGGAGACTGGAATGGCCATTTCTGGCTTATTAGCCATCGTCAGCCAGCCATACCCAAGCACGAAGTGTGGAACACCCGAGCCTCGAACTCGCGACCTGTTGGTTTAGAGGCCAACGCCTCTACTCACCGGGCCACGAGCCCGTTGCCTTGTCGGTTTTCGATCGGGAATATACAATGTTAGGGGGCGCTCACCGATCGTTCATACAGAACTCACTCGTTCCGTTGTGCCTTATGGACTCTCTCTCGAGCCCAACCAGCATTCCAGCCATTCCAGTCTCCCTTGTCTTTGTCGGTAATACTATTCTGCCTTTATTTCATGTGCCGCTGTGCGGCTGCTGGTTGGGCTCGAGAGAGAGTCCATAAGGCACAACGGAACGAGTGAGTTCCGTATGAACGATCGGTGAGCGCCCCCTAACATTGTATATTCCCGATCGAAAAACCGACAAGGCAACGGGCTCGTGGCCCGGTGAGTAGAGGCGTTGGCTTCTAAACCAACAGGTCGCGAGTTCGAGGCTCGGGTGTTCCACACTTCGGGCTTGGGTATGGCTGGCTGACGACGGCTAATAAGCCAGAAATGGCCATTCCAGTCTCCCTTGTCTTTGTCGGTAATACTATTCTGCCTATATATCATGCGCCGCTGTGCGGCTGCTGGTTGGGCTCGAGAGAGAGTCCATAAGGTACAACGGAATGAGTGAGTTCCGTATGAACGATCGGTGATCGCCCCCTAACATTGTTTTAGCATCTGTTTACCAATCCCGGTCTGGTGACAGGTGTTTCGCTACTCTCAGTTCACCCACTGATTTTGGCCCCCCATAAAAATGCATTTTACGCCGTCTATGGTTGTTTGAGCGCATTTGCTTGCCGACAGTAAGCTTGACAGGTTGGTCGTTGATGAGCCTCACCTTGTTCCCTTAATATTTAGCACGTACACTGTTGTGACCTGTTGTTATGCAAAATATTTAGGTGAATCGGACCCGTTTAATGATTTGGAAAATTAAAATGTTTGAGGTGTCTTCCTTCTGGCAGAACCGATAATTCAACCGTCGCGACCAATGACTTCCACGACGGAGCACACGATAGGGTTGATGGTAGGGCGATAACTCCCGCCTGAGTTTATTAAAGGTGAGGCTCACTTGCGCAACATCTATCGCACACCATCCTCCCTGATCTCATTGCACTAGGGCGAGGTGGGGCCTAGTGGCTGACAAAGCGAAACGACCCGTCTGCCCATGTCACACTCACGCACATGTTTAACCAGGTGTTCACACAAAAGACAAACGGCGGTTCAGATCCTCACCGGATGGAAGTACCATATAGGCCACATTAAGAAGGAGCCATTGCAGCCATACCCTCTGCCCCGAAGAGATCGCGTTTTCCCGTTAGCTGAAATCCTTCTGAGGCGCTCCTTTGAATACATCGTGACAGTTTAAATTAGCGTCATGCTCTTCATCTGAAGGAATATGTGCTAAGTGTCTGGAGTCGGAGTCTCCAGATTCCAACTCACTAACCCTCTTCCATCCCCAGGGCACCATGCGGCTGTCCGCGACTGTCACTCATCTACCGCAGGGATTGGAAGCGCCGATTTAAGGAGCTTGAACACTTTCTCACGACGCAACACACACACCGGGTTCTGCAGTAAGGCACACCAAACAAGATGCTTCTTGCCTGCATGCGAGACGAATGCTCCGCAATGCAGTCATCGACCCAGGTCTCACATCAGACAGGCTGCCACCAAGCTTTTCTCGTCCGGCCACTGCGGTGTAAACGGCAGGTCGCCTGATGTTCGGTCATTCAAAGCCACCCAAAGCGTTTAATCAGCTTTAAGTCCGATGGCCTCGCTCAAGGCCCTCCGACAACTGTCTCGTCTGCCCTCAGACGTCTGGACGTATGTTCTCGTCCGGCTGCCAACCTGCGCCAATGTGTTGTCTGCTACTTCTGTGCATTATGTAGTGTCTGTGGTAGTCCGCGCTTTCTTCCTCTCCGCCGCTTTGCCTAGCTGCAATTCTGTCCGACACACGCTGCCTATAGATTCGCTGCTGGGACCGCAAGAGGCTTGTCATTAATCTCGCGATTTCTCGAAGCCAATCAACGCTGCCTCTTCCCTGATTGGCTGGTTGATACTGAGACGCACGCACGCACGCACTGAGAGCTAATAACCTCAACGGGAAAGAGGAACTTGCCTGAAAGACAACTTGAGGCAACGGCATACAAGGTTGTCCGCACGCTCTTACACGTCAGTACATTTGTCCAACCCAATCCGTTTTCTCTGAATTCTGATTTGGGAATCTTTTTTGTCCACCATACCATCATCGACAATTACTCTTTTCTCTTCCTACTCAGGAGTCGGTTGGAAAGTTGTAGTGGCTAAGGGCTGTTTAAAATGGATGCTTTCCCCTCTAATGATGCATTTCGCATGGGACTTTTACTCACTGCATTATTATGACAATTTTCACAAAGGGACGCAGATATTCTGGCTGGGTGTACCAAGCCTAGGGTAGAAATTTTTTTAAAATTATTGCTGACGGTGTCTACACCCCCAAAACAAGAGCCGACTAATTACTGGAGGCCGCGGGCGCTTCCTCTAGCACGCTGTCGAAATGATGGTGGCGCCTCGCCATTGGCTGCCCTCCTCGGACCTGATTGGTCAGTGTATGCGAGAAATCGATCAGCTTGTCTAGAGTTTTCTTCTCGAAGCGCATTGGACGGAAAACAGGCGAATCGCAATAGGATGTTATAAATACGCGTTATTTTTCAAGTTTAAATGACCTGCAGTTTTATAACGCATTTTTGTGGTAAGTCGTATTCTCCTCCTCTGCCGCACTTGTCTTGGGAATAGCAGTCGAGTGTGCGCACGCTTCGCGTGATTTCTCAGTGGAAGGCTGGATCATAGAAATTATATCATCTTACGTAGCCGCCGATAAAAAAACAGACAATGAAATGAGAAATCCACCAAACAAACAAATTAAGATGGCACTTGCTTAACTGTCTGCAGAGAGGGATTGACAGAATTCGCTGAGCTCTGATCCACATCTGCTGAAAATGTGTCCCGTGTATTTTCAAATCTTGAATGCACATCAGCCCCGTGGTGGCCGTGTTCTGCCGGCAATGATTGCACGTCAAATTCTAAAATGTCAGTGAGCCCTATGAAACTGGCTTATATTAGATTTACAAAAATAAGTTTTTGTAGGCAAAATCAGTAGAACCAGTTCAGATAATTACGCGGTTTTATTCACCCACCGTAGATGAATATGGCCATTACCTAAATTTCAGCGCATTAGAGTTAGGGTTAGGTTAAGGATTATGATTTGGCTTATATTTCGAAACGTTTTAATTACAATTGTGGTTTGGGTTTGGGTTAGAATTGTTATGAAGAGGGTTGTGATTATGGTTAGTAGAGTTAGGATTGAGGAGTGTGATTAGGGTTTAAAGTATTCGCATGTGAGTTGTAGTTGGGGTTAGTATTACAATTTTAAAGATACGGGTTATGATCAGAGTTGGCATTGGGGTCATGGTTGGGATCAGTGTTAGAGTATGTGTTGCAGTCAGGATAAGGATTGAATTCTGGACGCGGGAGAAGGAACCCCTGGAATTTAGCGCGAGACCAGTTGTAGGACTAAGGTGGGAAGGGGCAGGTGTATCTAAATTCCTGTACCCGACCGTTTCTGCTAACTCTTCCCAAGGTGACGCGGTTTCTCTTAGCATATAAGCTTCTTTGAGGACTCAGTGGAAGGGCACATTTTGTTTTTATAGGTTTTCCTGTGATAGTAAAAACGGATAAGGTCACGCAGCTGCATGACGCAATCTATTCATCGACTCGAAAGGAGGGACAGCACACGCTGATCCTCCGAACGTAAACTTACACACCTTCAAATGTTGATATGAAGCAAGTTACATCAATCTAACTACTAGTTTAGACTACATCAGTCCATAAAGGATCCATCTCATTCCCACTTTAAGCTTGCCTTATAGACAGCTGCTTCCGTCAGCTAATCAAAAATGTTAAGGAGTAGGTTGTTCGAGGACTGGAAAAGAAGTTAACTTATTTGAGGATGAAGATAGGCTCTCTGAATCAAACCCGGCTGATGTGATTGGCCCAGTCCGTATCCGTATGGGTTACTATCTGCAGTACGCTGTAGGACAAGTGTTTGCTGAAATTTTCTCCAACCCCTGCACACGTGAACGATAAGTAATACGAAGAGCACTTTTGTGCGCTTAACTGATTCAAATTCTGGCCATTTAAAATCTTGTTCTGCAAGGCAGTGCCGCGCACAGTGGACATTACCACTAACAAAAAGCGTCTACTATCAAATCGAACTAGTAGGCAGTAACGCCGCATGTTTCGCAAAGCGGGTTTCCGCTTTTACTTTGTGTGCAAACATTCTTACTGGTGTCAGAGAAACTGATGTGGGGTGTGCGCGGGTGAGTGTTCTGCACCGAGTTGAATGCGTTTCTTGGCCTCCTATGACTGCTTTCAGCGACAGAATGTAGACTGATGGTTCGCTGAGGCATCTGCTCCGCCGTTGAGTCACTCTCCTCACCCATTGAGCTTCTCGCAGTTTGGCCGTTGTTGGCGACTGTGAGCGAAAGGCCGAAGAGTAGGAGTAGCACGAGGAGCTTGACTATGCAGGTGGCCAACTGCAAAACAGATGACTCCGTCCTCCCAGATCTGTGCAGAAGGACCATTTTGCGGTGTGCTAGGGTCTGATTTCTGATGTTATTTATATAATATATATAATAAGCGAGATAAATGACGGTAAACCACTGCTGCACTTTCTGCGCAAAGCCAAACTTTAAGCCCATTGGTTAGCTTCTTGCGCGGCATAACACCCGGGCAGGCTTGTTTGTATTGTCCTGTGGCTTGCGTGACAACCTAATCGAAAATGCAGTGTAACTTCGAAAGGTGTAAACCAAATAATTTTGAGTGACTTCGTGCAAGAGCAAAACAACGCTCACTAAAATAGCTCTTCCCCTCTCTCTCACTCTGTTCTACGACAGCATGCGAACTTTAGATATCCTCAGTTTTTGTGTGGAACAATTATAACTCAGTTGTTTAGATCAGCAGTAACGGAGCTAGGCTCAAACATGGACAGTCGTGTTTGTCTAAAGTAAATAAGTTTTTGTGAAAACCCATGGAGCTGCTGAATACCATAATAAAAAGATAGGAACTATTTGATTTAAAAAGCATTTCACTGCTCAAAATGTCCTTGAGAATTAATGAAAAGTCCCCAAAAAATCCTTTTTTAAGTCTACAAATTGATTGAAGGACTTATTGACAATGAACTGAGGAACTGACTTGTCAGACTTCATGACTTAAAAACACCGCTAAATTCCAATTTAAAAGACTTCGCGAGTAAAGTGAGGGCAACTTGAACTCTAGTGCACCTCATCTGGACGGATTCATGAAAATCCCCTTCCGATTCACAAAAAATTACATTCGGGGATCACCAATAAGTGCTTTATGTTTTGCAAAAGTGAACTAGATTAGCTATAAAAACTCTCCTAGAGTGAGCAGCACTGCGTTGGCAAAACGTGGCTGTTAAGTATTCATATTTAACGAATGCATTATTTTAGACAAATAATCCTACCTTGCTTGTATGATCGACCTCAGTTATTCATATTACGCTTCGAGCCAGGTCTCGATGGGTTTGATCCGATAAATTTACTTCGAGTTTGTGAATTGACTTCTGGGGTTGTTTAGAAGCTGGGTAGTCAACGGCGAATAAATACGAAAAAACACATATGGAAAATTGGAGGATCCTTCGCCATGCCGAATCTCTCATACGGGAGTAATTTAGTGACAAAAAATGACAAAGCACGTGTCTGAGCTTTTACCTGATAACTATGCTTGCAGGATGATGAATCAGTTGAAACGTTGCGTCCCTAGTAATTCTACTGAACGAGGGTCGGGTCTTAATTAACCGGACGGCAGAGTCCTCCTGGCTTCGGTTACAATCCAGAAACCGATATCCTCGTGGTCCAATGGCAGTAAGTACATCAGGAAAACCATCCCCGATTCACGATAAATGAACTTAAATAACAAAAATCCGTACCAGGAGGATAAGTGCGTATTTAGAAAGCATTTAAACAAAATGGTCCGCGTCTAGGCTTTGCATATTTTCGTAGCCTGCAGCCGCTCTACGCTCGGAGGACAACGATGTCTTGAGATAGTGAACGGTAGGTAGAGTTTCGGCCGTGAAGGCACTCATCAGTCAACCGATGGTAGGCAATAACGCAGGGTGTCACCAGTCAAGACTGTTCTGGGCAGCAGTCACGTTCGTTCAGTGGTGCACAGCTTGACCAAATTCGATTGCAAGATACCATAATTTACAGCATAGGTACTAAGTAAAAGCCCAGACACGCGTGTTCCAAAGAGAAGTCCGGCTACTCTGTGGGTCACCCAGGGTTCCTCGTGTGCTTTTTGGAAGATATTCAAGTGCATCCCAGCGAAGCCTTCCGTGTGATTTACAAGATCCCACCTCAATGACCTAAGCGACTAGGTCAGTACTTACTAGCAACAACAGAAGCGACTGCCATGGGGCCACAGAGGCCGGTCCTGTGCGTGCAGAAGAATCTCTCGAAAGCTCAGCGTCTACCGCGGCCAAAGATCGATTAACTGCACGCATGTCTCCGCTCCTCCGTACGCCCTTCTCTTGTAACACGTCTCTACCTAACCCTCACTGTCACGTACTGTCTACTCTCTCGCCTCACATTTCTATTTGCCTACCTCGTTTTTATGAAAGGACGGACCGTAATCGATTGTGCGCATCGTTCACGCGCTCCAATTGGTTCCCTGGTTCTTACATAAATGCGCAGGCCCGATGAGAATTTATCGAAAGCACGCGTATGCTCGCCTAATACGCTTCAAAATTCCCACCGTTAAAAAACAAAGTTTGTAAATTTGAGTTGGGAGTAAGGATATCCACCCCTTCACATAAGAGATAAAAAGGAATTATTATAGCACCTCTTGGGCACTGTCAGTCCCCGTTTGCACATAGAAAAATGCCTAAACCAGACGCATCACTTTCGGCTGCTCTTTCACTGTATTTGTTTTTGATGCCTGCTTACTCAGGCAAAAAACAGCAAACGTCAGAAAAATGTTCGATATATACAATATAAAGTTTAAAAGTTCGATAGTTTTTTGGGGTCATTAGTATGTTGCCTTTCGTGTAGCTGGAGGAACTTTTGCATCGACCTGACATTAAAATTATCATTGAGCTGAACAGATCTGGGTATCCGCTAGTCCCCAGTGTCAGTTTATTTGGGCAGTAGCTTGGAACTGGTCGTATCGCTCGTTTTTGTCTCCCAGAAAGCTTGTCATAGTTTTCTGGAATGGCAGATGGAAAAAAATTAACATGCATCAGGATCACGCAGCATTTAGTGGTAATTCACAATCAAACACCTCAAAACAATATTGAATCAGGTATCCTATTGTTCCTGCTAATATGGCATTATTGGAAAATTGGTGAAGTGTTTAATATGATCCTATGCAAATTTACGTAGGCTAAATAATGTATTAATATAGCCTTACGCACAAATAAAATGCAGAGCGCCTATCCACACGAACACGGGTACACGTGCCGGCATGGCTGAGGAAGGGTGAAGATAGGAGCATGCACAGTCCCATCCTCGCACACATGGTTGATTCAGGACATCTTGTGGATCCCAATGAATCCTTCCGTTTGATTTTCCAAGGTTCCACATAACTACCCTAAGCGACTGGGCCAGCGCCTACTGGCAATAGCAGAGGCAACTGCTCCAGGCTACAGAGGCCGGTCCCGTGCACGAAGAAGAACCTCTCGCAAGCCTTGCGTCTACCGTGGGCCAGGATCGATTAACTGTATGCAGGTCCCCGCGTCCCCAACTCCCCTTGTGACACGTCCCTACTATACCCTCAAGGTCACTTACTGCCTAATATGCCCTCTCCCCTCTTTTTGCATACCTCGTTTGTATGAAAAGACAAATCGTTATCGATTGTTTCCATCGCCCACACGTCTCCGTTTTTACCTTGTTCCCGCATAAATGTAGAGACCCGATGAGAATTCGTTGTAAGGATGCGTATGCTCGCTAAAGCACTTCTAGGTTTAAAAATAGTTGTTTGACTTCTCCAGAAATTTACTGATAACTTGGAGTAAGTCGACTTAAACCAGTGTGTTTAAGCGCAGATCGAAACGCCTGGGCTGATCCCCGTGAGGCACGGAGTTATAACCGCGTAATATGCCCTAATTGCCGACACGCAGTTTGTGGTGCATGTTGGGGTGGGGGACGGTACATAGAAGGACCCCATTTAACTGTCAGAAGACTGTGAATTGTGTCATATGGGGTTTTCTGTTAGCATACATATGCAGGCTGTTGCAGAAATCGCACTGCCAGCAACAATTATTTCCCAGGAACTTACACCTTAATTCAAAATCCGTCATTTTGTGAAATTTATTTTTGTTTATTCTTTAATAACTACCTTTATTTCAGTAATTGTTCAGTAGCGTGGGATAAGACTTTCCTCATAAATCCAGGTAATTTCTGTGTCGTCTTTCACTTTGTCAGCTTACCGTCTGGCGAGCAGCTTCACTCATATAACTTCTTTTACCATACATCACGTATGACATGATCCGCAGTTTATTGACAGTTAAGTCGAGTGCTTCTCTATATCGTTGTCGTATTGGGTTACAGGATACCATATTGTAATATCTGCCAGAAAGCAAACGGGACGACTGGCTGACCCATTGGCGGGTTGTGTCAGGCAGTGAGGGAATATCGACGAAACACGCAAGTCTGGGCTTTTAGCTAGTATCTGTGCCGCTAGTATTTATCCTGTAACACCAATATATTCTACTAGCTGCCTGTCGGCATTTAATGAATATTACTCGGTGTTTTGGCAGATTTCAAATAATTCCCTTTGACCTTACTTTGGTGCCTCGGTGGGATTCGAACAAACGAAAACAAGGGGAGGATTAAGTACAGCCAACGCTCTAAACAATTGAGCTACGAGGCCTCAGCGGACGACGCGAGCTTTGTCACATTTGGGTCGAGTTCATCCCTCCCTCCTCAACCTACTGCAACGTGTGGAATCCACCAAGTCTGTTATACTAATCTGACTACCCAAGCGGACTTTCCTAGTTATACATTTAGAATCCACAAAATGGCTATCAGGTTCACGTAATTTAGAGATGCTTTGGTGGATTTCAAATAATTCACTTTGGACCAAATGTGAAAAACCCGGTGCCTCGGTGAGATTCGAGCCTCAACCTGGTTATCGTGGGTTCGAATCCTAACTAAGCATCGCGTTTTTCACAGTTGGGTCAAAGTGGATTTTACGCGTTTACTCCGGTGCGGTTGATGGACGTCGGTCCAAGTATTCATACGCTAAATTTCGGTCTACATCAATAAACCTTAGTTCATGCTGATGTACCCCAACCTAACAGTTACTTTCTGAGGAGACTAAAAAGCAAAAATTTGACTCACTTGAAAAGCATTTGACTAAAAAAAATACATACCAGCGAGATAAGTGCTTATTTAAAAACAATGTAAGCAATATCGTTAGATGTCACAAACGTTTCTGCAGCTTATGGCAAACGTTCTACGATGGGACGACATCTACTACGTCGACCTGCATCGGCTCTTCCTCCAACTATGACGTCTAAAGATGGTGAATGGCGGATGGAACTGCAATTATATAGGCCCTAGTTAGTTAACCGATGATAAGCAATGACGTAGAGGTTCAAATGACAAAATTACTCTGGGTACTAGCTGTATTCACTACGCGGCGTATATTTTGACAAGCTTTCGCAACCTAACGCCGACAGACTGGCTGTTCCCTGTACCTTTTATATAATCCCCTAACACCTTTTCCTCATCACTGTATTCCATGCGACATTATGATGTTGGATTTGACGCGGTAGTCGTGAGGAGGCATCAAGCGTGGGCCTTCAAATCTGTTGTCTTACTAACCCGTTTAACTGACACAAAGAATGTTACTGTTTCTGGGTGGCACATAAACTACGGCATTTACCACAAGACTCCAATCCACTCGGTCGCGGAATGGAGCCCCCGATGATCCATGCCTCGTGGTTAGGTGTGGCTGGCTGGTGACGGCCAATAAGCCCGAAACGACTGTGCCAGTCTGGCTCGTCTTTGTCGGCAGTGCCCGTGTGTCGCGTCACTGTGCGGCTGTTGGTTGGGCTCGATATAGAGAGCCCCAGGACAGAGCGCGACGAGTAGGTTCCATACCGGGATCGGCGCGTGGCCTTTTATCATGGTTATGATGCACGACAGCAAACAACAGGACAAAGAGCCCGTGGCTCAGCTGTCAGGGCGTTGGATTTCTTATCAACTGGATGCGACTCCGTGCCTCCGGGATTGCATACCTCAGGGTCAGGTATGCCTAGCTGACGATGGCTAATAGGCCAGATTACTTAAGCAATGTTCTTATATCCATTATCACGACGAATACTTCAATTATATTTCTATCACATCAAGATGCTGTCTTCCGAATGCGCCTCTCTTAGGCCTCCCGCAAGAAAGTACACTTTATAAACGACTATTTAAATGACATGAATATTTCTCATTGATGTTTCATGTCCTTGTAAATTCAAGCCCACTATATAAATAAAACACGCCCAAAAGCAATTCCTCCTAAACTCATTTGGTAGCAGAGGATATATTCTTAAAATGTTGTGCTCAAAGAAAGATTGTTTTTTTACGGCACCGCATTAGCGCATTTATTAATGCTGTTTATAAAGTATGCAATCTGGTCCACATCCATTGCACAATATACCAAGTACGCACTATGCGATGTCACCCACTAAACATAAAATCGGCTCGTTGTGGCATATTGCGTTTTCGCATTTTTCATAAGTGACTATTCCGCTCTCTGGTTACAATGCGGGATGTAGTCTATTGCTGTTGTGAAAGCAAACCGTAAGTACTGCGAAAAATGTCCAACATTGTCAGATATTTTTGTACTCTCATCATTCCTCGCGGATTAGGTTTCTGGTATGCGATCTCTTTTGAAAGGCGTCACAAAAAAATTTATAGCAAGGACGCAATAATTTCCTCAACATTTATTCGAATTTCAAATTTCTACCGCGCTCACCTTTTCCCAGTTTAGTTTCACTCATAAAACCGTATAACACGGCGACCTGGTTATTGCTTACTGATGGGAATCGCATAGTGTGTCCATGCCCACAACCTAATGAGTCCCGTATAGCATGTATTTCACAGCGCAGGAGAATATGCGATATTCCTTGGATTAATTGTATGTTGCATATAATTTTTAAACCACGATTGCAAGTGTAATGACTGGCGATGAAGTGGAAAAGCTTTTAGAAACCGGACGATACGCCATTTTCAAGTAGAACATTTATAGATAATGTAGTTTTCGACCAATTGAGTAAAAGGTACGGTATTTTGTGCATGTCTTCAGTACAATTTTACAAGCGCATCGAAGATCGGCGAGGAAAAATTAACTACTCAAACGGCTTTTTTTCAGAGTGCAGTTTTTGCGAGGGTTGGAACGAAGTTTATTTAACGGCCAGTATTCTGCAGTGACTGAAATACCTTGGGATCATACTGCAGGCTAATTATTACTACAAGCCCAATCAAGTAATATTTTCTAACAAGAGTCATATGTGGGAATTTTGGTTAATATCTCATAAAAGATAAAATTTTCTGCAAATGAACTTTCCGTTGCAATTAAATGTGAGTACAGACACCGCTGATCTTTTATGGCATTCAGCAAAGTAGTCGTTTGCAAGTAGCCGAATAGAGAATTCGGCAAATAACCAAATTCAGCTATCCACGGGTGGGGCGACGCTTGTAAACATCCTCGACCGTCAATCAGAAAATCAAAGTCGATATTTCGATTACAAGGGCGTATACCTTTAAATCGATTTGTTGGATGTCCACTTTGAACAAAACAAAAGCAGTTGACAACAGCAAGACGCCGGTTAGACGTGATCGACTACAGATCTAGAATTAAAAACAAACTGACGAAATGACTTAGAAGAGTTTATTCCTATCTCCCAATAAGAGCAGTTTAGTTTAACAACAGGAACGAGCTTCTCCGTCATCTATAAATCATGCAGGTTGGAAATGTCTTTGGGGTACATTCTGGCACAAATAAATGGCAGCATATTGCGCTCCTGTTCACGCGAGATAAAGCCCACTCATTCGCAGAAAATATGCTAACTCATGAAATGCTAGCCAAAGTTCTGAAATCGACTTCCGACTCGAAACGATCATTTAAGTAGGGCTATAATAATGATTACTACACAGAATTATCCGTAAATATACTAATTAATTCGGCACGCTGCCTTTGGAAGAAATTCTTTCCGATCGTCTTCAAGATATGCACCCTTTTAAAATAAGAAAAGACTTATGTAGTATGAATCTTTCTTACTGAATTGTGATGCCCTTGTAAACATAAATAAATCTTTTATAAAAGGGCCTAAAAAGATACATTTTTGCTCGTTTGATAGAAAAATTACGTCTGTTTTAAATTTTACACCTAGCAAAAGCACGTAATTTGGTTTTAAAAAGTTTCTTATAGCAGGATTGTTTAATACTGCCAAATGTCTATTCGTAAAACACCGTGTTTCTGAATTTACTAATGTTCATTTTCAAGTTTATAATATTGCCCAAGCGAACTGCTAAATTTTATGAATCCCATATAATGATCTCTTAAAAGCGTAGAGAAATATACGGTATTTCGCTCATTGAAAATATACAAAATGTAGTTTTAACACCCTGGATGCAGGGTTTATAACCTTTATTCAGATGTCACATTTCTCAGGAAAACCTTATTATAGACCTGAAATGATCCTTTCCGTAACTCGGGAAAAAATATATTCTACGTTCACTGCCCGATATCCGTTAGAAATTTTAATTAAACCTACCTTGAAGGTTGAATATGTATTTGTCATTCTCCTAGTAGGGGCGAGGACGCCCTATCCAAAGAACGACCGGAATGTTCGGAGGCAAACACCTTCAGCCTTTTTTTCCGTATTTAATCTAGATTTAGAACCTCGAAGATTTGTCGAGCGCTGGTGTTTCCTTCATCACATTTTCTTCTTTGAAATCACGGCTTTCCCTGACTACTACATTACTCGCTCTGCTTAAAATCTATTTCATTTAGGAAAACAAGCGCGAAAAGTGTGCTCATACGTGCGGTCCTGTCGTCTTTTTGGGTAGTATACACATGGTATCCTCCCTCCAACACTGTGACCGTCTCTTACTTCATCTGACGAGTACTTCCTGGTTACCCACGGTTTACCCTTAATTCATATTTCTTAATCTCTTCACGACCTGTGGAAATTCAACCTTCTCTCTTGTTGCGCCTACAGTGAAGTCCTGCGTCATGTACGGACTGTGCTGTTACTATGTACTCTCTCCAAAATATGCTCTTTCTATTCACATCTCTCTTCAGTAAGGGCGCATAACATAACGGATGGCTCCTTCGAAAAGTTTAAAATCAAAGGCCGGATCACTGGTAAACACGTACGGCCAGTTTATAACTGATTTTTCCCTTCACATGGCGGCAGAACTATGGCTTAATCGCGACATCGATTCGTAATTAGTTACTTTTCCCGATGACTTCAGTCATTCCTCAGACGACGTGCGCTGTCAATGCGTGATTGCTGTCCTGTGCCTATGGCTACCGTGAAGAATCATTCTGAAGAGACCCGTGAATCAACAGTTTTCGGGGGCGAAATGTATCTCACTATTTCCGCTTAAGTCCCGTTCCTTTCAGATTTCGCCTGTTTTAACATCTTTGATTCATGAATTCAAAGATGCCTGATGCCTGCTGTATTGGGGAATCACTTTCATCCCTCAACCATCTTTCAGTTTTTGTCCTAAGTAATTCTACCCAAAAGCATGCTCCTCCGCGCTTCTGAAGCATACTGGACAAGTTTGCTTAGACGCCATTATTCCCTTCTCATCCATCTTTTGCTAACTTTTATAGTTTTCATGCAAGATCCGGCTCGGTATAGTGGATGATATTGCTGTTGTGATTAAACCTTCTCCGTGTACGTTGTTCAGAGAAATCGCAAATTGCCGCTGCCGAACATTACTTTCCAATATGGTGTATGTTGAAAGAGGTTGAGCGTGGCGGATGTGACTCAATTCACCACGAAAACCTCGAAACAGCCACGGTTCTGTGTGATTTCAGTGAGAAAACTGTATCGGAGCTCAACTTTATCAAAAAGCTTAGAGTCTCAAATTGCGGAAGACTGAGCCGAGTCTCAACACGTTTTGCCGACAAGAAACACTTATGACCTCTTTGAACTGCTATGCAGGTTTTACAAAGACTTCCAGTTTACTTGCTTCCCACTGGCTGCTAATCAGCGGGCATTTGAATTATGTGCTCCTTGCATGTGGGAGGTTTCGCAGCTGCACATCTAACTCGTAATATCCGACCCTTTTTCCCAGTTTATTTACCTGAATTACAATGTGGAGGTCATCTGTGAAGTGAGTTGGCAATATTTTGAAAGAACTAGAAGCTGGCGCAAATTCTGCACTGATTTACACGCGACTGTCCGTGATGCTAACAGTTGAACTTTGTAGCTAATATGTCGCACTGGCCATCCTCCCCTGCTATACATTTCACGTTTCCATCACCAGTTGTTAAAACATTGAAGAAAACCCGCTGCTGCCGTTGCCGACTGGCATTTTACTGTCTAGTGAAGAACATGTTATCATTCAAACAGGCTTCCTTTCAAAAACCTGTCATTTGACTCTTGACAAAACTCACTATGCGGTATAACTTGCGTTAACAAAGTAGCATAGTTAAACTAAAGTGTTTCTTCTCCAGGAGCCATTGCTAAATCGTGACATCGATTCGCAGCTAGTTACTCCTCCGTCCTTTGTGTCCTTTCGAAATCATAAAAACCTTCATCTTGTAGTATTTTCAGCAAACAACACTGATGCGAAAATACAAGCTCCTGTTTTCATGCTTTGATGAACAGATAATTTTTATTGCCGTTATGTGTCAGCTCCGTTTATTGGATAGTCTTAACATACAGTAAATTTGTTAGTATTTATATTCGATCTCTACCTGTGAGGTTGACTCAACCGGGTTTTATGAATTTATTTCGAAAAGGACTTTTGCATAATATTGTGAGCAACTTTTTTTTCCTTTGCGACGATTTTGACTGTGTCGCCCTGCGCCCCTTTACACTTTTGGGATTTTCCAATTCTGTTCCCTCAGTATCCAACTAACGTTCCTCTCAGTTACACTTTTATTACCTGCTTAAACGTTTTCATGTGTTATTAGCCCCCCAAAACTTTCTCAACTCCTAAGTGCGCGTTGACAGCCGGATGCCAGATGAAAATATTGGTTCATCATACTTGCACAAAAATGTTTTTTCCTGCAATTAATATCATTCTCGTTTCTCCTAAAATAACGAATGTCGAGTCGTGTTCCAGCTACCTTTTGAGGCACTTAAATGCAGTTGTTGATATGTGCTGTCTTCTTGGAATCGGGAGAACTTCTACATAATATCTCAAGTGTTAAATGCGTTGGAAGAAACTTCTCTACAAACGTAGCCTACGTGACAGTTTAAGGTATGTTCAAGACCGGTTTGTTAGTCAGGCTTTCTCCTCTTCTCTCATACCTTTTTTTTCTTCGATTTCTGATGAAATTTGGAACAGTTGTTTTTGTCTCACAGGCCAACGTAGCCTACTGACAAAGGTTGACGTCAAGTAAGACGCAATAAAAGAAATGTTGGCCCTAGTCCCAATGCCTCTACTTCTCTCTCAGATGGCATGTCCTTCTGAAACTGCTGTGGTATACCTGATAAAATTTCATTCCTGTTTCTCGAGTTTTAAATACGTCGAGAGCAACCCGTCTATAAACATAACTTACGTGACAGTATGCCAGAGACCGGTTTGTTAGTCAGACGTTTTTTCTCTCTTCCCTCATGGAGAACTTTTAATCGCCAACTGGCTAAGGCAGACGCCAAGTTGGAAGCATAACTATTTTCCCTTACATATGTACCCTCTAAATGAAGTTTTCAGGTCTTCCGTCGTTTACTCCAATTATACTGACTGATACTGATGTAATCTGATCTTTCGTCGGATGGCGTGTTGCTGCCATTGTGTAATTTCTGTCCTGTCTTCAGGACTACCATGGAGAATCATCTTCAAAAGACCTACGGATAATCGGCTTCAGGGGCCGGATGGTCTCCCACCACTTCTTCCTACGTCCTTTTCTTCTTAGATGCCGCCAGTTTCCACACGTATTTTCAACGCGTCAGAAAAACCTGACGCTTTCCGTACCATAGAAACACTTGCATGTCTCAACAACTCATTTTTTAGTCCTTAGTCCTTCCGTCCAATGGCATGCTCCTCTGCACTTCTGAAGCTCGCTGAATGAGTAACCTTACATGACAATTTTTTTATTTTTCTTCGATTTTTTGGAACTTTTACAGTTAATATATATGGTCGGACATAGTCTGTTCGATACAACTGCTCTTTTGGTACTCTTTGCCTAGAGAAAGATTTATAAGGAGTGCTGTGCTTAGGCATGAGCATTTCCTGACTACACCTCTGACTTCAACACGGCCCCATGCCATCTGACCTGTAACAAGACATCCAAATGAGGCCTCATCGGTTGGACATTATTTCGTAGCCGTATCCGCAGTAGACGAGCCCCAGCCAAACCCATAATTCCTAACCCTAACACGTAACTACAGCCTGTAGCCTTAACCCCTAACCCTGACCCCTAACCCTAACCTTAACCATAACCTCTAGCAGATACGACTCTGAAATCAGTTCTTGCCGACTCAATTGGCCACATATTTTTCTGGTTTAGAGATTATTTTCTCTTTTGCGCTAAATTTGTCCTGTCGGACAACCGGAGGTCCGGTCTTCTTCCAAATAATTGCGGAGTCTTTCAAGGTTCCATATTATCCCCGCACATATTTTCACGTTGCAGTGTTGATCTGAGATCGCCCAATGACCGCCCATATGTTTAGTATGCTGATGGCATGGTAGTTGACCACCCTTCTAAAAATCTGGTTCATCTACTGCTTCTAAACTATAAACCTTGGAGCATAACTGTGCATGATCGTTGAGGACTGGTCTTCTACTTAACGATCGGAAATCCGTCTTATGTGATCTTCAAATGCGACCCTCTCTCATTCTTGAAGTATCTGACAGTCTTTTCATTAAAGCGTCATCTTCCCGGTACCCCGATGTTAATTTACCCTCGGATCTCTTATACCCCTTTCATTCTGAAAGCTCTTTTTGCCAAATTTAGCAAACCTTTATCAAATTCATTGCTTACGTTCTTATTACACACCGCGCACCCTATATGATGCTGTCCATTTCTTTAACCACGAATTTATGACTACGAACTCTTTCCATCACATGAGCCGCGGCTTTTGGTATGTCTCTTGTGGTAGGCCGGCATACCAACGTCCGCTATTACCATTTTTAGTATGGTACCTTATGTGGAAAAAGACTAAGTTGTAGTCTGGCTAGGTGCATGTCCGTCATATGTTCTCCCGTGTTTCCACTCACATTTGGCCCAATCTTGCGTTTGCCCTCCCCTACGTCGACCTGCGTAAGGAGGGTTTACTATGCTGCTGGAAGGGCGACACAATGAGGTAATCTCCGTGTGCCAGGCGTCAAATTTTCCCAGAATTTCGGCAGTCTGGAAGGCGAGCGCGTTCATAGTGTCTGAGCAGTGTTCCAGTGTGCTCATTCTCTCCACTGAACGCATATGTTTGTTTGTCGGTCTCTCCAATGTAGTTAACTTTACAATAGATGCACTGGACACGGTATATTACGGGCATCGTCTGACCTCGTAAAAGGGGGGCTTAGGTCTAATTTTTAGGTGTCGAATGGTTGAGTCAGGCCTACGGGCGATGAGAAACTGCCGCGGACAGCGTATGACGGTGGTCGTTATGTCATCCGACTTTGGCTTGCCTGAAACTGCGTGATGCGTTCGATGAAGTTTCGAGGGTATATATTGGCTACGAAGCGGCTGTGAAGGTTGCGGAGTTCTGTTCTTCGGTCGTCAGACCCGTACAATTAATGCCATATTAACATGTCAGTCAACCGCCTATAAATAAGGTGTGACATGGTAAAATACTACCCTTCGACGATGGATGTTTGTCTGATTTTAAAAGGTCAGGAAAATTAATCCATGATACCTAGAATCGCCTCTTTAAATTTATGTCCGGACACTCGCTTTGGCGATTCTAACAGTATATACACATATACAGTGGGTGGGCTAACTCACGAAATGTCAACCGAAATTCCGAAATCGTTTTCGTTTTGAAAAGACTAATAAAGTAGGGTTAAAAAACTAGTCAGCCAGAAACATTATTCTATAAAATTTCAGTTGCCTCAGGATAACGGCTTTCGAAATAACTTCCTTCCGGCTGCATGCAGAACCTATACTCGGTAAAAAACGACTACCTATATAGCATGACTTTTTCTCATTGATTTTCGATGCCCCTAAAAATCCAATTATATTCTGTGGAAAATATGCATATAAATGTTCCTTTCTTTGCTCATTCGGCAGTAAAATTACGACTTATTTTAATTTTATAATGGAAGACTGGAAACAATTCAGTTTTAAAAAGTTTCAAATTGTGAGACTTTTAAATACCGTGAAGTGGCCGTCATGAATCGTCATGTCTCTGCATCTACCAATGTGGCTTGTAAATTTAACAATATGGATCAAATTTGCTGCTAAATTGTATAAACCTTTTTTACCGTAAAGAAATATTTAATTTTCCATACGCGGAAAATATACGGCTTGTAGTTTCTGAACCCTGAATACAAGTGTAACGGTAGAGCGGTTTCAAAATTATTCGGGAAGTGCAAAAGTTTTAAAACCGAATTATACGCTTTCCTTGAGTATAAAATAAGAAGAAGACGTAATTCTATACCGAATGAGCAAAAGAATGAATATCTCTACGCATTTTTTCCATGAAATAAAATTGGACTTCTAGGGGCATCGAATATCAGTGAGAAAAAGTCATGCTAAATATGTAGTCGTTTTTTACCGAGTGTAGTTTCTGTATGCAGCCGAAAGGAAGTTCTTAAGAAAGCCGGCATCCTGAGGTGACTGAATTATTTTACAAGTACGGTGACCAACGATTAGTTTTCCAACCTTGCTTAATTAATTTTTTAGAAACGAAAACGCATTACGGAATTGTGGTTGACAGTTCATGAGTTAGCCCACGTACTGTTTATATAGGCATGTTTAAATGTCATCTGTTTTGCACACTTACTTCCAGTCTGAGGTCGGCTTAGAGAACCAAAGTCGAAAATTTGCAATTAAACTTGTTTTTCTTTTCCAAAGAACCTTTTTCTCACGAATATATATATATATATATATATATATTATGATGCAGTGGTGCTAACTGATCAAGTTACAGGAAATTCTTGTCCCGTTGTGCCTTAGATATCAATCTCTAACCCTCACAGGCAGTCGAATAGTGTCTAGTAACATATCATATGATGGAATACCGACAAAGACAATGGAGATTGAAATAGCCATTTCTGGTTTGTTATCCGTCGTCCGACAGTCATACCCAATCGATATGGGTGACATCTGAGATTCGAACCTGGGATCTTTGGTCGTTGATTTGGGTGTTCTTCTAATGAACCGCAGGCTCGTTGTCCTTTCGGTTGTCATGTGGAACATGTACATGTTACCAGTCGTTATGCGAGGGCTCTAAATTGGGCACCAAGGCACAACGGGACGAGCATGTCCCGTAAGCGCCACTTTATCATAATTAATATTGGTGATCAAAACCGACAGGACAACATGCCTGTGACTCATTGATAGAGCTTTCAAATCAATGACTAAAGATCCTTGGTTTGAATCCCAGATGTTTAACACTGAGGGTTGAGTATGACTGGCAGACGACGGCTAATAAGCCAGAAATGACCATTCCAGTCTCCTTTATCCTTGTCGGCAATGGTAATCTGCATGTCTTCAAGATCCCATGTACCAAATTTGATGCCGTCTATTGTGGCCAGATCGGGAAATCCTTCCCAACCCGTATAGATGAGCATCATATAGCGGTGAAGGGGCACAATTATCTATCCCAAGTCGCTTTGCCCACACTGGACAACGGAAAATAATTTGCATGGGCGAATACGCGCCTTGTTGGCGTCTGGTCCATAAGGAGATGCCGTGAATTCCTGGAAGCAATGCGCTGAAATGAGGCATGCATCAATCGGCATATCGATCTAGATGCCACGTACAAATTTCTCAAGGACAAATGGAGGCGAGAGCAGTTAATGCCGAGAGGATGACGAAAAACCATTGACGCGCATTGGTGCAGACTTCGGCCAAACACGGAATCACTTGTTCGATGCGGTTAAATAGTTAACTGTTTTTGTACATAACCCAGTAGTCTGACGACGAGATGGGAAGCATTTTCGAAAGTTTACTAATAAATTTCTTACTTTTCCCAAAGAACCTACCATCTTCAAAAAATCTATATATGTTGCAAGGACGGTTAGTGGGAGGATAAAAACTACAGTATACCGTAACGCGTAGAATACCAGACGCAACCCTTAATTCCGAAGAAACCACTCTAATGGTCACAAGCGCAGCTGTGTCGGAACTCTCTTCCAAAGAGTTAAACTACACTGTAGTGATGACGACAGGAAAAAGGAGGAGGCAAAATACGTACATTCTTAATTCACAGTCTATGGTTACCCATGAACCTTCATACGTTATTGCCGACGACAGCTTACCCGTCAGCGATAAGACGGTGAGAATCCGCAGTTTTGGCTTGCGATGCCCTACTTGATGTATGTTTCCGAGCGACAGATATAATCCTAAACCCTGTCAATAGAAGCAAAGAGACGAGTCCCAGGAAGTAGTCTTGAAGATGGTGACACGATCGCCGGGACAAGAGCTTTATTGGCCTGACGTTTCGGATTCCTATTCGAATCCATCATCATAGACAAAAAGCAGAAACGCGTGGTTGTTGCACAAGGGGCTGCGGTATTTATAGGATGCAGTGACCATGCTACCGCATACCTATGAACATTCACTGCTCCCCCCTTCATCCGGGATCGTCGCACTTTGTGTGATCATTGCTTGATGGCCGACATTCGAGTCGATAATTGCTGCAATTTCATCACGTGCGTTGATTGTTGGCGTGATGATTGCTCGACCATCTGACGCACCGACCCCGGTGTTGGGAAAATTGTTCACCGCATGGCTTGTTATTCCGCCTAGACGATGATTTAGCACGGAATATGCAGTTGGAAGATCGTTGCACTTGCTGATGGACCTGGGGCCAGTAAACCATGATTCCAGTAGCTCCAGGCTCACGCGGTTGTCACCTCTAAGGAGAATTTCGGCCTCATCGAATTTGAATGTGTGGTCGGATCTCGTCGAATGGACCGCAACTTGGGAGCTGGCGTCATTTCTGCGCACCGCTGCCGCGTGTTCGGCCATTCTCGTTCGAAGCTGTCTTCCGGTTTTTCCGAGGTATTTGCTTTGTCCACAATTGCACCAGATCCGAGAAACGACTCCAGACGTTTCTAGCCGGACAGTGGGTTTTTCGGTTTCATGATCAGACGCCTGATGGTTGGCTCCGGTCTGTGTGCCACTCCAATCCCAAGTGGTGCGAGAAGGCGGCCGACAGCTTCCGAAACGTTCTTACATACGGAAGTGCCCGCCAAGACTTGGTGTCCGTGCGGCTAGGCCTTTCGTCCCTTTTGCGTATGCACCGGTCGACGAAGTTGCCCGGGTAGCCATTGGCTTTGAAGACCCGTCGGAGGTATTGTAGCTCGGCAATCTTGTCATCCGGCTCACTGCAGTGCGTTTCGACACGCCGATAGAGCGTCCTTACACGACTGCCTTTGTGGCTGATTGGATGGTTACAGTTGAAGTTCAGTATTTGCATCGTATTTGTCGCTTTCCTGAACACTTTGGTCTTTAGTCCACCACAATCCTTGCGGCATACGAGGACATCCAGGAAGGCCAGCTGGTTGTTCTCTTCCTCCTCCATCGTAAATTGTATGTCCGGAAAGACCGCATTCAAACGTTCCTTGAATGTCAGCAGTTGATCCCGATCGATAACGACGAACGTATCATCCACATACCGGGCCCAGAACGTCGGTTTGTGGTGTTGGAAGACCAGCGACTCCAACCGTTGCAGGACCGCCTCGGCGATGAATCCCGAAATCGGCGAACCCATTGGTGTGCCCTTCACATGTTCGTGGATTGTTCCGTCGAACGTGAAGTACGTCCTGCACTACTACCGATTCTTGATTGCTCAGCCACAACGATTCGTTACCAGGTCAATTCATTCGTCATCCGGGGACTTCAGGAACTTGTAAAGACTCTTTATCTTTTACTTCATGGCAAATGGGCCACTTCTGTCAAAGACTTTTGCATGGACTAAGTGCAGCTCAAGAATCCAAATCTGCGATTTGCTTATATTTGCCGATTAAACCTTGACCAACGAAATACAGCGCACGCACCCTCCTCCGTCCCGCCAATGGACGACTACCGCAAAGGACAACATGGATTCAACATCGGCAACACAACCGACGATCGGATTCTCAATATCCGGCGAATGTCAACAATCCCCCTATCTTCTCAGACGTCCTCGCACTCACTACCACAGCAGAAACATCAATGTAGAGAAAAATGGGTCTATTCACCTACGACTGTGCAAATCTGGGCTGATCATCAATGCAGAGAAAACACTGGTCATACACTAAGCGTCGCACATCAATGACGGCAACGACCGAATCATCGCTGTAAACAACAATTAAATCAAAATAGTTGACAAGTTGGTCCTCTTAAGCAATACAGTATCACGGAAGACAGACATCGACAGTGATATTTCTCACTGAGTCACCGAAGCCACTCAGGCCTTGGGCAGGTTTCTGTCTGGGATCGCCACGATGTCAAATAACTCCTCGAACTGGTAGCTGAAAAGGGAACTCTGTTCGTCGGAGTCCCACTCTAAGCGAACGCAGCTAATGAACACCTATGAAGACGCCCTGATCAGAGCGTTTTACGAACCTCATGAGCGGTAAGAGTTCGGGTACTATTCCCGACCAACCCTGTTTTGTGCAGAGAAGTTGAGGATGAGTCACAAAATCTGACCATGCTCATGTGCTATTGCTTGCACAAGTAGACATCTAACCAATGAAAATACGGGAACACCTCCCGGCTTGGTTGGGAAACGGCTGAAGTAAGAACATATACGGTGCCATCCTAGTACACGTTGTTGATTCAGGGCATCGTGCGGATTCAAACGAAGCGTTCGGTGTGATTTACATGATCTCACCGAATCACCCTAAGTCACTAGATCAGCAAAGGTTAACAACATCCAAGACGACTCTTATTAAGTTAAGAAAGTCGGTATTGTGTGCACAGAAGAACCTAACACAAGCTCCAGGCCGATGATGCCTTAAATTCGGTTACCTCTTACGCTCCCTCTCCACTCTCTCCCCTAACCCTCATCGTCTCTTATTTCTTTATCCTCCCTTTTTCCCGCACCTCATTTGTATAAAAAGAGGAATTGCAATCTACTTCTTTTTTCAATCACATGCTTTACTTGTAACCCATACAAATATTTATGTACAGATCGGATGAGAATTTAACAAAAGGTACATGTGCAGTAGGTGTGTTAAATCGTGAAATCTTTACTGAAATTCTGAGATGCGCTTTTGGCTCAAAAAGATTACTTAAGTAGGGTTGTTATATTAATTCTTATCCATGCTTATTGCCAAAATAATTTGTTAACTTCAGGATGTCAGCATCTGAATGAAGTTCTTCGCAAAAATACACTCCGTAAAGAAGGAGTACTTATTTGCTATGAATATTTCTCATTGATTTTCCATGTCCTTATGCATTCTAATATATTTCGTAAAACCATGCATTAATATACTCAATCTTTCACTTATTTGGTGTAAATTTACGGTTCCTGTAAATTTAAGACTTGGCGGATTTTACTCATTTGGTGGAAAATTACGGTTTTTTGAATAAGGTTTTAAATGTTTGAAATTATGACATTTTTGAGACTGTGAGGAGGCCGTTCATGAAACACCGTGTTTCTGCATTTACAAATTTCGCTTACAAATTTTGCAATATAGTTCGAATCCACTGCTAAATTGTATGAACCCCTTATGGTCTGTTTTTAAAAGCGTTGAGAAATTTACGGTTTTCCATATAGAGAAAATATACGGCCTTGAAAGCATCTGCAACGGGAAGTCGGGTTCAAAATTACTCAAAAACTGAAAATGTAAAATGTGAAGAGGTCGAACTTCTTTACCAAATATTTAGAAGGATGAATATTTTTATGCGTTTTCTCGATGGAATATTTCTGAATTTATTAGGCAGACCTCAGTAGTGGAGCAGCTGCTCCAGGTATGTGAACGCATGTTTTTTTCCGGTCCCAACCAATGGTCATTATTATGATTGGCTGGATGAAAGCAAACAAGCCCGAAACAGTGCTGATAAATCTATCTCACAGTCTCCGTCGTTGCTCTCTGCTACCATAGCTTGGCCGACTTCGGCCTGGTAGATGGTTGCCTGTTCGCCACCCCTATCACCGACAGGAAGTTTGTATATGTATTTAAATATAAACGCGCCCATTAGGATGAATAGAGGACTTTATTGGTCAAAAATTGGACGCTGGTTACCAGGTCGTCGTCAGACCTGAGTGACAGCGCAATAACGACTAAAATTTCAATCGTAACGAAAAATCAATATTCATTTGGTGTTTGCGTCAGTAAGCGGCCGCCGTATGCGTCTTTCTGTAAAGATTGCCTCGCGTCGTCCGAGTTCGCGCCTACAGATAAGTTCGAAGGATTCTTGAAGCTATGCGCTCCGATAAATCACGCATCAATCGGCGCATTGAGTTGGATGCCATGTACAGAAATCTCGTGGAAAGATAGGAGAGACGAGAATAACGCACACGGTGATCTCTTGCAGGCGCAAACACTAGATGAATGTTGTTTTTTAGCGTGTTTGGAATGTTAAACAAAACAATCCTTGGTGATTTGGATCCAACCAAGGGCTTCCGAAAGGCTGACCGATCGCTGCGGATTGGCTATTTCTCTTAGCATCACGTAGACCGTCTCGAATTTAAGGTTTCAAGCAAGTAATTTCCCATAAAAAATTTCAGTGTGAGACGAAACAGTGTTACTGAGGTCAGCTGGCCTCCTTCGAGATCGGTGTCCTTGTTGCTCATCAGCCAATCGGCAGCTTGCCTGGCGGTCAAAAATCCCGGGTCGCCTTTGCTGCAATCAGCATGCTACAGTCCATCCTTCTGGTGCTGGATGAGCCTACAAATCAGCTCAATAATGAAACCGTCGGTGTCCTGGGTGGGGAGATAACAAGTTTCAACTGTAGGTTGGTGATGGTTTCTCATGACGAGCTTCTTATATCCTCTGTCTGAAACGAAGTCTGGGTTTGCTCACCGTGCCACTTTGGACTCGCGATGAGGGTTGGGGTAGCTGGGTGAAGGTGACTCTGCACACACTGGACACTGGACAAAAATTTGCATGGGAGTACACTCGCATTGTTGGCGCCTGCCCAATAAGGAGAAACCGCAAATTCCTAGAGGCAATGTACTCAGATGGGGCATGCATCAATAGGTCTATTGATTTAGATGTTACATACGAATTTCGAAATGACAAATTGAAGCGAGCCCAGCCAATGCCGAAGGAACACCATTGACGCGCATTGGCGCAGGCTTTGGCCAACCATAGAATCCCTTGTTCGACATGGTTAAATAGTTAACTGCTTTTGTACATAACCCAAAAGACTGAAGACTCGAAAATTTACGCATTACAGATTATTCTTCTCAAAGAATCCTAACAATTTTCGGTTAAATTTCTTAGGATGCCCATTTTCCATCATATATACATATATTTGTATTTTCATCGTGAACCGCAAATCATACACAAACATCATTTAAATACGTTGGAAGGGAACACCTTCATATGATCTTATCCTTTGGGATAAGATGTGGGATTCATTACTAGATTTTAAGGGCCTTCACAAAAAAATCCAGTCCTCCCACTAAGGGTACTGCACTGGGAGTAAAGCCAAACATGTGCACAAACATATTGGACAGGGGATGAATCTTGACTCCCAGCTTCATCAACATCATGCCCACATAGACGTCCTCATTGGGGAGGGGGCGCGTGAAGGCTGCGGCAATGGAGAGTTTTGGAATGAGATCGGCGCCGATGATGTAGCAGGGACCAATCGGATAATCCGGATAATGTGGGAACGGATAGTCTGCAGTCCCCGTGAACCATTTTGACCCAGTATTCCGAACCACAGCTTTCTTGGAGTTAATTGAGCCGAAGATGCTCCCACGGACTTCGGGCAGTGAGAACTTTGAGAAAACCTGATGCAGTTGTGTCACATTGATTCCATGGTCGTCGTCGAGGAAGACGAACGAGGGACTGGTGTGTAGACAGTGGTGATGAACATAGCGCAGATTGGTGATCGTCTTAAGGGTCAGATTTAGGTAAGTGTCGGCATAACTTGCCAGCAGAATGTCATCGAATTGCGAGATCTCACTGAGCAGTCCGGGCGGCATTTGGCCATTCACGGGAAGCCCTAGACTGAAGAGGAGGCCCACTGTGGCATTGATTGTCTCAGCCTGTCGATGAATGACCTCGCGCAACTGTCGGCGCCGCGCAGAGTTAGCGAGAGCGCTCTTCACGATGATCATCGTTGTGTATGAATTGGCTCTCCCCGCCGCACAGACGGACATGCTGGCACGAACAACCGTGAGGCTGGGGTTGTTGGTGGGTTTCTGCATGTACAAAGTAAAGTTGCCTTTCAGTCAAGCATTTAAATTTTTCGAATTCAACTACAGCTTAAAAATACTGCTGGAGTCAACAGTTTGAAAAGTTGTATAGCAAGGCGCATGCTTAAATTTTGACACCACACCAAAGACTGACATTGTCTAGCATGCAGTCAATACAGTTCCCGCACACTTCGTAGGAGGAGGGGGTCGAGTGACTGGATGGTATTTTGCTGACCAGTCGTTCTGTAGAGGAACTACTGAACAGTTATAAAATGCACACGGAGGGCAAACCCGAGTTTCAAAAAGTAGTTGAGAAGGAGAAAAATAAAAAATAAGCAAAAAAGAAGGGACAAAAAAGATGCAACTGCCAAAAAAGAATAAAAATCGCATGGCGTTTCGAGTCCTTACTCGAGCGCATTACCAGAAACTGTGCAGATATGGGTGATTGATGCGTGGGTTCGTGAATTACTAATCGATTTGCCAATAGAAGCGAAGAGACGAGTCCCAGGAAGTAGTCTTGAAGAGGGAGACACGATCGCCGGGACAAGAGCTTTATTAGCCTGACGTTTCGGATTCTTACTCGAATCCATCATCATAGACAAAAAGCAGAAACGCGTGGTTGTTGCACAAGGGGCTGCGGTATTTATAGGATGCAGTGACCATGCTACCGCATACCTATGAACATTCACTGCTCCCCCCTTCATCCGGGATCGTCGCACTTTGTGTGATCATTGCTTGATGGCGTACATTCGAGTTGATAATTGCTGCAATTTCATGACGTGCGTTGGATGTTGGCGTGATGATTGCTCGACCATCTGACGCACCGACCCCGGTGTTGGGAAAAGTGTTCACCTCTGCCCTCCCCGCATGGCTTGTTACTCCGCCTAGACGAAGTTTAAGCACGGAGTATGGAGTCGGATTATCGTTGCACTTGGTGATGGACTGGGGGCAATGATCACACCAAGTGCGACGATGCCGGATGAAGGGAGAACCGTGAATGTTCATAGGTATGTGGTAGCATGGCTACTGCATCCTATAAATACCGCAGCCCCTTGTGCAACAACCACCCGTTTCTGCTTTTTTGTCTCTGATGATAGATTCGAGTAGGAATCCGAAACATCTGGCTAATAAAGCTCTTGTCCCGGCGATCGTGCCTCCCTCTTCAAGACTAATCGATTTAGTCCTGGATCTACGTCAGACAACCCATTAACATATGCAGTCTCCTGCCACCGTTGAAAGCTTCCTAGGGCGAAGGAATTTGTGTCATAAAGGCGAACCGAATTGACGTTCTTCTCGGCAGCAATATGTGCCAACCAATTTGTCGATGTGCTGTCTCGTGAAATGTTATTCAGATTTCTGAAATATGTTTGCCATTTAAAATATTACTCAATAAGGTTAGTGTTATTAATTATCGCGTAACATTCACAAAAGCATGCCGACTTTAGTATGCATCTTTTAGGTCATTTGCTGTTTAAGACGTGAACTATCTGGTTCACACCCATTGCACAATTTGACAATGAATATACAGTAGATGCGCTAACTCATGAAATGTCAACCAACATTTCGAAATGCGTTCTCGTTTCAAAAAGATAAATTGAGTTGTGTTGTAAAACTAATCATGATGCAGCACAAATATATAACGATCCCGTTACCTCAGGGTGTCGGCTTTATAAAGAACTTATTTTCGACTGCATGCAAGATCTACAGTTTGCAAAAAATGACTACGTAAGTAGCATGCAATTTTCTCACTGATTTTCAATGCCCTTGAACATTCAATTACATTTAATGGAAAACATGCATAAACATAGTTATTTTTTACTTAATCAGTAAAAATTCACGTCTTTTTCCAATTTCATACCGTAAAAAAGCACATTTCGGTTTTAAAAAACTTTTCTTAATTCCGAATAACTTTTAACTCGACCTGCAGTAACACTTGCATTCAGGGTTTGAAATCTACAAGCTGTATATTTTCCATGCACGGAAAACCATGCATTTCTCTACAATGTTAAGAGGAAACCATATGAGGTTCATAAAATAAAGCAGTGGATTTGAGCAATATTGTTAAATTTACAAGCCACATTCGTAAATGCAGATACATGACGTTTCATGAACGGTCATTTAACGGTATTAAAAATCTTACAATTAGAAACTGTTTTAAAACCGAACTATATTCCGCTTTTGAGTATGGAATTGGAAGAAGACGTGATTTTCCACCGAAAAAGTAAAAGAATGATTATTTTTATACATGTTTTCCATGAAGTTTAATTAAATTTTCAAAGGCATCAAAAATCACTGAGAAAATGGCATACTACTTAAGTAGTCATTTTTGCAGAGTATGGATCTCGCATGCAGCCGAAAATAAGTTCTTTCAAAAGCGGACAGCCTGAGGTAACTATAGCATTATAGCGTCATGCTGCATCATGATTAGTTTTACAGCATAACTTAATTAATCTTTTCGAAACGAGAACGCATTTTGTAATTTTGGTTGACATTTCATGAGTTAGCACATCTACTGTATGGCATCTTCCTGACATCATAGGAAAGGTGATATTCCTTCGGCAAATTAAAAACAGCATGTAGTTTGCAAACCCTGAATGAAAAATGCGACGGCAGATCGGGTTCGAAATAACTCCTGGTTTTAAAATTTTCAAAAACCGGTAGATACTCTCTTTTCAGGAGGTATATTTGTGAACGTCATTTGAAAAATATTGAAAAGGCATGTTTTAACGTTAACGGTAGAAAAATATAAATATTACTTAGTACCACGAAAGAAACAGCCAAAAGTGTCAAATGCCTTTCTGGCCTCATCGGGCAAAAATGCAGAGTGCACACAAATCAGTCAACAGAGAGCAGCATGAAAGCACCCCTTAAAGAGCAAACTTATAAGAAAATGTTCTCTTATTGATCGAAGGCACATTCGTTGTTGACTTTCGTTGTGGACGGTTATTGTTTTTGAAAATGAAGTTTGATGTTTGAACGAGTCTCCAGATTTGACCAATGACCTTGTTCGTGAATAGGAGTGCCCAAACACTCACCAATTCGGTAAACGTGTTCAAAAATTATCTTATTTTAAAGTATTTAGCAGACAGGTAATTCACCATCTGTCGTTATGGACGATCGGTTAAAAAACTAGAAATCATTTAGTAGTCAGCAATATTAAAAGAGAGATTTGAAAATGAGCGTAACCCAAAACGAATAAAAAATGCGAATTAATTTAACGGAATAAAGGCTCTGTCTACAAACTCAAAGTGCTATGCTTACGATCATGCCTGTCGCTTCTGTTTAAATCTTTTAGGCGCCCATCAGCATAACCACATGTCGCCATATGAAAACCTGTGGTCCTACAACGTCCCCATCGGTAAATGCAAGCAAAATCCCGCTTTTATTGTTAAACCCCGCCTTATTCAGCTCAAAAGAGTCAAGAATACCACGAATCTCAGGAAACCTGTTTTTGAATTTATACTCTAATCTGGTTGCAAGCCACCATACATGAAATCACAGTATTTCTTTATCGATATTAAGATGTACACTTCACTCAAAATTTATTATCAACAGTTATTTTATTTGTACTTTAATATTTACTAGGTTTTTGGTACGAGAGTACATTCCGTACATCTAAAAACGAATTTTGCTAAATTACAGCTATTTCTGATGTTTTTAATGTATTAATCTGTTCCAAAGAAATCGGCATTTTGAAGCAACGCAACACTGCCATATATATTTTTTTGTTTTTCACTCTTTAAACTTGTACTTTATGAGCATAGGAATTAGATTCATGAAATGGTGCCGGTTTGCAAAAGATTGACAATCATTCGTAAATATTAACATCTTGCATGAGTTATGTCACGCTCTGTAAATCTAATGTAGTTATCCTGTCATCGGTAATAATATTATGCAAATGCTGACTGGGATCTGGTAGATCAAGTAATCCCCACAACATTATTTACTATCAGTGACCAATGCTGCAGTTACTAATTATAGTATACATTTGATGGCAGGGCAAATGTATCCTTTAATTGTTCCCCCCCCCCACCGCCCGTGCGCCTATCGCACACATCTGCTACTGCCTCTGAACGGAGGATCGGAAACTTTCTTTCAGCATAGATTACTACTCATTCTGAATAAACCAATGAGTAAACTCATTAATCAGGCCTTCTAGAATACCGCAGAGAAAAACAGATTTTTCTGGGTGGCGCTCCACTGTTCAGGCCCTATGCTGAACGTAGACAGGATATCCTTTCATCTAGAGAGCGGTAACATGCACTTTCCCATTGATTTCCGATGGTCTTGGAAATTCAAATATATTTTAAAGAAAGCACGAGTAACAATACACGTTTAGTCGTTTGATAGAGAATTACGTCATCTTTATATTTGTATTTGACGAAGGAGTATGACTAGGTTTAAAAAAAGTTTTTTTAGTTATGGGATTTTTTTAGACCGCGTAGTGTCCATTCATATGGCATCGTACCTGTCTGTTTGTCACTGCCTCTTTTGAAGAATGCAACAGAGTCCATTGCTACATTTTATGGACTCTATATGGTATCTTTCTAAAGACATAGAAGAATGTATGATTTACCTTACACGGAACGCACGCTCCTTGTAGACTAAAATGACTTAGTGCTAATGAAACAGCTAATTAGGTTCTAAATTATTCGGGAATTAGTAAACTTTTATAAACCCTGACATACTCCTTTTTTATGTATAAAATGTAAAGATGACGTGACTCACTATCAAACAACCGAAAAAAACGCATTTTTGCTCGTGGTTTCAAAAAAACATACTTGAATTTACAAGGCCATCGAAAATAAATGGGAAAAATGCGTGCTTCTTAAAAAGAAATTTTTACCGAGAACGCTTTCTACAGGAGATTGAAAAACAATGTGTTCAAAAGCCGACATTCTGCCGAGTTAGACACAGTACGGCATTTTGCCGCAAGATACTCAGTATCAGAATAACGTCTAAGTATCCCTTCCTAAACGAAGACGTATTTCAGAATTTCAGCCAACATTTGATGAGATCGGTCACTCACTGTACTGTTGAACGCAGACAGGCTGTCCCTTGACCCAGAAAGTGGAGGTATACACAACATTAGAAAATGGAGGAAAACTGCGCATGCGTCTTTACAGACAATTTGTACGTCCGACCTGAATATTATGCTCCCACTTATGTCTGACAATTTCCGTTTTTAAAGAAACAGAAAAGTTGTGGTTAGTAACCCACGCGTCCCATTCTCTTTATCACAACGCTTTCCCTATTCATCATGAACGGTGCTCGTTGCAAGGATCGGTTGAAAGTTCGTTCCAAAATAAAGACGAATAACTAATTGTCGCCAGCAATCCCCATCGTCATCATTATAAGTACCATCGAGAGGAGGAGAGGGAGGAAAACTAGAGGATGGAGAAGGAGGTAACGACCAGTAGAAATAAATTGATGTTTAACTGACAGCTCAACCGTCGTTGCCGACGATGTCCAATGTGTGATCCGCTGAAAGATGACGCAGAAACAGTGACATTCATTACTTTATGGCGAATGTAGGCATGCGGAGCAGCAACCGCACTCTTTCCTCTTCCCCTACCTGGACCGCGTGTCAAGACAGAGTCAAGAAGACCGACGGCGGGAGGACGCTGGTAGTTGGCGCGGGCGGGCCCTCACCTAGGCGTGCCGCCAAACCCCTGGTCGACTACATAAACCTAACCAAGACTCTTCACCTCTAACAACACCCCAAGAGGCGTCAGAGCGACGAGGATAACTAGGCAGCCATGCCCAACACCTGTATACCCAGCGGGATGATAATGGCCCCCCAAAGTGATAACCAATGACCGTGCATAAACTACCCCGATTTTGTGACCAACTATAAGCGCAGATACTCCAACTTGTGAATGCAGTAATGGCTCATGTTCTACCCGATTTAGATGAGAATCAGCACTTCAGTTTGAAAAACAAGTAAATTTTACAAACACACACGCACGCACTGTCTAACTGGCACTTGGGAGTGTGAAAATGAGACTGTGGGCGTTAGGTGACGTAGTGCAGGGTCACGAAAGTACTCCATCCGCAAAAATCGCCTACAACAGCCCACATAAGGTTACATTTAGAAGCAGCCATCATAGTCTGACCCCTGAGTCTGGATCGCAGAGCTGGAGACGGGAGAAGCCGGAGGAGGCGGCTTTCTGAGCCAAAACATTTGGCGCGGCATGTTGTTGGCTTGAATTTAACGTCGCTTCGTGAGGTACGACATCTCCGCTTGGTGTATTCAGTTATGAAATCACCAAGCCAAGATGAATGTTATCTATCAAACTTGGTGAGAGTATGCGCCTTTGGAAGAGTTCTCTTGCATATAGAAGAAGATATGCTGTGATCGATAACTCGGAAAGTCTAAGTTATAAGTTGGCAAAGATAGGGTGAATGACCCAACTTATCTATCGGTAGACTGTAGATCGCGTCCGAGCACCTACACGTTGACGCTGGTAGTATCTGCAGAAGTCTGCAAATGGATGACAATTTAAAGCTGCATACGATACAATCCACAGTCTACTGACAGTTAAGTGGGATCTTATAAACTACCGTTGCCTAAAACCTAACCCAACAGCGCTCTGTGCTGTTATTTTGACTGGCAACATCAGTCCTGTGGCCTGACACGCGCACACGTGATTTACGCTTCTATATTAGCGATGCTTAATTTAAGTCACATTAAGCAGAACCGATGGCGCCTCAACCGACTGCAGAAATGACAAGAGAACCGAAGGCGAGCTTTCGGTTTGGAGAGGGCGCAGAAGCACACTGGTTCCGGCAATGGCCTGTATATTCAGACGGACAGTCAGCACAAGGAAGGCAGCAGATAATGCTAGACTTGCGCAGCATTTACCACACTTTCTCCTTCCCCAACTGGACCCGATGTCAAAACGGAGTAGAGAAGATCGGAAGCGGTATAAGACGCAGGTGGCTGGCACTGCCGAACGCGGACCTAGGTGCGCCCTCAAATCCCCTGGTCCACAACATACACTTGACCAGGATTTTTCACCACTAACAACAACAGCCCAGCAGGGGTCAGAAGGACGAGGATGATGACTGGGCAGCTATGCCCACCAATTGTACACCCAGCGGGGGTGCAAGCGCATCTTACGGCAGGGATTCATGTGTCAGAGAACTGCCACCCCATACCAGACTGCGAGGGCTTTTCTGTTGCTGATGCTGGCATAGCACACGCTTTCAGACCTTTAGACCACACAAAACGTGGTCTGCAGCATTCTCGCCAGGCAACATCAGGTGGTGTGCCTCCTAAATAAGTGGTAGGTACAGGTTCCGTTGCTCAGGGTTTCACCCAACGTAACAGTGATAACTAATTTAGTCGTATGCATCTTACAGAAGGCAAGTATGGTGTTTTATGGCTTGTGTTTATATGTGCTGCCGTAGAGATTCGTAGGAAGACAAGGAAGATGTGCACGTCAGAGCTTCAAGTCCTAATTTCTCAGTCTCCCAGCTATGAATTCTCACGTGATCATTGATAGCACTGTGGTTACTGGGTTTATATTGGCTACGACCCCGATAGTGGTGGGGATACTGGTGTTTAGATGGGATTGTGTCGATGGTTGAGGAGCTTTCGAGTGTATGATGTGTGCTAATTGCGTTGATTGTCGCTATCGTTTATACACGTAGACTTAAAATTATTCTTGTCGCGTGCGAATGTCCTGAAGCAGTGTCGGTAGGTAAGACTAGTGCGACAGGTACCACTAGCGCCTTCGTTTCGGGTCTTTTTGTGATGGATTCGCCAGCGAACTCCCAGGTCTACGTAAGATACAAATGTAGGGACACAGTGAGAACAGAATGCAATTAAATCATAATTGTTGGCGGTCGAGTAAGGTGATGCTTGGCAGAATGGTAGGCGGATGTCCACAAGTGATGTTAATGGTGGTGGTGGTGGTGGTGATAATGACACTGTGTTGTGAGACTAGAGATCGAAATACAGCTGTGCGGGAGAATAACAGTGGGTAGGCTAACTCACGAGATGTCAATCGAACTTCTGAAATGCATTTTCGTTTTGAAAAGATTAATTAAGTATGGTTGTAAAACTGATCAACCTACAGCATAATTTTATAGTAATTTCGTTACCAAAGGATATTGGCTTTCGAGAGAACTTCCTTCCGGCCGCATGCAAACACTACTCTGGAAAAAATGACTGCTGATGTAGCATGAATTTTTCTCATTAATTTTCGATGCCCTTAAAAGTCAAATGGACACAATGCATGAAAATATTCATTGTTTCGCTCATTCGGTAGAAAATTACGCCTTATTCCCATCCTATACCCGAAGGAAGGAGATAATTTGGTTTTAACAAAGTTTCTTATTATGCGATTTTTGATAACCGCGAAATGGCCGTTTATAAAAAGTTATGACTTGGCGTTTACCAACGTGGCTTTTAAAGTTAACAATATGGATCAAATTCAATGTAAAATTTTATGAACCCTATATGGTCTCATTTTAATACCGTAGAGAAATGTGTGGTTTCCTTTACGCGGAAAATATACGGCTTTAAGTTTGGAAACCCTGACTTCAAGTGTAACGGCAGAGCGGGTTCAAAATTATTTGGAAATAAGAAAAGGTATTGAAAATCAAATTATATCCCTCATTTAAATATAGGATTTGAAGAAGACATAATTTGCTACAGAATGAGCGAAAGAATAAATATTTTCATGCACGTTTTCCATAAAATATGGTTTCATTTTTAGGAGCAGAGAAAATCAATGAGAAAATCAATGCTTCTTAAGTAGTCCTTTCTTACAGAGTGTAGTTTTTGCATGCATTCCGAAGTAAATTCTTTCAAAAGCAGACATCCTGCGGTAACGGAATTATTATAAAATTATGCCGTTGGCTGATTAGTTTTACAACCCTACTTAATCACTCTGCGAAAACGCATTTTGGATTTTCGTACAGGCGAGCCAGAAGGCTGTGAAATGTTGTATTTCCAAGAAAAGGAAGTAAACAGGTGAAAATATGAGTCAATTAACAATGGATATTTACTTCAAAATTTCACATACTTTTGCATTGCCGTTAGTCGCCAAATATAAACAGCTTCAATTCCTAGAAAAAGGAATTTTGAGCAGGCCCTGCTAAACCAACATCGTCTACGCCCTGCTTGATAACAGCATAAAACGAATTCTAGGGAGACAGTATGCTGGACTTGTGTTTTTTTAAATTGTGGAACTGGGTGAATGTGGATATGTAGCTATTTTCATCCAGCAGAATACCGCGCGTCCGCGGGGCATAATTCCGGGAGGATTAGTTTCGAAAACCGTTATAACAAAAAGCTCGTTTTCCAGTGTTAGATAATCGATCAATTAACGGTCGACGGCAAAAGAACTTGGGCTAAGGCACCAGGTTTTGCAAACAAGGGGTCGTGGGTAGGTGGCAGACGGTTCGTCGGTGCGTCTGTCAGTGAACCCGTCGGTGCTTATATATACACATATATGAGGGTACATATGTATACATAGTGTAGACGGGAGCGCACCGATTGTGTTAAGGAAACCACTCGTCGCGTCGTACCTGAGTGTTCTCATCCTTGTTCCGCCAGCACTAGACATGACGGTGAGCTTGTACAACAATGGTAGGCGGCGTTAAACTTCTAACCAACAGGTCGCGAGTTCGAGCCTCGGGTGTTCCACACTTCGGGGTTGGGCATGGCTGACTGATGATGAGCAACAAACCAAAAATGACCACTTCAGTCTCCACCGCCTTTGTCAGTAGTGCTATTCTACTCGTATATTTTGCCTACAGATCGACTAGCGAACAGATCACAGAATATGTTTGTACTACTACGCCCTGGACCTTAAGACCTCCCACAGGCGGTTAAAGGAGATGACGACAGGGAAAAGAGAGACTGAGTGACAATCTCCGGCTGAGCAAAATATCATCGGTTTACGATCAGACATTAACATAACAAGATTTCTCTGAAGATCAAAATAGAGCCAATGATAGACTTACGACGTTCATTTCCAATCCGTAGGTATAGGCCAACACGACGGTTCTAAGATCCAGGTCCATCGGATAGGCCTGGTAGGCCTCAGGGATTCGAATTCTGGACCATTCATTTTGCGGAAGGGTACCCAAATCCTCAAAAGACAGACATTTATCACCCTGAGTAGTATTCACCGCAGCTGTAAAGAGTTCTCTCTCAGACCGACAGGTCCGTAGACCAGCATCTATCACTCCAGAATTGCTTTCGCTGAGAGGTCGACATAGCTCAAGACTGTCGTCTGTGCAGGTGCGATAGAAAATCGTTTCGTGGACGGCAATACTGGCGTTTATAATGGAATTGTCCAGAAAACTTGCCTCTGATGCGCCTTGCGTATGGCTTGCAAATCCGTACACAAGACACAGACATCCGAAAATGGCAAATACTAGCACACAGCGATTTCGTTGAGCAGGAATGGCTCGCAGAACTCCCTGTCTTTGCCTGTCTAATCCGACAAATCTGAGTTGAACCATGACGCGTAATCACGTTTAAGCAAGTCCTCACTCCCTGAGACCTGCAATTTATAGAAGTGACAAGGTTCAGAAAGTAAGAGGACACAGTGGGAGTGCGTTTGTGCTTGACCCACGAGAAATGAGACATTAACTGACCTTCAAATTCGCTGATCTCGCCACCAAACGTGAGCCGGCGTGGGCAGACTGCATTAAGGGAAGTCCTTGAGTAGAATTTATATTGCTTTGTGTGACGATTGATTGATCGTTGAGCGAAACCTAGGATGCTGTGTGTCGACTGCAGATTAGATGTAGGTCTTACACAGTTTTAAGCCAATAATGGCGCATTTAACTACTTGGGCCAAGACAGTCCTCTTTTTCTTGCTTGTTGAACTTTTAGACCATTGTTAGGGGTTTTTGACAAGGATGGGTAGAATCCAAAGATAAACGTATATCCAAACTGTGGATTCGAATACACGACATCAAACTCAGCACTCGCTTTAACCTCATTAAATGTATCAAAACTGTACCACTGCGACCGATAGTGTCATTAATCGGTGTATCGAACTACAAGATTTCCGAATAGCTAAACTACAAACTCCAACCATAAACAAAGGAGTGCGAGAATTCAATCGAAACTGTTTATTGAATTTATAAACAAAATCCGAGGACTCAAAATTTAGCCGGATATAATGATAGTATCCTCCAAAGTCGTCTCGCTATTCACGTCTATACCAATCGATTTGGCAAAGCAATGCACAGAAGAACTCTACTAGTCCTACGCCATCGATGTTTCTAAATCGACTTTGCTTAAACTCTTGGACTTCAGTCCGGAAACAAACTTTTCGTTCACACATGATCACAATCGACAGCTTAAACGAACTCCTATGAGGTCACCAATTTCTGGCTTTCCGGTTGAGTTCACAGTGCACAAATTAGAGGTCATTGTCGATAGAAGCAAAGACGAGAACCACAGAAACTGGTCGATAAGAAGAAAAAGAGGCGATCGTTTGAACAAGGGCTTTATTCGACCGGATTTGGTTATGCAGTCTCATCTGAAGTAAACAAACCTCAGTCATCTCAAATGCGGGGCAGATGGTGATAGGGTTTCTAATAGGCGGGGCCGGGAACACACAGACGACGAGGCCAAGTAGGTGTATGCAAAAGAAAAGCTATTGGGAATGCGCAGTTGTAACTTGAATTATTGCGAAATAGTTGCGCTAACCTCTAACCCTTAACTTTCAACCCTTATCCTAAACCGTGACCCCTAATCCTTAACCACAGCCCCAAGAGTAGTTCATCCTACGAGTGGGACAAGCAAACCACATCTGACCCTTTAGTCGCCTGACTTTTCGGATTCTCACTAGAACCCATTAGCAGAGACAGTGGTAGAAAACGGTGACTTGTGCACAGGAAGTTGCAGTATTCATAGGAGGCAGTCGCTATGCTACCTTATACCTATGGTAATTAACCGCGCTGCCTCTCATCAGGAATTTTTGTCCGCTACTGCGCTAATTGCTTGATGACCGGCATGCCAGTTGTTAATTGCTGACATCTCATCACCCGTGTTGGAAGTCTGCGTGATGACTGCTCGGCCATCTGGCGCATCGGCTTGCGCGCCCCCTGAGTGGTTAATTGCCTTGGCCAGCCTATGCCTGAGCACGGAATATGGAGCGGGAATTTCGATGCCCTTGTTGTTGATAGACTGAGGTCCCGTGAACTATGACTCAAGCAACTCGGTTCAAGCCAACGTCCAACACAGATGATGAAATTGCGGCAATTAGCGACTCGGGCGCGGACTGACGAGCCATGATCGCATTTATTACGACCCCTGAGAGGTGATCGCGAGAACCGTCAATTGGAGTACACATGTGGTGCCACGGCAGCAACGTACCGTAAATACAGCAGTTCTTTCGCCTCTATTACCCTTATCTGCGACTGCCTCTGATGATGGGTTCGAGTGAGAATCCGAAAGGTCAGTTCAATAAACTTCTTGTTGTATTGTGGAAATAGGTCAGGACATCTAAAATTAGTGGGCAGTCTTAGGGGATCATTTTAAAAACTGTATATATTATATGGAAATTTAACCAAACATGCTACTAATATTTTGTCAGTAATATGTACATCTTACAAAATATTAGCTAGATTATGCGACTCCAACCCCCTAGTTGCGAAGGATAATGTCCAGCACGAAATAGTATCCATCTGCAATTGGGGAAGGCATATGCAGAGCACTGTTTTTGTGTAACAGATTATTGCCGTTCATTTGGACGATATCTTTTAAGTTCCCTTGGCGTGAACGGGGCTCTTACTTTAGGCGATTCATAGCAAATTAGAACCAAACCCTCACTCACCTGAGGTAACAGGGTTTGAGACAAATTAATGCACAAATTAATGGTTGTCAGGGAAATCAGCAGGACGCCATGTTGCGGCAAATGCAGAATTGTGGTGGGAGAATGCGCAAGATTGTCGTGCAAATGCGGAAACGGGGGACTCGTAAGGAAGCCCAGTTGAAGACTGAGATAAGGCAATAAAAGCCACTACCTAGCGGTCAATTTAAATGGCCGCAGTATCCTGGCCGTGGAAGATTATGAAGCGACCAGAAGAAGAAGAAGAAGAACAGAAGAAGAAGCGATCGCTGGAACAAGGGCTGTATTCGCCTTCGCTTGATGGTCGCATGCAAGTTGTAAATTGTCAAAATGTCACCACCCGTGTTGGATGCTGGCGTGATGATTTTTCGGCCAACTGGCTCACCGGTTTGCGCGCGCCCAAAGTGGTCATTTACTTTGACCAGCCTATGCCTCAGCGCGGAATATGGATTGGGGATTTCGATGCGTTTGTTGATAGACTGAGGTCCACTGAACCATGACTCAAGCTACCCAAACGGTAACCTCCTCTCCTTGTATCGGCTCGCTTGTATCGGAAATTATGAAGCGATGTTCTCATGTGATAAGAATCAGCAAGGTCCTTTGGGTGGCTTAGGTAGGCCAACGATCAGTCTAGACATAGTTCTACGTAAGAGATAACTGAAAAATTAGTTACTGGTTGGAGAAAATGTGGGCCATACGTAGTTAAACCTACGTCAGCAAGAAACTCTCCGGCAATCCATATGGTGGTAACATCCATAAAAACGGCGACTGAGCATGTGGCGGTCAAGGATGTGAGATCAATTTAAAACACGCACAATAAGTTCGTTTCATCTACTGTCAGAAGTCAGGGAGCTGTGAGGACTAGTTTATTCTGTACACAGGGCAGGTTGCCGTAAGTTGGCTGTTTGCTTGCAACAGAGAAAAGCGTCCGTTCACGGAGAGCTTCAGTCGCGATGTGTTGTTTACGCGCATGTGAATATCTGCGCCAGCAGGAGGGGGTGACTGTTTGGGTGGTGGTCGTGTGGTTGGACAATTTAGGGGAGAAACGGAGGGCGCATACTAACAAAGCCTCACGGAAATCAAGCCGGAGCGTTCGAAGCGCGTTAGTGATACTAGTTTGTGAGGGCAGCCGGAGTCACTGCAGCTGGACAGGAGGGGCCCCAGTTCTAGCCGGTGTGGGTCTTCGTGTGTCAGCGGCCTGTCAGTGCTTGTCGCGGCCATCGACCGACAAAACGGAGCCGGAGAAAAGGGGGCTGGAGCGACTGCTACAACCCCCCGCCCCAGACACCAAACGAAGTGAAGGCGTCGACATGCTAGCCAGCCACAAACCTGTCGGGCCAGTGCACGTGACGACCAGATCGTGTTCGGCGAACCGGAGGGGGACTGTGGCCAGTAGGTGAGGGCATCAATGTTTGCGGCGGGGTACAGTGTTGGGGTGAAGAATGGTCACTTTCGTCGATGTAGGCCGGCTTGACGCGATCAATGCTGACTGTGTCGGTCTTGCCGTGGCGGACGATGACAACATCTTTGTCAGATCGACGAAGGACTTTATACGGCCCGTCATAGGGTGTTTGGAGTGGTCGTCGGACAGCGTCATGCCGAACCAAGACGAAATCGCACTTATTTAGGTCGGGAGGGATGAAGGAATTGGCCGGTGACGCCCAAGGGGGCGTTGCGCGGAGATTTCGCATGACACTACGCAGCTGCTCCACATAACTGCAAGATTCGAAAAACGTTAACCCGACAACTGAGCACTTCGACTCGCACAGGAGTGCGTAATGGTTTCCGAGCAATACTAGAGGCTGGGACTGAGGACTTTATCTGGCCTAAAATGTTCGGTGAGAGTGTGAGAGGCTTTTGCGCGTATGTGAGAATATCCGAGGGGGTGCTATGGCCCATTCAAATGTCTGAACTCAAATTCCTGACACCGCAGTCATATTTTCAACGAACGTTGTGCTTGGGCAATGATAGAGAGCAAATAGTTGCAAAATGAGGATGTTTTGGGCATGCGTTTAACTTACGTAGGAGAATAAGGCGTTGTTGTACAATCAGATACGGGCCTATGGCAAACTACAGTGCGTTATTTTACTTATGAAATGTGTGGAAATTTACGAATGATTGCCAATAACTCGCAAATTTGTCACGATTTCACCAGTTCAATTTATATGTTAGTTAAGTGCACGTTAAAAAGAATTAAAAACATGAAATAAATATTAAGGGCTGTGTTTCGTTGTTTAGAAATGCCGATTTCTTTAAAAAAACGCAATAGACCGAAATCGTTATAAATAACTCTCATTTAGTAAACTTCGCTTTTAGGTGCATATAATGTATTCTCATACCAAAACCCTACTGAATATGAAAGTACAGATAAAATAAATTTTGATAATAGTGTTTCAATGAAGTACAAATCTCAATATCGTTTGAGAATTAGCGTGATTTCATATATGCCGGTTTGTAAACAGGCTAAATTCCGAGTATAGATTTCAAAACAGTTTTCCAGGGATTCGTAATATTCTTGACTCGATAAAAATCGGGAGATGAAACTTAAAAATACGGCCCACCAAAGCAGCCTGTCGTACGGTTAGATTACCGTAGAATGCTCTCACAAAGTCGACGTAGACTGCGTGCACTGCATTGCCACCATCGACTGCCCGAGTCTACCGTTCTAAACAATAAAGTAGGTTTGTCACGCCATTACGAAATCCGTGCTGGGCATCGCATAGCAGATTATGCTGTTCAAGAAGCGCATTATTCCTAGCTCAATTATTTTCTCCATAATCATGCAGCAAATATAAGTAAGGCTGATTGGTCTACAATTTTTTTGCCAAGACCTTGCTTCCGACTTTATAAATTGGAGTGATCCGGACAGATTTCCAATTGGCGGCAAATAGTCTACTTCTAACAAAGCCCGGAAGATCACGGACAACTGTTTAGATAGTCACCGATACAAGCGAAGATGCGAGTTCCAGAAACTAGTTGATCAGAAGGAGAAGCGGTCGCTGGAACAAGGTCTTTATTCGCCTGAAGTTTCGGATTGTCACTTGAATCCATCATCAGAGACAGTAGCAGAAAAGGGTGACTCGTGCACAGGAAGATACAGTATTTATAGGATGCAGTCGCTATGTTAGTGCATACCTATAGCATAGCATATTTACTTTTTTTAAAGTTTGTGTTAGCAACGGGGGTCTCCTGTTAAGTTTTTTCCGTGAAATATGGTACCAATCTCTGAGGAGAACGCGCAATAGCTCACTTAACCGTCCCAATCCTTGATTATGTAATCGGAAAAAGCTGATTCCCAATTTATGATGTTTAGTTCACCTTTCATTTGGCCAAAGTTACCGCGTCAAATGTTTCTTCTAACCATGGTGGCCTTTCTCTTGAACTTTTTTCAAGCTCGCCCTCACCCGATATTCTTTGGAGCAGCATCGAATTTTCCGTTACCAGACGGGACCTATCTCATACTTTTCCAGTTTATATTCATGTTTGTTTACGGCACAATTCACGTAAACATCAACTTTTGATCAGCATCTTTACACAGCGTAGGAGATTATCTGGATATCAAGAAACGTCAGATTTAGCTCAAATCAGGCATCTTTTCCTTCAATAAAACAGACTTTGAATGTACCTTTCCTCAGTAAATGGCTTTCTGTTACTCGGCTCACTTTAATAAACATCAATAAGTACGCCAAATGCACGATATACTTTTCGCTCAAATTTCGACCACGACATTCCATGAGTCAGGCCACCTACGGACATTGTGAAGGAAATTCAAAGGGCTGCATTATTGTGCTGTGCAGAGGTCTCTGAGATAACGCGCCAGCCGCTGATAGATATAACCCCTTAATCTGCTGTAGGTGCAAGCGTTTGCGTTATAGCTAGCTTTGACCTGACAGATCTGTTCTTTTGTGTGTATGCAGAGACGTTGTCTCTGCAAGGTCGCTACAATGTACGCTTTTGGAGATCAGCCAATCTGACCCTATCTGAGCGTCGAATTGAAAAATATCTGTTGACAGTTTCAATACCCTTCCCGCGTTTGCTAGCGGAGTACGCAGTCCGAAACACGCACTTAGACACGCGCATTTACATCCCAACATAACGTTTAGTACATGATCGAACAACCTGCCGGATATCGTCGGACGCGCTGCTCAACGCTTATTTCAAGTATGATCAAAATCAAGTTGGTTATACTATACGGGGTCGGAGTGGTGACGTTCTTGGTCCTCCTATTTATCACCTACGAAGCTGACCAATTTTTAATCAACAACGTGGCTCAGAAGGCCTTCAACGGCAGTTCAAACCTGTCTAGATTGACACCACTTTCTGATGTCGAAACGGCCGAGTGGGCCCTACACAAACCGCCGGCTGCCTTCCCAATTTGCTCGTACCAGGAACCCTTCGACCTCTCGTTCTGCCTTCCAACCAGTGAGAACAGTAGTGGGGAAACCGTGGAAGGGAAGTGCCATCCAGAAAAGCAATTATTTCCCACTCGTGGCAACAGATGCATTTCCTATGATATGCTTCAGACAATGCCTGACAGCGTTTTATCCACGGCCCGTCGTCCAGCCATATACTCGGTCTACCCACAGGATATTCCCCTTCCGATAGTTGTACAAGCCGTCAAAAACAACAGGCCAATCCCAGTGGTATTTACCTTATTTGCTAAAATGCAGTACATTAGTATCATACTATTTTACCGATATATGTATATATAGAGTAGGTAAGCTAACTCATGAAAAGTCAAAGGAAAATACGAAATGCGTTTTGATTTCGATAAGATTAAATAAACAGGGTTGTAAAGCTAATCGTGAGGCATCGTAATTATATAAAAAAACTTCGTTTCGGCTGCATCCAAAATTATACTCCGTAAAAAATCCTCTTTAATTAGCATGCATTTTTCTTACCGATTTTCGAGTATCTTAAATATCTGACTATTTTACATATCCATCGTATGTAAAACTACTCATTATTTTGCTCAATTGGTAGACGGTTACGCCTTCTGCCAATTTTATAGTCGAAAGAATGGTATAATTCGCTTTTTACAAACTTTTTCAATGTCCGAGTAATTTTTAACCCGACCTGCTGTTACTCTTGGATCCAGGATTTCTCAACTGCATGCCGTACACTTCTCTGCGGCAAGAAGAGGAGACTATATGGGGTTAATAAAATAAAGTAGCGAATTAGAGCCATATCGTTAACTTTACAAGCAACATTGGTAAGTGCAGAGAAATGACGTTTTACCAACGGCCATTTCACGGTATTAAAAAGTTCCTAATTAGAAACTTTTTAAACTCGAATTATACCCTTTCCTTCGAGCAAATAATTTAAAGATGTACTTTTCTGACAAATGAACAAAAAAAGAATAGGTTTACGCATGTTTCTCATGAAACATATTTGAATGTTTAAAAGCATTCAAAATCAGCGAGAAAAATGCACGATTTGAAGTGGTCATTTTTACGGAGTATCGTTTTAGCATTTAGCGGGAAAGACGTTCGTTTGAAAGCCGTCATCCTAAGGAAACTGGATTATTATGGAATCACGCTGCAGGCTGACCAGTATTACAACCATGTTTAATCAATCTTTTTGAAACTAAAACGCATTTGCAAATTTGAGTTGACGTTTCATGAGTTAGCCCACCTACTGTTTGTCAGGAGTACGGTATAATACCTCCGCTATATATATGCAGAATGGTATTGCCGAAAAAGACAAGGCGACTGGAATGGCCATTTCTGGTTTATTGGCCGTCGTCAGCCAGCTACCCAAGCCCGAAGTGTGGAACACCCGAGCCTCGAACTCGCGACCTGTTGGTTTAGAAGTCAACACCTCTACTCACCGGGCCACGAGCCCGTTGCCTTGTCGGTTTTCGATCGGGAATATACAATGTTAGGGGGCGCTCACCGATCGTTCATACGGAACTCACTCGTTCCGTTGTGCCTTATGGACACTTTCTCGAGCCCAATCAGCAGCCGCACAGCGGCGCATGATATATAGGCAGAATGGTATTGCCGACCAAGACAAGGGAAACTGGAATGGCCCGGTGAGTAGAAGTGTTGACTTCTAAACCAACAGGTCGCGAGTTCGAGGCTCGGGGGTTCCACACTTCGGGCTTGGGTATGGCTGGCTGACGACGGCTAATAAGCCAGAAATGGCCATTCCAGTCTTCCTTGTCTTTTTCGGCAATACCATCCCGCCTATCTATCATGCGCCGCTGTGCGCCTGCTGGTTGGGCTCGAGAGAGAGTCCATAAAGCACAACGGAACGAGTGAGTTCCGTATGAACGGTCGGAGAGCGCCCCCTAACATTATATATATATATGCAGAATGGTATTACCAACAAAGCCAAGGGTGACTGTAATGGCCATTTCTGGCTTACTAGCCGTTTTCAGCCAGTCATACCCAACCCCGAGGTGTGGAACACTTGAGGCTCGAAATCGCGACCTGTCCACGCCTCTAATTACTGGGCTACGAGCCCATTGCCCTATGTGTGCGTTTGTGTTCGTGCGTGTATCGCATACATTTATACTTTATGCATACGTAAGTGAATCGATTTCGAGGCGCGCAGACTTGAAATAAACAAACAACGCTTTTGCAGAAAATGTGCCAGAATATATCCTCCGCAATGTTGGAAATGGTGTATTTTTAGATGAAATCCTCATCGCAGCACCACAGCGCATACCATTGTGATAATTGTTGTGGCGTAGAATTAAAATTTTCAGTTGTGTACTGATTAGAAGCCCTTTTCAGCCCGCCTAAACGCAACTACTCCTCTTGAAATAAATATTTTTTTCGTTTAGCGCCCATAGGGTACTTCCATGGCTACGAACATGTTATTTATTACGAGTTTATAACGGACTGCGAAATCATGTCACTCGCTACATTTTGAATGCGTTCACATAGGAATACGTGTGGACAGGTAATTGGGTCCCAATCCAACCTTTTACAATGGCAATTTCAATAGAGACTTTCATGAATAGAATCGAATACTCTTCCAGTAGCCACACCATAGGCCCAGTGTGTATCCAAAGATACATTCTTGTTATCTGTAGGCGCACATTTTAAACCTTAAAAGTACGAAAGGCCACGTGATCCCTTTTGAGGCAATTGTTTCATTGGCTGAGAGGTATATAAACGAATGAGCGAAATTTCTCTTTCAAGTCAATAGATATTGCGCAGCAAGCAACCTCTGACTAAGTCTCGTCTTAATCCCCATTCGCATGCACAACCTTCTAGCATGACCGCATGGAAAATTTACATCCGTCACACGGCTGCTTTGCAAATGAGTTAAGTGTCGTTTGCGGCGACTCAGGATCTAGAGCAAATCGCACGCTTAGGTTTGCTTCTACGTAGATATGCAAACGGGCCGCGAGCAAGGCCGCACATGAAGCAATCGTATTGCTAAACAAATATGTCAAACGCCCCTCCCCCTGCGTATGCTATACTGTACTGTTATGCGGAAAGAGGTAGCCCGTCAGAGGAGGATGCGATGCCTAAGACAGCAAGTTTACTGGCCCATCCTCAGGCGACAAAAACATGTAAGGGTTGCAGAGGCACAAAGACTGCAGCATTAATAGTACGCAGCCCCCTTGACACGAAATGCCTACTATACTTAATACCTCTCGCGATCACCGCCGTAAAGCATGCGATCGTCTCACATTATGTGTTCAAGGGCGAATCCAGAGCGTCAGGCCAGCAGACCTTTTGTTCCAGTGATCGTATCTTCGTGTTCGCACTGCCTGCTTGAACTCGCTTGTTCGCATCTACCGGCAAGGCAACCCATGCTAGTGCTCGAAGGGCGCTAACAGGAACTTTACAGTCCTGTCAGGAGGCTGAAGTTGATATTACTTTATTCAGTCACGATTTGGCCCATATATCCTGTTGAATTTTCAGTAATTTCTCCAATGAACCGCGAATATCACCCCAGGAAGAGAATGCGCAATCGCTCGTAGAAGTTGAGTCTCGTTTATTAATCCTAAAAGAGGACATACTAAGATGCATATCTTCTCATTAATTTGCTGGGGACTCCTACGTTCCTTTCAATGGGTCATAAACCTTCTAAGATAACTAAGGACTATTTCCTAAATCTGAAAAAACCCAGTAAGACAGGCGGCTGACCAGGTTTAGTGGTCGAAAATGGTGGTCAGGGCCTCCATTTACAACAAGCAGCTATAATCAAGGGAGGTACGCATTTCTTTGTCTTAATTACAACATCGACACGCCCCGGGGACAAATATTTCACTGTTTAACCTTTTTATTGAATGTATGCGTGAGAAGCCTAACACAGGCGTGGCTCGAATAGGTAAAGTTCAAACAATGCCGGCGATTACGCCCCCACAAATCGCCAGACGTCGTTTTTGTGCTTCTCATTCCAGTGCAAAGCGTGGGTGTGTGTTGAAAGACATCGAGAGGCAGATGTTGCTTATGTCACCGCCGCCATCTCGAAACGACCGCTATTCGGTTTGACCTTGAAGACGAAGTTGACACAAAACTCAGGATTTCCACCCACTCTGGACTCGATCCTTATGCATTGGCAATTCTCAAGCCTTGCCATTGCAGCCGCGGGTAAGAATTCAACAGAGACTGCCAAATTTTCGCAGCAACATATCAGTTTGGATAGATACGACTCTGGTAAGCGCATATATTTACAAAATCAAAAAAATCGAATTTATTTCACGATAGAAAATAAAGTTATCACGGATAACGAGAGATGGCAATGGGAATAAGTACCTGTGAATACGGGATCGGGAGATTTCTGAAGCAACAGCGCAAAACTCAAGCCGTCTCCACTTAATTTCACTTAGACCTATTAAGGAGTGGTTTTTTTTCATTAACCTGTTAGTCAGCGACTCATACAGTGGGTGGGTTAAGTCATGAAATGTCAACAGAAATTCCGAAATTCGTTTTCATCTCGACAAGATTAATTATTCAGGATTGTAAAACTAATCCTCTTACAGCATAAATCTATAATAAGTCAGTTACCTCAGCACGCCGGCTTTCGCACAAAGGTTTTTTCGGCAGCATCCCAACACCATTCCCTGCAAAAATTGAATACTTATTAGCATGCATTTTTCAGTGATTTTCGTTGCTCCTGATGATTCAAATGTATTTCATGGAAATCATGCATAAAGGTCATCATTATTTTGCTCATTCAGTTCAAAAGTACGTCTTCTTTCAGTTTTATGCCCGAAGGAAGGGTATAATTCGGTTTTAAAAAGTTTTCAATTGTGAGATTTTTTAATACCGTGAAATGACCCTTCAAAAAGTGTAATGTCTCTGTATTCAACAGTGTGGCTTGCAAATTTGAAAATGTCGCCAAATCCTCTGCTTTATTTTCTAAACCCCATATGGTACCATCTTCATACGGCAAAGAACTGTATGGTTTATCGAACGCAGTCATTTTACGGTTTGTGGTTTGGGAACCCAGAATGAAAGTGGGTGGGGTTCAAAATTATTCGGGAATTGGAAAATTTCTACAAAACCAGATTATACCCTTCCTTCGAATGTAAAAGTAGAAGGCCTAAAACGTAATTTTTCACAAAATAAGTCCAAGAATGGATATTTTTATGTATGTTTTCTATGAAATATACTAATTTCATTAAGAGCATCAAAAGTCACCGTAAAAGGCATGCTATATGAGTAGACACTTTTTTTACTGAGTGAGATATTTGAATGCAGCCGAAAAGAAGTTTCTTCGAAAGCCGGCATGATCTACGGCGGTGATCGCGAGAGGACTTGAGAACAGTACGCATATGGTGCCAAGGCGGTTGCGTACTATTAATACTTAGTCTTTGTGCCTCCGAAACCCTTGCCTGTGTTTTTTGCCCCCGAGAATGGGTTCAAGAAGTCAGACAAGTAGAATTGCTGTCTTAGGCATCACATCTTTCTCTGATGGGCTGCCTTTTTTCGCATAACTGTGCAACACAACATACGCGAGGGGAGGGGCTTTTGACATATCTGTTTAGCAATACGAAGGGTGATTTATATCAGGTTTCAGGAAGTCACAAAACTGGGAAACTTGTTACTATGCAATTCCCTGTTTGTCCTCCGACTTGGAGTTGAAGTGCAAGTGAAGATAAATGTGGTGAAATATATTTTTCTAGATTGCCGCATATTCTTTCATGTATGCTAAAGACCACTGCCGCATTTCAAGCCGTATTTGTCAGAGGTACATGCAAGGAGAGGTTAAAATTTTGCGACGGAAATTTGGTGCAGCTAAGCTTAAATTAATCGGACCGGGTTGATAATCTGAGGAAAACAAAGTGCTCACTGAAGTGCTTCTTCAACGGATAGAACACTTGATGGTCACCAATTATCAATCAAAGCTGTGGGCTCGTTACGTCGATGACACCGTTGCCATTGTCAAATCATCCGACGTGAAGTCCCTCAAAGAATTACGGAACTCGGTTGACCCCAATATTCAATTCAAGATGGAAGCTGAAACAAACAATCAACATCCATTACTCGATATACTTGTGCGTCGGTGTGGAACTGGGCAATCACAAATTACCGTTTTAAGAAAAGCCATCAACAAAGACAAATACTACGTCTCAACAGCAATCGCCCCCTCTCTCACAAACGCAGCCGTGTCCGTACTCTATTTCAAATAAGTGAAATACACCAGCCGACAAAACAGTTGCATGACAATACGTTCATGAACTCTTTCGAACCAATGGATACCCAAGCTACTTCATCAAGCAAAGCAAGTGCCGATCCAACAGACGACGGCCACAAAAAGAACAACCCGAAGTCTGAAGGACTACTCCTTACATGAAAGTAGTCTCCGAGGCGGTTTCATGACTGTTATAACCCGCCAGGTTAGGCATTGCCCATCGTCGTCGTTTGATGCATCCTAAACACATGCTGCCACCCACAGAAACTTCAGCAATTGTCTATCAAATACGTTGTAACGAAGGAGACTGCAACTACGTTGGAGAAACTAGACGGAAATTGCAACCGTCTACATAAGCACAAACTGGCAACTCGGAGACTAGACTCAAACTCATAGTTTGGCGACTTACGTCAGGGAAACTGGTCACAATTTGGATTTTCAAGGAACAGCCCTCTTAGGCTGGAGCACTTTAAGGGCAGGGCGTCTTACACTTGAGGCATAGTACTCAGATGCCGACTCTATCAACATGCATCTAGACTTTCATTCAGCCTATAAATTCTTACGTCATTACCCACGCCTTGACGAAGACAAAACGCTCATACGGAGCCTAAGACTACCGAGCAAACGCGGCCTGTCGACCAATGCGTCCAAAAGGGGGACGCAAACGCAAGTAACTCCAGTTGAGGTGACGATGCACAATAGAGGAGACCACCAACACTTACAGGCGACGACCGGTAGGCCAAGGCAGCGAAAAAAGAACAAAAGTCGACCAGCCCAGCGCCAAATAATTCGGATGTCCATTAAAAATTCTGATCGATTTTTCACTATATGCTTTAATAATGGAAAGCCGCCCCAGGTCTTCGAAACGTCAGCCATGCAAGTCTCTCCATTTTTTCAGGCTTACCAATGTCAGGGCCTAATTTTTATGTTGGCGTGTGACACACAACGGGAAAGTTATGTGCCCGAAAACTCACGCCTGCCAGAGGACATTACTTTTGACTTAAAGAGGATTTTTCTGGTCAATGGGTAGGAATCGAATACGCGTCTGGTGTTAGAATTTCGACTTGAATTTAGCATTTCGGGTCAGCAGTTTGGTATGCTGGACGTAAATCAGGGGCGTTAACGAGTGAAGACTGCTCCTTCATTCTTCGCCGAAGGCCATATTGGCCACAAACTCTCTTCAACGGCGCGTAGAGGTTTCACAACATGTCAGATTTTACGCACTGGACGCATTGTTCAGTTGTGACTTATGTTCAGATCGAGTGTTCAGGTTATTCCACCAACTCGATAAGTGTTGAAAACTACTCTGGTAAAGACATACATGTGCACTGAGAAAAGTAAACTAAGGTCTCTACTTTCCATTTTGTCCTGGGTTTGGTTATTTTCGTTATTTCAAGTTGGTTTACGATGAAAAGCGAACGCCAAATTAATTTTCTCGACTCCGTTTTCACCGAGGTTCTTAACCAGCCTATTTGCGGTGTGGCCATTAAGCTGAAGACAAATGAAGGCTTTGCGCTGCCACATATACTGACAAAATGAAAGTCTTCGGGAGAATTCTTTTCCTCCAACTACTGCTCTGCTAATTCGCAAGATGCTTCATATGTTTGTGTGTGTGTTTCTTGAATGCGCCCGTTATCAAATGCGTGGCCGTGGTCTGTCAACATTTATAAGACGACACAGTTCTTCATAGATTCAGATATGTACCTTCTGCTGCTCTGGGAGGCATGGACTATATTGGTGTGGTTTATACAACAGTTTCTGCACAGAGGATAGATGGTGTCTTTTTGGTTTCGTTTTCCTGTTATTTAAGGAGCAAACTGCTGGCACCAACAGGGGAAGAGCCTCACTTAAGCGTTAGACTTATTTTAAATTGTACCATTATTATAGTTCGGATATGACTAACTCCTGTTGTTGTATATTTTGTTCCCAACAGCGTCCTTGAACTTATAATCTGTGCCTGTTAACCATAATAAAATTCAACGTTTAATATTTAGTTTTCACTTCCAGCATCCTGGATTAGAAGACAACACCTCCCACGAACGACTTTTCAATGAAACTTTACACGTCTTACGTATTCAACTGCCATTTTTTTAGGGCAGCAAAGAGTTTTGCCTGGCGTAACCATGGTAGGTTAGCCGTTAACGTACGTTTGTAATTACTTCCTCATCAAGGAAAATTTCCCCCTCCCACTAGCACCGACGTACTGCCTCGACAATCTTGACCACAGAGTGATCTTTCATCTGCAAGTTCACTTTTCCGAAAAAAATTTATCCCTATCCTTCTTCTGCCTGATCTTCTAATCTTACTTGCCGACAACTATTAGCCCGACTTTAAGAAGGAGTACTTTTGCTTTTAAAAGGTGTCCGATCAGGCGATGTTTTGAGATCGTGAAAGTTCTACCCCTAAATCATGCTTTCCGTCCTTTTATTAATGCTGCTTGTAAGGCATACAACATGGCCTCATACCACTGCAAAATTTAACCAGCCCTAAACGATATCTTATCATCATATATAAATATGTGATTTTTCCCGCAGATGAAATAAGGACTTTGTAATTTGGAAACCATGAATGCAAGTGTAACGTCAGATTGGGTTCAAATATTTCGGAGACTGTACAGTTGTCTAAATCCGAAATATGCACTACCTTTAAGTATCAAATTTAAAGAGCACGCAATTTTCGGCCAAATGGACAAAGAAATGAATATTTTCGCGCAGTTTTCCTAAATATATTTAAATCTATAAGCACATCGAGAACAAATTGGAAAAGTTCATACGACGTTAAGTGGATGTGTTAACTCATAAAATGTAAATCGAATTTTGGAGGAAGTTTATTTAACTCGAAAAAAATAACTTAAATATGATTATAATATTGGTCGCCATGCAAAATAATCCCATAATAATTTAGTTTCTTCGGGATTCCGGTTTTAAATGAACAATCATCCGGTCGCCTGCAAAAAACAATCTGCTAATATTGGCTACTTATTTAGTATGAATTTCTCGCGTTGGTTTTCAATGGCGAAATAAATTCAAATATTTTTCATTAAAAGTATGCATTAAAATATTCATGCTTTTACTCCTTTGGTAGTAAAATACGTCCTCTACTAAGACTATACTTATACTACGGGTATAACTCGCCTTTGAAAATCTTCCATTCTCGATTAAGTTTGAAGCGCATTCGCCGTTCCCTTTGAATTCGGGGTAGCAAAACTTAAAGCTATATATTTTCTTTGTACGGAAAATCAAATATTTCCCCACAATATTGGGAGAAGACTATATGTGGTTAATGAAATCTGACAGTGGATAAGAGCCAAACTATAAACTCTACAAGCAAAATTAGTAAATACAGAGAACAACATTTCATGGTCTGAAAAATCTCATAGTTCGAAACTTTTTGAAACTACATTACACGATTACTTTAAGAAAAAAAATAAAAGACGTAATTTTTCAAAAAATGAGGATTCCTTTACATGCTTTCCAGGAAATATAATCGGATTTATAAGAACATCGAAAGTCGGTAGGAAAAGTTCGTACTTAATAAATAGTCGGTTTTTGCAGAAAGCAATTTTTGCAGGCGGTTGCGAAAAAGTTTGTTCAAAAGCCGAAATTCTGTGGTAATTAAAGTAATAAGAAATGATATCGCAAGGCAATTATTATTACAACATTGCTTAAGCAATCTTTGCGGATCGAAAACGTATTTCACAATTTCGGTTAGCACACCTACTGTAAGCAGTCGTGAATTTTTTGCAAGAAAATCCTTCATAAACCGACATTCTGATGTGAGTGATGAATCCTGCTATTATGCCGCGCGACTTTTAGTCTTATGACCCTACTTAAGTAATTTTTTCTTATCAAAGATACGTTTCGGGTTTTCGGTTAACGTTAATGAGAGAGCACATCTACTGTACCAACATCATGTGTTCTTTAGGGTGGGTAAAAGTAAATTTTGGCGTGGATTTTTAAACCCACTACCACACATTTTCAGGCCCCTTTCAATAACCCCAAACTTGCACTGCTACGCACAAGTCAGTCTATCTGCCCTCTCACCGGAAATCAGAGTCGCGCACGGTACGACCTAATCATCATTGTTAAGAGTTCACCAGACAATGCAGCACGCCGGTCTCAACTGCGCCAGCTGATCAGCCGTCAAGCGGCCACGCTGGCCAGTCCTGTCGGGCTCCTCTTCAGCCTAGGCGTCCCGGCCGACACCGTCAGCCAATCACGACTCCTGCATGCCATCAACGATGAGGCCGACCGTTTTGATGACATCCTCCTGACCGACTTCATGGACACCTACTATAATCTGACTCTGAAGACTCTGGCGAACCTGCGATATGCTCATGTGGCCTGTCAGGGAGCCGCTCCGCTGGTCGCCTTCATGGATGATGACCATGGCCTCAATTTGTCAGCTTTGCTCCCCTATTTTCGCGCCTTCGATGAGCGACAGCTGCGGCAATCTGTATTCGGCCACATACACGGCACGCCAAAGGTCATTCGCAGTCCAGAGCACAAGTGGGCTCTTACGAGAGGCGATATGCCCTTCTATATGTATCCGGACTACGCCGCTGGTCCATGCTACTTTATCGGCGCGGAGGCTGTGGAAGCAATTTCGATAGCCGCAGTCTTCACCAAGCCGTTCTCCATGGAGGACGCCTATGTGGGCATGACAGCGACGAAGCTGGGCATCCACATGCACCAGTTGCCAGGTGTATACCTTCATGGACCTAGAAAAGGATTACTATTACAACAGACGCCACTAGTAGCCTTGTTGAAATACTTCGAGCAGCATACGCCTTAGAACTACATGTAGTATTTATATATATAACCCGTTTAGTGGCTTTATCAAATGTACGCCTGTTTTAAAACACTAACGGGGATGATGCCATTTGTTTTTGTTAAGCATCAGTGTGCTCGGTAAAGTGTTGGAAAGTCCGCGGTTTCTGAGACCATCGAGAGGGATTTGTAAAATTAAAAAGAAATTTATAAAAGAATACATCTACTCTCGATAAGTTCTTTTCAGTCCTGTGCATTGATATGGCTATTGGAAAGCAAATCAAAAGATGCAGGACAGTAGATAATTATGCTGTTTCTCGGGTTTGAGGGGGATGGAGGGGAGTGAAGCACCAAAATACCAGTGATTCTCATTGTACGCCAGGCGTCAGGAATCTTGGACGCCATGAAAGACATATTACTTAGGTGCGCTAAAATAGGGGCTATCTGAGAACTACAAGATTTAAGAAAAAAAGGCGAGACACCATCCGGTCCGGCAGCTGTTGATCCACGGACCTGTTTAGGGTGTTTCTATACTGTTGCCAAAGACACGGGTTGGAATTTACACGGTGATAGGGGAATGTCATCTAAGGGAAGATGGGAGTCATTGTGCCTAAATATAAAATTTTTGTTTAGGGAGTCTTAATCTGCATCCACATGCACCTGTGTGTTGCTATGGCCTGTGAGACGCTTAAGGGTTTTCCAAATCTCAGATGAAGAAGGGGGAAAAGTGGGTGGAAAGGATGAAGAGGAAAAAGGTTGGCTAACAAACAGTCTATTTAGCCTGTCAATATCTGTTTTTATTAAAACTGTAACGTCCTCAAGGCTGTCACTTTAGCCTAGCTTGTAAAAGAGTTCTTTATTACGTCTTAACAATTTCAGACAGGGGGAGGCAATTATATCCGGTCGTATCATTACAGTATCAAGAGGGCAGCAAATATCGAAATTTTATTTAAAAACGCTGTTAGGTTAGAAAAACAGGATTCAACATTCGATTGTTCAAGGAAAGTGGGGATAGTAAGAGAAATGCAAGTCGGAAGCAGGATAATGTTTTGTGCGGACTTGTTACGAATATTAACCTACCTCTCAGGCTTGACTAGTTGTGCACGTTTAGAAGCGGAATAGATCCTTGGAAGACACAATAAAGCGAACTGATCAGAAACTGGCAATGGAGCTTTATTTTAACGCAAAATGCTTGCTGTGGTTAGACAGAATATGATCAAGAGGGGCATCTGCGCGTGCATTAAAGGAGACAAGATCATCGAAGGCTAACAGTGTTAGAGGACGTAAATTAACGCGACTAAAATCACCGCATAAGATAATAAGATATTCGCAGTATAATATAGCAAGTTTTTGTGAAAGAAAGTCGAAAAAACGGATAACTGCACCTTCACAGGAAGAGGGGAACATTTAAATACTAACAAATATAATGCCATTATAATTAGCGACACTGAACTACTATTTTCTATGTAAGCGCATTGCTGAATTATTTCGGCCAATTTTACGAAAGATCAGAGGCAAAACTCGCTATTGGAATTGAGTCAAAACTTTGAATTAAACCTAAGGCACTGCTAAGTGCTGTCTGTCGACTTCGGCAAATGACACGATAAACAGGATAAATCTAGCTCATTTTGGCCTTCATTTACCGATTGTGTCCAGACATAAGCGAAATTGAACTTACTGCCCCTCCAGTCAGCTTTGTGGTGGGCCCCACGGAGTAGACTTGCGCGATTATACTTAAACGGGCATAATGATTTGCGGTAACACTAGGGTAAAGGGCCCCATTTAACCGTCAGGATACTGTGGATCCTGTCATATGGGGTTTTTTCCTGGCATCCATTTGTAGGCATTTGGCTGACATCAAACTGCCATCAACGATTACTATTCATGACCGCAAACCATTACTCAAATTCCTTCATTTTGGAAAATTTTTTTTTGTTTACTTCTTAACTAACACACTCATTTGGCGTGTCATGCGAAAGCGTACAATAAGACTTTCGGCGGAACTCCAGACAACTTCTGTGTCTTCTTGCATTTCGTCAGCTTACTGTCGGCCTTGCTGCCCTTCCCGTAAAACGCTCATTACCACCGCTTTCTTTTGCCAGAATTCACAGACTGCCGACAGTTCAGTGGGCTCCTTCACTCCAGAAATGCCGCCTTTTCATAAGCGGAAAAAGTCCAACTTGTAATCTGAAGACCCGGCAATGGTATGGGTTGTACCTGGTATCAGCAACAGATAGCTCGAGGACCCTGTCTAACGGGAACGGTGGGGCTTATACAGGTGGGGCATTTTGATGCACGCAAACGTAATTCGATAAAAAGTGAGAAAGCAAGTAAAATAGCATCGAAAGCCTTCCTATGTGCTTAGAAGGAAAGCAACGAGTAGGCGCAAAAATTCGAAAACCTAACCAGAAACTGTAGTCAAGGAAATTTGGGCGCTTGAATTAACCGTCGTCAGCTGAATAAATAAAGGTCGGGTTCCAAGAGGACTAGCAGCCAATGGGAATTGGCCGCGAGCGTTAATCGAAAGTGCAAATAACGCAAATCGTGAGCTATACCAGGAGACGCAATAACTGTCAGTAATTTGGAAAAAAATGAAAAACGTAGAATACGAAGGAGGTATAACAATGTAAGCTAAATAAGTGTAAGAAATAATAAAATAAAATGACAAGACTGGTAACGTAAAGAAGCAGAGGCAGCATGTTATTACCGACAAAGGCAAGGAAGACTGGAATGGGCATTTCTGCCTTACTAGCCGTCGTCAGCCATTCATACCCAACACCGAAGTGTGGAATACACGAGGCTCGAACTGGCGACTTGTTGGTTTGACGTCCGCGCCTCTAACCGCTGGGCCGCGAGCCAGTTGTCCGGTCGGTTTCTACCGGGAATATAAAATGGTAGGGGGCGCTCACCGATCGTTCTTACGGAACTCAATCGTTCCGTCTTTGTCGATAAGGACATTCTGCCTATATCATGCGCCGCTATGCGGCTGCTGGTTGGCCTCGAGAGAAAGCCCGTAAAGTACAACGGAACGGGCTCACGCAGCATTTATCCCACCCCCGCTTCTTGCTCATCAGCCTCTGTTGGCAAGAAAGTGTCGTGTCAACCGGAGGTGGGCTTGATGCAGAGACTGAGAAAGTCAAAATGCTAGTCTACACGTGTTTCACGACCATGTCGCCGCATAATCTGTTCGCAGGTAGTACCGGCTTGGATAGTGCGCCCGTGGGAGTGCAATAGGGACTGCATTAGGCGGCGGCCACAATCCGTCAACCAGTCACTCCACATACGCATAATATACGACTTACACATACTGCGTTCTCATCTCAGTTGGCAGCGTTTCGGAGTTATAATTAGTGAAGAATTCGCTGATTGGCAATGGGAGTGGATTACCACCGTCGGCCTCAATCTCCCTTCAGTCTTCCACGCTCAGGTCGACTATCCGGTCTGATTATGATGAAGATGAGTGGCTGTCCGTACAAAGAGTCCGCTTCTCTGCTTACACAAACACTGTAACGAAAGACACCAGGATATCTCAAGTCCCGTTTTCATTAAGCCGACGCATGTCATCGTTTAGTCACTTTGACGTCCTTTGTGTTGTTAGAACTGCACTGTCTTGATGGAAGCATAGGTCATCATCACTGTGGTCGGATAAAACCTCTGACAGGTTGACGGTTTTCCCCTGCGCCGATGCCAACTCCAGCAGACATCTGCACCTCCCCGCAGATCACAAATTCCAACGTCATCACGCAAGTGGAGCTCAGGACCAAGAAACCACGATGGTCTTAAGAAGGCCCTATATAGACAGGCCAACGCAGGCCGAGTCCGCAGGAGGAAAGGAAAATCGATCAGCATGAGATCGACCAATGCGACATGTCACTTGAAATTTCTAGTCCTTTAAGTGCAATTTTCGCCTTGCCAAAGGGAACACACGAAATTTTTTTGAAACGTCAACATTTAAATAAGCCTGTTTCGTGAGCAGTCTCATTCAAATCATCAACCCGGATCTCTCTACTTTGCCAATCTGAATAGAAAAAACAGCCTGCCGCACCCTTGAAAGCCTCACATTGTAAAAAACTTTTCCCGTAAACAAATATGTTAACGCCGAATTTCAATCCTGGGTTTAGGAGAAAAGCTGTTATGATGCATCCTTTCTACAAAAGGTTTTTTGACTGTAAGAAGTCTTAAAAAGGGGAAAATCTTTGTATCGAATTGTTGGCAAAAACATAGTTCACTAGTTTCATCCGACAGATCAATCTTCGAAAGGTATATTGTGTTCGTTTGAATCTCTTGAACCGGTCTTTTTTCCATCTGTAGGTGTATGTTAAGACCATGAAAACGGACAGTTTTAATCGTAAACTGTCCAGACGACTCTGTTTGCGACCATTGTGTCTAGTTGAGTTCACTTCTGTGGGGAACGAAGATCCAGTGGTTGGACTGCAACCGTCGGCGTAACACCTGGGATGTGAATGCACAACCCTTCCCACACTACTCAAACCCGAGGGCAGCTCAGCCGATTTGCCAAAAGAAAGGTAAAATTAAATATAGTTGCTTTGGTCTAGACGGGGCTCAGCCAAGAGCGGCTGTCAATCTCAAAGTTGGGTTGCCTTCTTGAGTCCACGAAATTTGATCCCTAGTTGTTTCTACCATGGTCTACGTGGTCGGAGGCCAGTGAGCACAAGAAGGGCAACAGATGATACCCGACTTCTGTCCTCCCTTTAAAGGAACCCTGGTGCTCCTGACTCTACTGCGTCGTCGGCCTTCGAGCCTAGAACAATACATAAGGTGGTCTCCGGGCGCATCTGATGATAGGAGTGCGTGTCCCGTCCGAAGTCTTCTCCCACCCCCCCGTCTCCCCCTGCTTGTTTCTCATGAGACCGAAAAGACCTGCCTGCGGTCCCTTCTGCTCTGCTAAGGCAACAACCTTCTTTGTTATTTCATGCATTCAGACTGCATAGAAGGAAAGACTCCCTGAAGAAAAGAAAATAGGAAAGATTTACACATAATTTCCCCGCGAAGGGGCATCCGATATGTAAGTTTTGCTGTTAAGAGACCAATCGTCGATCGCCATTTGGATAGGTCGCTCATCACAAACAACTGTGGCCACCACGTGACCGAAAAGATGGGGGCAGAAGTAGTGACTTGCACGAGGCTTAGTTTATGTCGGGCCAGGCTTGCAGAGCGGCTATTGCATTCCCTCACTCCCGCGCACATCCCTCTGGGACGGCAAGACAATGTAAAAGATCAGGCAACAAACTCCTTCATAACGTCATGCATCCACACTGAATTAAATTGAATTATGTGGCTTTCCTGAAAAACAAATGAAACATCGGAAATACGCATCCCAGTTATCAGCCGTCGGGAAGGGTACTCTGGTCGTTCTAATTCTGTTATGACCCGCCTGGTGTTTGAAACCCCGTGGAGCGTATATGCACTCGACCCTTGTCACCAATGCAAAAACATCAGACAAAGAAAAATCGGCCGGCCACGGAAAGTTTATTAGAAAAACACTGCAAGTCGCGACTAGCTGAAAGGTGATGCATATTTATAACACCTAACTGTGGTTCGTCGGCATTCAGCCCAATGACCTTTTAGAAGAGGGAAGTAGCTAATGGAGAGGCTTCACGATTAATATGACAGCGCTGTAGAGAGAGAGAGAGAGAGAGAGAGAGAGAGCAAACGCGCGTGGTCTTTAGTGATTGGTTGGTTCTTGTTTTTTAGGAGTGTAGACACTCCCAACAACTTCTCAGTAGGATTTTCAAGCCTATCTCCACAGTATTTCATTACAGCCAATTAGATCTTAACAGTCTTGCCCGTGACAAGGGGCTGGGCTGATTTTTTTATTTTTTTTCTAAAAACAACTCCGAGGGATAATGAGATAGATGTAATACGTAGGGGAAAATGTTCTGCAGAACTTGCAAAAAACTAAATTATTATTAAACAAATAAATGTCCTGCTTTTATTATCAACTGCAATAATTATTATTTTTTTAAACAAATTCTATCATTCTCAACAATTCTCTGCCAACGATCTGCAAGCGTGCGTATCTGGTTAAATTGCCACTTCTTTGGCTTCTATTCGAAGAATTCTTCGCATGCTTCTTCGGATGACTTCCTCAAATGACTCGAACTGACGACCATTCAAGAAGTGCTGCATTCAACAGAAGAGGTCACAGTCGGGTGGAACGGCTTTTTTGGCCAGATGTAGAAAAACCTCCACCATTTCCATTTTTTCGAAATTTTTCTGCGTCTTTTTAAAATGCCAGATTTGGCATTGTCCTGGAATAGAGTCCGTTTTCGACAAACCGCTACCGGGTACTCCTCTTTAACCTTGTCATAGGCTAGGCGCAGTTCATAGCAGTGGAGACCGGAGTTGACGGCATAGTCACCCAGAACACGTTCAAAATGACGCACACATTCGAAATTGCTTCAAACACAGATCATCACATTCTTGCATAATCAATCATGACATGGAACTGATGGAAAAACCTGATCCCTTCAAACCCATTTTCTCTGTCGTTCGCGAATGACGCGGTAAACCCATTTTCCATCAAACATCACAGTGCGCTTTTAGGAGTAAAGTTTAAACAGGAATAGCTTGTAAAAAAATATAAAAATCTTAATCAGAACCTTGAATATGTACAGAAACGTTAAAAAGCTTGTAAGTATGGACACAAGAGTCACCTAAAGATGAAAAGTAACGTTCATCATGGGTGCTGCAGGACTTTTGCTCCAAAGTAGTATCTTTCTCTGCAGGACAATTGTGGATATTAGCTTCAAAAAAGCATTTCAAGTTAAAATTTTCGCAAAACTCTCCACCGTAAACGGTTTAATTTGGATAACTAACCAGTCTACAGACCACAGTTGGACTTTGGGGCACCAAGGTGTTAGATGCCGTGCTATTCGGGAGAAGAGAAATTTCGAGAAAGGAGGTATGTTAAGTCGCACGTAGTGCCCACGAAAGGACAGTCATCTTGGTCAATCGGCAGCCGTATTGTACGCTGTAGAAAACAACATTGCGACATGTGCCGCCTAGCAGGGAGGCTGACATCTAAATCCATAGGATGTGTGTTTGCATGTGCTATCCTTCCGAAAATGATGGGCTCCATTTGGTTTTGTTAAGAAGTAAAGAAGTGAGTAAATCAAACGTAAGAGGCGCAGAGCACTATACAGTAGATATGCTAACTCATGAAATGTCAACCAACATTAAGAAATGCGTTCTTGTTACGAAAAGACAAATTAAGTAGTGTTGTAAAACTAATCATGATGCAGCCTAAATCTTTAATGCTCCGGTTACCTCAGCGTGTCGGCTTTCGAAAGAACTTATTTTCGGCTGCATGTTAGATCTATATTCTGCAAAAAATGACTACTTACGTAGTATGTAATTTCCTCATTGATTTTCGATGCCCTTGAAAATTCAACTATATTTCATGGAAAATATGCATAATAATATTCATTCTTTTTCTTATTCGGTAGAAACTCACGTCTTCCTCCAATTTTATACTCAAAAGAAGGGTATAATTCGGTTTTTAAAGAGATTTCTAATTGTGAGCTTTTTTAATACTGTTAAATGGCCGCGCATGAGACGTCATGTATCTGCATTTACGAATGTGGCTTGTAAAGCTAACAATATTACTCAAATCCACTGCTTAATTTTATGAACCTCATATAGTCTCCTCTTAACACCTTAGGAAAATGCATGGTTTTCCGTACATAGAAAATATACAGCTTGTAGTTTTGAAACTCTGAATGCAAGTGTAACAGCAGGTCGGGTTCAAAATTATTCGGGAATCGCAACAGTTTTTTAAAACCAAATTATACTCTTCTTTTGAGTATGAAGTTGGAAGAAGTCGTGATTTTCTACCGAATATGTAAAAGAATGAATATTCTAATGCGTGTTTTCCATGAAATATAATTGAATTTTCAAGGGCATCGAAAAGCAATGAGAAAGTTGCACACTAGTTAAGTAGTCATTTTTTGCAGAGTATAGACCTTGCATGCAGCCAAAAATAAGTTCTTTCAAAAGCCGACACCATGAGGTAACTGTATCATTATCGATTTATTCTGCATCATGATTAGTTTTACAACACTACTTAATTTATCTTTTCGAAACGAGAACGCATTTGGAAATTGTGGTTGACATTTCATGAGTCAGCACATCTATTGTAGATGCCCTCGCCTTTTCAATTTGCCCATCTTTGGGAGACCCACGTTTCTGTTCGGTCACTAAGAGGTGTCACTGTAATTTCAGACTCCTCCAGTCCTCAGGGTCTCTGCTGGAAGTAGGCAACCTTAGACTCCACGAGTCTGTTTACAAGACCTCCCCGGCGGAGAACTCGCCTGTCGGCCAACAACGCCGACGAACACACCTGGTCCACTGTCACCAAATCTTTCTTCTCTAGTTGAACATACGTCATCCAAAGCTTCTTTTTTTGTTCAAATAGGTCGGCATCATTTTTATGAGCAAGGTTTGTCCTACAGCCTCATTTGACTGATACCATGCGGAAAGCTTCCTAAGCAATTTTGGAATTCTAACCAAGAGGTCGTGTGATTGAACCTCGAGGGTTGGATATGACTGGCTGACGATGGCTAATAATCCAGAAATTGCCATTCCCGTCTCCCTTGTCTTTGTCGGCAATAGCATACTGCCTATATAATGCGTCGCTGTGCGGCTGCTGGTCGGCCTCGAGAGGGATCCCGTAAGTCACAACGGAACGAGTGACTTCCGTAAGAACGATCGGTGAGCGCCCTTCTACCATTCGATATTTATGATCTAAACGGACAGTACAACAGACCCGTGGCCCAGTGGTTAGAGGCGTAGGAGTTCTAACTAACAGGTCGCCAGTTAGGGCGTCGGGTGTGTCACACTTCGGGCTTGGGTATGACTGGCTGACGACGACTAATAAGCCAGAAATGACCATTCCAGTCTCCCTTGTCTTTGTCGGTCATGGCACTCTGCCTGTACATATATGGCAGTGACATAGAGAAGGGCTCCACTCAACTGTTAGCAGACCGTGGATCGTGTCAAAATGTTTGCCTATCACACGAGAGAGCGACTAGTAGGAAAAGAAATCCCGCCTCTCTGATGATGGAAGCGAGGAAGATATTGAAAAGTCAAGAAAAATAGTGTGGCACATGAAATCGCCCCTTTGTCGTCATCTGTCGGGGATTATGAACGGGATATATACATATATATGCAGAGTGGTATTACTGACAAAGACAAGGGAGACTAGAACGGCGATTTCTGGCTTATAAGCCGTCATCAACCGATCAAACCCAACTCCAAGTGCCGCTAACTCAATATTTACACTTGATTCACACTTGGGATTGGGTATGACTGTCTGACGGCGCCTAATAAGCCAAAATGGCCATTCCAGTCCCCCTAGTGTTTGTCGGTGATAACATATATATGGCATACCGATTTTAAGCATTCGCTGGATTAGGAAAGTGAGAAAGTAGTTAGCAGAGCTCAAACCACACACAAGGAAGCACGTGTCAACCCAGGTTTGGTTTAATCGAAGATGGCGTGTGCACACCCCGCAACACAGCCACTCGTTGGATGAGGAGAGTGCAACCACCACTCGAGGGCGACGTAGAGAACCGCACGTCAATATGCAATACATGGCCGCCATAGTGTAACCGACGGCGTTGTAACCCGTCTGAGCAGTACCATTAGCTAACCTACTTGGCCGTTCGCTTGATTGAGATAATTAAGAGGGCGCAAGGAGGGTTCGGAGGACGCGCAGGGTAGGGATTGCGCGTGAACTGATACCTGATGGAACCCGGGTTGGCGTATAAGCTACTTCCTCTTCCAGGGCCGAATTACGTAGTAAAGAAGGCGCATCCACGCGATATGTGTAAAGTCACCTAAATTGTTTTTGGAAGCCGGCCACATGGTATCAATCAAGTGGTTCTGCGAGACCAAACCTCGCCTTTTTATGGGAAATTTCTGCTGTTGGCGGTCAGACCGCCTATTTTCGGTCTCCGCTTTAATGTGGAGACCCATAAACGGATTCATGTGGTGACTTCCGCGTGTTCAAGGTTTTTATAATCGTGTCATTTCCTTCCCAAGTTCAAACATTCTGCCAAATGTTCAATCATTTCATAAATATTTGTATTTCAGCTACTGAACCACAGGTTTTCGGACGTTGTTGTCATGGAGTCGATGATAATTTAGCTAACATCAGTGCTTTATTCAACCATATACTCTATCTAGGCATACTGCGGCCGTCGTCAGCTCTCGGACTATTAATTAATAGACGGTTTGCAAGAAGACTCCCATTGACTGGCGTCCATACGATGATTATCTACGTTTCAATGACTGTGCAGTTCTCCTCGGACACTAATTTCTCTACCCTCTTGTTTTTTTCCAAAAGATTGGCCTTCACACCTGACCAAAGCCTTTTACCAGTTGTAATAGGAGGTATCTCTTGAAATGAAACCACAGCTTCATGTGCTACTTTCAAGGTAACTTAGATGGTTTTTGGGTTTTGCACGTCTACCTGAATAACGTAATTTTTAAGCACCGACAGCTTCGCAAGTTACTAGTTATTTGTGGTATGTGTCAATGATATTCTGGTAACAAGATTTAGCGAACATAAACACCTGTAATTGCGGACGCTTTATCCGATACAGTGTGCTCATTAATGCTTCAGAAATGACTTTGATTTCCTCTATGTAGGAACCAAATTTTGGCCATGCCCAAATTTCCTGACCCCACTCCCTTCCGACACCTGCTTCATTTTGTAGATTATGCTTATTTTTTTCTCTGTCTTATTCACCACGCTACGCCCCTCATTAATCATGAAGACGAAATACTCGGCAATTGTTTACTCTCGGAACAGCCCTTGACGCTTTCCAGTGTGTTAAAGAGACTCTCACAACAAAAACTGAATTTGCCCATTTTTGAGCATCTGAAGCGCATCGTAATCATTTCAAATGCGTAAAGAATATCAAGAATCCTCAGGAAGGTGTTTTGAAATAATATACTCAAAAATTGGACTGATGGAGAAACGCCATACCTAAAATTACATTAATTTCTGAAGTATATTTAAAGGTAAACTTCACCAAAAGATTTTGCAGGGGTTATTTTATTAATACTGACAGAAATACCTAAGGTTTTACATTGACAGGTTTTCTGTGCATCAAAGACTGAAGTTTGCTCATTTACAAAAATTTATGACGTTGTCGGTGGGATTTTCCGCTTTTCGTAAAAACTTGCTACTTCTAAATAGCATAAGATTGTCTTTAGCGTTTCTTTTGTGCGTCAGATGAGCGCTCACCGATAACGTTGCGAAACCCTCTCGTTCCGTTGTGCCTTAGGGCTCATGATGGAGCCCTCAAAGGCAATCGCTCAGCGACTAGTGGTAGATGTAAACGAGACGGTACCGAAAAAATAGGGGAAAGCCGTATGTCCATTTCTCGCTTGATAGTTGTCATCAGCCAGTCATGTCCAACCCCGAGCGTGGATCACTTAAGATTACAACCAGGGAAAATTGGTTATGAAGATTTAGCACTGTCATTGAAGCACAGGTCCGTTTTTCTGTCGGTCGTGATAAGCAATTTCAATTATGTCAGATGGACGCTCACCGATCAGGTTACCGATCAGGTTTTGTATTGGGGTTCATGCTAGAACCCTCGCACAGCGGCTAGTGGTAGAAGTAAATAACATGATATCGACAAAGACAAGGGAGACCGGGTTGGGTCATTCCGGTCTCCCTTGTCTTGGTCGTTACTATGTCATTTTGCCGCTTTTAATATTCTTAAATTTGCTTTTTACTGACACAGATATTGGGCCCACGCAAGTTTCGCGAGTAATAAGCAATCATTCGAAAATGTCGATATTTTCCATGAGTTACGTAGATAAATGCAATTGCTTGTCCGTACGTCGACCTGGAGCGCATAGTCAAATTGCATAATCCGCCTTATCTAACTGAATCATCTGCACATGCAAGCCTTCAGACCAAGGCATTCCTCTGTCCGCAACCCGCGATCGAGTCGTCTGGTTCATGTTGCGCTACCAGGCGAGATGGAATGCCATGTCTTCGCTCCCTAGCTCAGTCCTTCCCCTTCCTGCATTCTGTCTGGACGCCGATATACACCAGCAGAGGCTTCGTTCTTAGCTCTCCATAAGCCCCGTATCGGATGGTATAACAACGGGAGAGAAACGGCCAAAAAGTCAAATTTTTATTTGGCCTCACAATGTAAAAGCCCAAAGCGCACAGCCATCAGTCCATGGAGTGCAGTAATGAAGCAGTTCCTTAAAACGTAAATCATTAGGGGAAGTTCTGTTAGTGACAGAAAGCGTATATGTTGCACATATTTATTGTGTACAGCCATTTTTTAGAAAGTGAACTATGACACAAACGACCATCTTCGTGAAAAGGAGCGCCCGACGACCCCATATTTCGGTAAATGCCTTCAAGAATAATCTACTGTTTGAGTTCTCAACAGACAGGTTATTATGAATCTGTCTTTATGGACGAGCGGATGAAAACACTAAAAATCATGAATAATTCAGCAATATTTCGATGCCGATCTGAAAATAAACGTAATGCAAAACGAACGAAAAGTTCAAATTAATTTAACGGAAGAAGCGTTCTTTCTATAAACACAAAATGGTATGTTTACGATCACACCTGCACGTTCTATTTAAAGTTATTAGACATCGACCGGCCTCATGGAATGTCCCCTTCTGTAGACTTTTGTTTCAAACGATGTCCCCGTCGGTGAAATCAATCAAATCCTGTTTCTCTTGTTGAACCCTATGTCAGTTAACTCAAACGAGTCAAGGGTAATAATCGGGTGCCAACTGCCGATTTTTACCTGCTGTTTTATTTTATTGTAGATAATAATTGTATCTCTCAGTCTCTAGACCACACCAGCGTGCATCGGCTTCATTACTTGGTCCAGTGGAGCAGGTTATCTTGATCGTACCAGTCGGCGTCTATGCAAAAGTGTACCTCCTCGCACGACTGAGGATAGGCGAATCCAGGAGCATACACAGCGCCACTCCTGCGCATGTTGCCGACATCATGTAGACCACTGCCATTTGTGGAGGCGATAGGCGGAGTTATCGAGTTGTTGTTGCATTTGGTGAAGAGATGTTTATCGAGACCTATCCGCGTCCGAAATATTTGTTAACAGTGTGGATCTACAGGGAAAAAAAGGTTTGCTGGTACTTACGACTGGAGGCACTTGAGAATTGCGATTCACAATTTGGACTTTGGCAGTGGCGAACGGAGTGGTTCCAGAGACTGCTGCCCCAGTCTCTAACAGTTTGAATGTAGGACGCATGTTCTACCACTGGATTCCGGCAAGCTCTCTCATCACGTCCTTTGTCGTGTTCGCTTGGACTCTTCGTTGCTCAATATGGTTAATTTTGTCCTGAAATCTAAGACGGAATTTGCGAAAAAACTATTGATTCCGCAAACGGTGTCGTTTTTGTCCTTTTGGTCAGGCTGTTGGTGGCGTCTATAGCGAATTCATAGTTTTCCTAAATGGTTAACTCAGTATTGCGTGTGCGCTGAGGATTTCAGTCTGTTCCTGCTGCCCCAGCTTTAGTATTCCTTGGACGGTTATATCGACGAGCATCTAGAGCCACATCGCCGTAAAAGTCTTTGACAATAATTCGGAATCTTATAAACGGAGGCAGGATCGACATTGGATCGCGTACTACAGAAGCGCCGGACTACAGCCACCTTAATATCCAGTGTTGACGATTTAGCGTTATGACGATGCTAGTAACAACATTTAAGTAACATACGAATGTGTAATTTAATAATCTTAAACAACATCACTCACCGCTGCTCGCATTCACCACGATACCCGCAGACTAAAAAATTCTTCACTTTTTCTCCTATATAATAAGTGTGCTTCATCGGTCTGCTGTACTTAATATACCAACCGATTTATTATGCCATTAATGCTGGTAACTCATGAAATTGTGTTCATCTGCAGAGTTGCTGTTATTCCTCTTGCATTTCTTCCATGTTACTTGCTTTCCATTTTCTCCATATACTTCTTCTGCATGTTAGCAATAGGGTTTTGAAAGTCACACACCTACTTTTCCTGAAATACACTGATGCTGATACTGGAATTGAGTAAAATGTGAATTAAAGGGTAAGAGGATACCATACTAGCAGGACAGGTAATAGCCTGTAGTCCATACACGCGAGTTTTGTTGATATTCTGCCGCTGCATGTCGCAGCTGCCGGAAATTTGGCTCTTCAGTGGCTCCCCAGAATTGCCCGTCTGATTTCTGCTAGATAAATTTATGTAGAAATTGTTTACTATTAATTTCCTCAAAAAGTATTTGCGAACTTTGGTCTGAGCCTATAGACCTTAAATATACAGATCTGCTCCAAGTTCGCAGTTAATTTTTGAGGACATTGACAAAGCGGCAATTTCTAAGCTAGAGTCTCTACTAGAATGCAGGCGAGGAATGCTGGAACCCATTGATGAGCCGAACCCCTCGCAGCTGTGTCATGCAGGGGCAAACTATCTGTGAAACTCACGTGTAGGGACTTTTGGCAAGTACCCGTGCTGTTAGTATGGTATCGACTTACCCTGAAATATACTTCTAACTGTCTAAGTGCTAATGAAGATTACGCGGTTACCGGTTATGGCTGATGGATTGTGGCCGAAATATTTATGCATAAATATTTCGGTCTGATCCTGTAGACCTTAGTTTGAACTGACTTACTCCAAGTTAACTGTTTAATTGTGAGGAAATTAAAAAGCGGCAATGCGACTTCATTTGGCCTTAACTATTGAAGAATTGACATATAACATTTTTGATAAACAAAGCGGAAATTATCCTATTTTTGAGTTATGTTTAGTTTTAGGGTCTGAATGAATTCTGTGTTCTTGGCCTGTGCTTTCAAAGTTATGCTATTTCAATTCTATCCAATTCCTGATTTCTATGTTAGCAACCACAAGTATCCGGAACCAAAAGTTTTATGGTTATACACAGGCCTAGATAATAGAAGAATTCAAAATACTGGCTTTGGTGTAAATAATGCATTAATGTCTCCAACGATACCCATTCAAACGCCAGCATGCGAATGCATGTGTGGTAATATTCAATCAGATATATTGATTGAACAAACAAATTTAATGCATGGTTCACTTACAGTATGTGTGCTAACTCATGAAATGCCATGTGTTAACACAAGAAAATCCCTATAACGCGCAATCTGCCCAATCTGCGTTTCCCAAAAACCTACGGCATTAAAAAATACTTTTCTTAAAAATAAAGCACAGTTTGGGTTATTAATTAATATTTGCAAACGTAAAAATTATTAATTTTTCACTGAGAAACTAAAATTTCAGAAAATTGCCATATTACAACTCGCTTTAATAGGGCCAACTTTTAATTGAAGGTGGACGCATGAAATTGTGAAAATAATGTAAAATAATAACAAATGCGAACGATCAGTATTTTTTTGATTGTCCATTTGCATGACTGTTTCATATTCGCCTTATACAAATGTATTTTGACAAGTGCGAACAGAATTTCGATGGGATTGAGATCTGGACTGTTGACAAGGATGAAAATCGACCGGAGTTCACACGCGGACAGGCTGGCTGTTGCCTAAATAGTCAGATTACGGTTAAGTGCTTTTTTAGGTCATACGTCTTTAGAACGATAGACAGGTGCATTTTCGCAAACAATTATGGTACCCAGCCGGCGTCGGCGGATGCCATTGTAATCGAAAACATCCCACACGTTGTTGGCGAAAACACTGTTGCTTATGGTTTCCGTAGTCGACCGCCAGACTGGCCGCTCCTCGGATTTAATCGCCATCCAAACCATTAACCATCGACAATTCTTGAATGTTACCGTTAGCACAGTGTGGTCTTTTGGAAAGTTATTTCCGCATATGATCATCTGGGTGGACATCATTGGCTTGTGTAAACATGAGACGTTATCACAGAAGTAAATGCTCTTCCAGACTGAGGGTCGATAGTCAATACATTTCTCAGCAATTAAAAACGTGTCTTAATAAGTTTCCTATTTAAAAAGGGCATAGTCATGACTTTCTGTTGATGAAGTTCAAATGTGAAGCATTTTGTCCCCGGTACGAAGCTGAAGTAGGCAAGAACGGCAGGATTTATTTGTACCAAAAAATTTTGCGACTGCTCTTCAGCTGCTTCCTGTCGCTTCGTAAGAGAGATAGCGAGTGAGAACAATACAACAGATTTGAATTCGTGCAAAAAATCGATGCAGAAACAGCAAGGTTAGGGTTTTGGGCAAAGTTGGCTAATCGATAAAGTTAGTAACACAAGCGCCGTAGGGGAAGAAAGTGAAAAAAAGGGAAACGTTAAAGAGCAAAAACTGAGAGGAGAGAGGGGGAATCATTCAGCTAAAGGCTACCATGGCAATGCTAGGTTAACCACGTGCTCCAATTGTTTACAAAGAACTGGTTTCACTCGTCGTATATAGACTGCCTCCAGGTAACGCAATGTCCGAGTTGTTCGTGCCCGAACAAGTACTCGGAAGGAAGTTTTGGGGTCGACGGTGCGACCAGTATCAAGTAGGTGTTTCGTTATGGATGAACGCGGGATCTTATTTTCTTGTCTTAGGAGCCACTTGGGCAGGTGCTCAATGGACCTGGCTGCCAACTGCCTTTGCGTTCGCCCAATGTACTTGCATCCGCAAGTGCATGTGAATTCATAAACACAATTTGACGTGGCGTGCATTGGCAGGGCATCCTTTGCCCGTGGAATCGGAAGTGGCTTAGTAGGACTGCAGAATACTAGTTCGGCTGCATTGTATATCTTTTCAATGGCAGAACGTAGCCGTCGTTTGATAGTATTAAAATATTGTCGCCCTTAAAGGGCATGCACCATGCAAAAGAGAACTGCGGAATCAATTCGCCTTAAGCTATTGAAGTCATTTAGCAAGAAACCTACTGAGGATATATTTCCATTGAACGCAAAATACCTAATTTATAATCTGTCTGACGTTAAACTTACTAAACAGCAAACAGAGGCTCTGTCGTTAGGACTTGATTTCTGTGTTCCTAGCAAAAGGATTAATCCTGTTGAAATTGAAGCGCAATTTGAGGATTTGACTTCTGAATTATCTGAGTTAATACCTAGATCTTCTGACGACGTGAGCTGGCTGAAAGCAAAATTTGTTGATATTTCGCACCAGTACCGCAGAGCACCAATAACACAACGTACACCTATAACTAAAGAACACACGACTGCTTTGTCCGCTTTAAAGCATCATAAGCAAATAATAATTCCGAAACCTGACAAGGCGTATGGGGATGTCATTCTAAATCGCAGTGACTACGTGACAAAAATGGAGGCTATTTTACGTGATCAGAGTAAATTCCGTTTAGAAACGAAGCAACCAAGGCATTAGAGGATTCCGCCTGGAAGACAATTAAAAAGTTGCTAGACAACAATCTGTTAGACTTCAAACAGCGTTTTGCCTAAAACCTAGGGGTTCATATACTCCCAGACTTTATGGATTACCAAAAACGCATAAAAGGGATATACCCCTAAAACCAATTTTATCTATGTATAATTCCCCTTTTCACAAACTAGCACAGTGGCTAGTCAAGGTATTAGAGCCAATCCGACGACATTTTTCTACTTACACGCTAAAAGACAGCTTCCACTTCATTGAAGAAATCAAAAATAAAGACATTTCTGGCAAATACATGATATCCCTGGATGTAGAATCTCTTTTCACTAACGTACCTCTAGATGAGACAAAAGACATAATATGCACCCATGCATCAGAAACTCGTCTGCCACTGGAAACACTAAGAGAGGCATTAAAATTGTGTACAAAGAACGTTCAATTTCTCTTTAATAGCCAATTATATTGACAAATTGACGGAGTGGCCATGGGGAGTCCCCTTGGCCCTACCTTTGCTGACATCTTTATGGGTCATCTAGAAGAAAAAAATTCTACCAAATTAAATAAGCTGCTATTCTACAAAAGATACGTGGATGACGTTTTCGCTATTGTTAAGGACATTAAGGAGGCTGAAGAACTGCTTTCTATTATGAATAAGCTGCATCCAAAGATCGAATTTACAATGGAGAAGGAACAAGACAACCAGCTATCCTTTCTGGATGTTCTTATGTTTAGGAAAGAAGATGGTTCTATAAGACGTTCTGTCTTCCATAAGAATACTTGGAAGGGACAATACTTGCATTTTTTTGAGTTTTGTACCTATCCGATGGAAACGTAACTTCGTATACGCTCTTTTCCAAAGGGCTAGAAAACTTTGCTCCAATGACACACTGGATGCAGAATTTGCACGTCTCAAGGAAGCTCTACTTAAGCGTTAATATCCCGCACGGTTCATCCACAAATACAGCAACTCTACAAGGCCAAAACTGACAGAGCATTCAGCTCCGAAAAAGCCCGTCTTTATATATTTGCCCTTTAAGGGCGACAATATTTTAATACTATCAAACGACGGCTACGTTCTGCCATTGAAAAGATATACAATGCAGCCGAACTAGTATTCTGCAGTCCTACTAAGCCACTTCCGATTCCACGGGCAAAGGATGCCCTGCCAATGCACGCCACGTCAAATTGTGTTTATGAATTCACATGCACTTGCGGATGCAAGTACATTGGGCGAACGCAAAGGCAGTTGGCAGCCAGGTCCATTGAGCACCTGCCCAAGTGGCTCCTAAGACAAGAAAATAAGATCCCGCGTTCATCCATAACGAAACACCTACTTGATACTGGTCGCACCGTCGACCCCAAAACTTCCTTCCGAGTACTTGTTCGGGCACGAACAACTCGGACATTGCGTTACCTGGAGGCAGTCTATATACGACGAGTGAAACCAGTTCTTTGTAAACAATTGGAGCACGTGGTTAACCTAGCATTGCCATGGTAGCCTTTAGCTGAATGATTCCCCCTCTCTCCTCTCAGTTTTTGCTCTTTAACGTTTCCCTTTTTTTCACTTTCTTCCCCTACGGCGCTTGTGTTACTAACTTTATCGATTAGCCAACTTTGCCCAAAACCCTAACCTTGCTGTTTCTGCATCGATTTTTTGCACGAATTCAAATCTGTTGTATTGTTCTCACTCGCTATCTCTCTTACGAAGCGACAGGAAGCAGCTGAAGAGCAGTCGCAAAATTTTTTGGTACAAATAAATCCTGCCGTTCTTGCCTACTTCAGCTTCGTATCGGGGACAAAATGCTTCAAATTGATGTGGATTCGACTCTTTTTACTCGCTAATCATGACCTCTTTCCTTTTATTAACAGTCAGCTACGTGGAGACCACATACAAGCTTTCCGCATCGTGCGCAATCAGGGCTGCTGCCTTGCATAACAGACTTCCTAGAGTTGGCGACTACGAATAACCTGAGAGGCATCCATTCAAACTGTGTGTGGCTGGTGCCCGGCTAGACACACGAAAGTTCTTGGAATGCCTTGCCTGAGAATGTTACTATGTCGAGATTCGTAGATACTTTTAAACGGAGGCTAGATCAACATTGGAGCGCGCACTACAATAACGACGGACGACGGCCACCTTGATAACTAACCTTAACACTTTGGCGTTTTGTCGATGTTACTGCCAACATTCAAGTAAAATATGTTTATGCAATTTATTAATTTTGGACCCCGTCGCACACTGCTGCTCGCATTCACCACGATGCCTGTAGACTAAAAATGTTTACTTCTTTTACTGTATATTAAGTGTACTCCAACTGTCTTCTGAATTTAATCAACAAACCGAGTTCATATGCCTCTAAATTCTGTAAACGCATGTCATTCCGTGCTCATCCGTACAGCTTTTGTTATTCCCCTTGGATTTCTTTCATGTTAATTCCTTCCTATTTTCTCCATATAATTGCTCTGCATGCATCCAATAGGGATTTCAAAGGTACACAACTAATTTCTTCGAAATACACTAATACTGATACTAAAATGAGAAACGATACATCAGCATAAGAATATTGCAAGACCCAAGAGCCGCGTGCTCAAGCCGTACAGCAGTGGCATTCCTGAGTCAGGAAATTCAAATGATACATTATGCAGCCACCTGGTTACCCTGAGCTGCGCAAAAGATTAAATAAAAAAATAATTGATCCCACCCGTTAGATGTCGTTCAAAATCCTTAAACATTTTCATACTTGACTTGCAGGAGGAAACCACTGGAAAACACTGACAAATGACGCAAGTCTCCTGGTGACAGCGCAATGCACCGTACGCCATGGCCAGATAACAGAGCGCTCGACCGAGTTCTCGTCCGAGGCTAAGACCTCAAACGATTCCTCTCCTCCTCGTTTGTTTCCAAAGTTGATTATTATCGTATTGGATGAGGAATTAAACTCACTCTGGCGGCCCCTGAAGCATGGACCTCGGATGAGAGCTCAGTAAACCAATTTATCGATCTGACGCAGGCGAATGCAGGCCTGCGCATTCATGTGCAGACTTGCGTCATCGACTAATATTTTGTTAGAAAACAATGACAAACAATCGGCAAGACAAATGAGAAATAACACCTTTAGTTCGAGCGGCGAAAATCAAGGCCGGCCAGCCCAGAGATTGAACTACTTCCAATATAAAGATCTACAATGTGTCATACGATACAGCATCAAGCATCCATTGCTTGTGGTCATGTGAGTGGCCTTCGAGAACACAGTCAACATACTGCGTATGTACGTCTAAATTTAATACTCGCGTGACAATTACAGGCGGCGTCATCATCTCTCCTACCTAAGTATATATACATAAACAGCATGATTGCGAAAGGAAGGGGTTTCTCAAAATTGATGGCGCGACATTGCGAGAAACCTTAACAACCTTGTATTTCAAAAGCGGGCATATTAACTCAGAGAATGACCGCGTACTCCGAAAGTGGCTCAACAACCGTCATATGAATACGGCATTGGCCGCGTATTCTCTATGGTCCTCCGAGTGGCCTTGCAGGAGACAGTCAACGGACTGCATATCGACGTCAGGATGTAATTTACTCGAGGCTGCACCAAACTCATCAACGATATCCCGACACCAATTCCTTGTCGAATGTCTCTCTATAAGGGGGTTTAACCGACACCGTCGCCGAAAGCACGGCACTGGTACTGAAGGTGTGCCCATCGACAAACCATAGGAGCCATACGAAATCCTGCTAACTTCTGTAATGCTCGACACTTTCCACGAAGGAGTAACGGACTGAAGGGAGTTCTCTGGCACAATAGACAAAACACTGTCTCACCCATAAGCCTGCACACAATTAAGCATTCAGCTTGTCAAAGTTCCTTGTCTCTGTATACCCATCGGGGCCAGAAAACACAATTAAGATTTAAATACTCGATCCTAGCATCCGTTAGGCATGACGTTCACTCTAACATCTTTGCAAATGAAGCGGCTGCAACCTTCAAGTTGACGCACCGAAAACGAAAAAAACGTCGACATGTCAGTAGGCAGCTTGCTTTCATTCGACAACGCGATTCCGATAATCGTAGACTGCATTGCCACAACAGATGCGTTTGCTGGCGTTATTCTATAGCTCTTTAGGTCTGACATCCTTTGATCGTGGTAACGTTGCACGCCAGGACGGGGCTGGTTCGAGTGCCATTCGTCACTCCGTAACGTGATCGCACGCTGACGCCTTTAAAACGTTCGTCGACTGCGGGCACACCCGATGAAGTTACGAGAACCAGGTCCCGTTCTTCGTTTCTCAGCTCAAGCACGCAGCGCCAAGTCCTGCTGCAATCGGAGCATATTTCAGTCACTAGAGCAAAGGTCTCTTGGTGGATTTCAGATTATATTTTAAAGGTTTTTCAAGCTGTGTTTCCATTCGGCTCCAGTCCCTCCTCCGGAGAAGGTAGGACGAATGACTTTTAGCTATGACCTGGCAGTCATCAGGAAATCGAGTGAAATCGCTAGCAGCCGTGGAGGTGGTCTTAGTGGTTTACATATTTTACAAGACCTGGCAGATTGTGTCGAGGGATAAGAAAGAGCCGTCCACAATTTCCACCATGTGCACTACTTCATCAAACCTCTATTTCAACTGCCCAGTTGAAAGCCTCCAAATCTATCCACCAGTCAATCCAAGCACAGTGCAGAAATCACTTGGCGGCCAATTGCGGTCATGCCGATTTGCGAGAGAACTCGTAACTGCCTCTGCTGACGATAATGTCGGTGTTCGATGTCTTACTTTTGAAGACTTGTCCGCGATGCTTGAGGTGCAATTGGCCAGGTTGCGTGTACCTGAGGCCTACTTGATCTATCCAATGGAGGTTGACCTGAATAATGTCTTGATTGCATATTCGTCCGGCATGACACTGATCGCGGTAAATGCTCTTCGAAAATACTTTCTACAATTTAGTCCGGCCATAGCATCAATGTATTGTTCGTTTAAATTCATTCTTAAATGTTTTAAAAGATTTGTCGTATTCTGAGGAGCGTTGAAAGTGCAAAGCTGTCTACTCATGTATGTCATTTGGAATTTGATAGTCTGCTTAAATCCCACCCTGTTCTACTTATTTCCTTGAGTGAGGATACGTTATGTCCCCTCCGAATACTAGCCTCGATAAATGACTTGACTGTTCATTTTTGTTATAGTTTTCAATTGAGCCTTGTCTTCCGCAAGAATTTTTGTTCTAGTTCATAGCTGATAGTTGTGTTAATTTTGCATATTTCGAGGAAAACTGTCTTTGCTTAGTATGGCTTTACTTAAGAGAATGTCTTTTTTTGGTTTTGACAAGTCATTTCAAACATGTGGTGTGGAACACCTGGCGGGTAGAATTCCACCGCCCTAAACACTGAGCCACACTCTGGTTGTTCCGTCAGCTGCGATTGGCCATGTGCACACGTTCACAGCACCACACAGAATGCATGACTACAGCTGTATTTGCATGACAGATCTTGTATCATAATAATATAACCGGCAAAGACTAGAGACAACGGAATGACCATTTCTGACTGGAGTCCTTTTTGTGCTAATCTGTCAATTTGCATGTGTCAATTGTGGGGTCGAGCCATCAAGTTAGAGTAGCCCAATCCCACCACTCTCCCCCTGTGTTTATTCAGACATGCCTGAATCCGAGTCATGATCCTTGCGTAGATATTTAGTCGGACAGTTGATCACTGTCGGCAAGCTAGAACTTGAAAATTGCTGTAGTACTTTAAAGAGTGACTGGTAAATGCTGAGACGTTGTGAACAATGCGATAGTTTGTCAAATAGGGCTACGAACCACTAGTATAGATGACTTTGCTATGCATTTTTGAGCGGTATCCGCACAAACACAACATATCATAAAAAGAACTCAGTAATGAAGGCGAAAATACTCGTGGCCCGATGGCGACTAATTTGCCGAGGAGACAGTTCCCCAATTTGCACTTACGCCTTTAATGGGAAGTCAACATGCCGGCGTCGCTGGTGTTTCCAAGAGCGTGATGCAGGTGCTAATTACTCCACCCGACACTTTTCTATTAGACTGACACGTACTGAATCATCTCTAAGAAATAATAAAAGGTGAATGTTTTTAAAATATTAATTACCTGTTCTCTTCCCACCCCTGAAGAATTCGTTAAGTGAGACATGTTCACTAAACATGTCATGACTAAGAAAATGTTTTGCCAGAGGCTTTAACACGCTTGTTCAAAAAAGTGTTGTTTCGTATTTCACCGCTGTCGGCTATACGACAATTTGATGTGTGTTGGCGTGCGTGAGGGTGTCCACTGAATAGATCATGTAGACATCAGGTAGCCGCATCCTATCCAATTACACATTAGGCATCTCAGACAAAATCATTGAATGTAAGAAATCGAACACCGAAATTGTCGTCAGCAGAGGAAGTGAAGAGTTCTCTCGCAAATCGGCATGACCGCAATTGAACGTTTAGGGATTTCTGCACGGTACTGGGATTTACTGGTGGACAGAGTTGGAGGCTTTGGACTGGACAGTAAAGATATATGTGTGGTTGGGAGGCGGGTAATTGTGGACGGCTTCTTCTGATCTCTGGACAAAATTGACCAGTTATTGAAAACACATAAGTCACTAAGAACACCCCGACCGTTCCAGATTACTGTCAGGACATAGCTACATGTCATGCTAACCGTCTCCTCGACCGAATAGAAGTATAGCTTCGATTGACTCTAAAACTGTGGTGACCACCAAGAGACAATTTCGTTAGTGACAAAAATATGCTCAGTTTGACTAGCTGCGTCCTCTGTATTCCTGTTATCTCCACATTATAGAGATTGCGCGGTCCTCACTGGCCTCATTCAAAACAATGCGTAGCAGAATTCACGCGCCTCCTACCCAATGAAATCGCCAAATCGAACCTGGCTTTGTCGAAATGTGACGTCAAAATGTCTCCTGTACCTAGTCAGCGCACCCAACGTTCATATGCAGTTTTTGCGTCTTCCTGCAAACGGCTAAGTGTTCTCCTGCCTGATCAGTGAGGTGGCATAATTCAGTAGTATTTTGTTTGCAGAAGACACGGACACCTACCACAATTCGGTGCCATGACAATCAGCAATTTTTCGCTCTGCTCACTCCTACTGTCGACAATCAGACCATTCCCTCAGCTTCCACAGTGACGATCGCAGAATCAACCTAACACATTTGGACTGATCCTTTTCAAGTATATCTAATGGATTATTTCAAATATACCCCTTTTCGGAAATCACTCGAATCATTTTCCGCGGAGGTGAATTTAAATGGTCCAAGGCGTGCTCGGAATACCTGTTACTTCCACATTATCTCGATTACTTCGTCTTCACCGGCGTCATTGAAAACCACCTTGTCTGAACATTCACCATTGACATCCCCCTTTGAAACAGACTGTCTTCCCTTCAGGAGTGCAACTAACACCCTGTTTTTGTACTTCAGGTCAGAAGAATTGATTATTAAATAGTTATCGATTTATTAAGTGTGTTTACTTAGTCATGGAGAACATTCGATGATCAAGGAGATTTACAGAGGTTGTTCAAATGACTCTTGCCGCGATCTGGAGTCATCACTGATCACGTCAGCCTGGCGAGGTAAGCTTACTCACATGAGCTGGCATCGAGGCCAAAAATAGGCATAAACCCTCAGGCGGCATTACAGAGGGAGGGTCACGTTGAGCGTGCAGCTGATTGTTGAATCATCTTCACTGTCTTGGCAGTGGGACATTAGTGACTTGTGCATGACTGAACTTCAATAATTGGGACTTGAACATAATAAGTCCCAATCACAGTTTCATTTCCAGTCTATCTTACTACCCCATGATGTTCGAGGGGCTTGCGTTCCTAGCCCGTCTGCCTGCTTTGCGTGCATGCATGCCCCATTTTGTCCGCATTTCCCATGAGAAGCTGAATGCTGCTCGCATATGTAGTGTTGGGTTCTCAGACAAACAAATAAATGAATATAAAATTCTGCATTTTCTGGGTGTCACTGAATTACATTAGCAAGACGGAGCCCGAAACGTGGTAACACATAGATTATGAAACATAATTATCGAGGGACCTTCTCCTGTTGAGAGTGCCACCAAAGGCATTCTGTTTCTCCCATTGCCACATTATTCCGCACATTAAGAAGATGGAAGGTGGGCTTTGGGTTTAGTGAAACCAGAGTGAACAGTTAGGCTGTTTAAACATAGACACTCAGGACCACGTACGTGAACCACGTCACCACACATTGAAGGCTCGAGCGAAACACAGCTGCCTTACATAGCGGACTTCTCCGCGGGTAGCAAAGGCCTAGGTCTTGATCATTCGCAGCTGTTTTCAAGTTAAAATGGCACCAAAGTAATCTTCGTCAAAGTTTTTAGTCTCATTCTTTAGCTGGCCGCTTTGCTTCAAGTTTCGAATGAACAACATGTGTTCCTACATATGACTACAATGTAGGGTACACTGCACACAAGGAAAATGGAAACATTGGATTTTATGACGTTTAGGGGCACCGCATGTTGATTATGTGAAAAAATAAAAACACTTAAAACATACTTTGTTTGCTAATGGTTTACTGCTGCAAATCACGTATATAACTGCCCTGGGATTTCGAACGATGTCCTTCATCAAATTTTTGAAATATAGTTTTCTAGCTGATCGCTGTTTCAAGTTAAGAATGAAAAAACATTTATTCCTGCTTAATTCACACAAGTAAAGCAGTCGAATGCAGGCATTTTTGACGTTTAGGAGCAACCCACGATTTGATATGCAAAAAATAAAAATAAATAGTAAATAATTGTGTTTCCGTGTTTCCTTTTGCAAAGCTACTAAGAAAATGTCCTAGGATTTTGAGCAATATCTGTTGGGTGGTATCACTTACTATTTTATTTATTATTTTGCGCGGCTCATGGTCAGAAGGTGGCTGAATTATGTATCATTTGACTTCCCTGATGCAGAAACTCCACCGTTTTATGGCTTGAAGGAAGTCAGCGCAAGTATCTACCCACAATTCTCTTTCGGAAAACACGCGGCTCTTGGGTCTTACAATATTCTTTTGTTGGTGTATCGATACTCAGCGACATTCTGTTACTTTGCATAAATGTATTCAGCAAGCCAAAGAATGCCTGATTTTAAACTCAGTTAAGACTCATTTGTGACATAAACTGCTAGTGAGTCACCCCATCCTGACCTATGGCCCTCTTTCGTCCCTCGTTATCTCCTCGCTGACAGTTAGTTTATGTCATAAATAGCTTATTGTCTGATCTGTCAGTATATCCTGCAATTTAAAACTAATGGAGAAGATGTTGAAGCAGCGTTTTGGAACGCGATATTTGCTGAAGACCAATCGGGGTCCCGAAAGTTCATGAAGAAGCGGACGCGATGTTCAAATGGCAGGAGTGAGGCGGTTTTGGGTGCCGAGCATCATAAACTCTTGCCCACGCACAACAACCACATTTTATGCATTGATAATCGGATTATATCACCTAGAAAGGGTTATTTACGTACGTTGTTGCCCTGCACCACGTGGGTGCTAAATTGGAAAAAAACCACGGACACGCAAAAAATATCGGCTAAATAAACTAAGCAGCATCAATCGAATTAATATTCCTGGGCAGTGAACTTGCAAAAAAACGGGTGCCTTGTACATTGAAGAAGATCATACGATGAGCGAGTGTCCACTAACAGCGTGAGGACATAACTCAGATATTGCAGGATGCACTGGTTCTTGATTTGATAACGAGAGTTATATAGGCTTGTTTCTGACTCTACATGGTGAATTTGACTAAATCGGGACTGTTTGTCGATTCAGGCACTTTGCCAGTCAGATCTTCTTCGCTTATACAGCGTTGATACGGGCAGTGAAGACGTAAATTTTGTTATAATGAGCATGAATCCGATCAACGCGAGGAGCTATAAGACAAATCGACACATCGCTTGAAACCGCCATTTGCGTCGCTGCATCGCATACAGAGAAATTATTACTAGATTTTCCACAGACGGCACAAGTATTTGACCAACCAGCAACTACGACGAGGAAGGACAAGGAGAACTAAAAACAGTGGATGTGTAAAGAAGAAAGAAAGCATAGATAGAATAATGTGACTCACATAGGATAAATATGTGGAGTCCTTAGCTCACACCCAAATGGTAATTTATGGCATTCAAATTTAGAAGGGTCACCCCATCCACTTCTTATTTCTGTATTTCTGTTCACGTAAGAGCATTTATCTGAAATAGTCGCCGACAGTAGGTGTACTAACTCATGAAATGTTAACCGATATTTCGAAATGCTTTTTGCTTCGAAAATATGACTGTAGTACAATCGTAATACCACCAATCGTGCAGGATAATCCAATGAAGAGATAGGCGAACACATGCAAAACACATCACGGAAATGTACTTCTTGCCTGTGGATCATTTGATGCTACGGAGACTCAGGTGCGCATTTTAAAAATTTTTCATGGCTGCAAACACGAGTTTAGCCTATCGAAGGCGCAAGTCAATGAATGAGCACCTCAGAACTGGCATTGCCCGTATGAGACGGGTTTGTATGCACGAACCGGACGCATGCATAAGCCTCCTCGATATCTGAAAGGAGAAACTGCCGGTATGTGAGAATACGGATTTACACGGGCTTTCTGCGTGTAATTGCCATGAAATTTTTAATGGAGATCGTTAGAGTAAGGAGTTTCAAGAATGCGGCATTAAGACTCTGTGCATGGGTTGTATCCCTAAGAGCAGTGAGTCCTGCTCACAGCAGTTTCGTCGCTGACTAGCTTGACCCTTTTGGGGCGGTACCTCTAGGACGAAAGTATTATCTCTCGACGACGGGAGGATTTGGTGATTAGAGTAGTGAAAACCTCTCCAACACAATTCGATTGGGATCGTTATCAAAACAGTAAATCTTGCCGAGAGACAGCATCCGTTAAGAACGCAATTATTTGCAATAATTGACTGCAAAATGTGTAACTAACTTAATCACTATATTACAGCATTTTCTAAGGAAAGCTGAGGAGAAATGAATGAAGGCCCAAAGTTGCGGAGCCTCTTTTGAAAATTTGAGTCGCGAAACCCAGAGGTAAGCATAAAAGAGTTTGCAACCATTAAACGCGCCGTACGACATATCAATTCACAGCATATCAAGTATAAGTGTTTTAAGATATACAAGTAATGTTTCAATAAGTAGCTAACGAGGGCAAGAGTCGGGCACAATTCGGGAGGAGCGATTCTCAAACAGCTCACGTGCAATCTTTGCATATCTAAATACCGTTATGCAGATGACCATAACATCGGTGCGAAAGGACACATGAAGACAAACGTATTGCAACGTCAATCATTCAAACGTTTTCTGAAAAAGAATTCTGTAAAGCACATTCAGCGATTTAGGTCAAGCCGTAAAACAAAGGCATTCGGACGCAAAATTAATCAAATGGCGTAGTAAGCAACCACCCACTTGCCGTAAACTGCGCACAGATATCCGTAAAACATTAAAAGATGCCTAACAAAAACCCGCACTCATTATCGGATGCATTTTTGGACGCATGTTGGAAAAAAAATCTTCCGAAAATGGAATGTTTTCGGACTAATTCAACATTGATAACGAACAAAAAATAGACTGTCTATACGCGCGCAAGCCTGAAATTGGCCTGAGTCCTTTTCCACATTTTTCAATTAGCCTCTTCGAACTCGGCAGCTTGGCCAGATCTTACCTCGCTCCCACACCTGAATTAGACAAGAGCCAGCGGCATGTCCTACGGGACCCGTAGTGAGAGGGGGTTTAAAACTAACCCATTATGCTAACCTCGAACTCTAACCCTAACCAATAACACTAGGAGCTAACACAAAATTATAACACTAAAGTCCAGAAATATTTACCATCTAGAACCAGAGGCAAACTTTTATAACTCTCGTCATCAAGGCAACACTCAAGTACCAATGCATCGCATAATATTTGTGTTGGGTCCTCGAGTTATTAGTAGATGTTCTCTCATTGCCAAAGGAAAGCACTGGAAAACAATGTAGTTTCAGCTTTTTTTCACAAACCAATGCCTGACGTGCATCTGAACGCATAAAACCCAACATTACCAATCTTTGCTTGTTTGAAGTATACCATAAATTGTAGGAAAATTGTTGGGAGGGTACTATGAAGATATCCGAAATAAGATATTTGCAGATGAACGTGCAGGGTTCAGGAAGTATATCCGTGCGAATCACCGTGGCAACGACGGTCGAACTGCCGTGTTTGGAAAAATCTTACTGTCCTCTGACATCATTTGAAGTCACGGTATGTGCTCCGTAGTGATGTATTTGAAATTGCCAGAATTTTTCTAATGCCATATACGCTGAAACGGCCGTGAGCTTGCATTATTCGGTGTCGATCACACATTTTTCCTCCCTCTCACGTAATTGTTTGCCTTATAATTGTAGATCCTTCTGCGTTTACCTCAAGCCCTTCCACCTCATCCATGCATTAGTCCACCGTCCCAGCCGGTCAAACAGCAGATGCTGGGATGAGGCGAGGTTGACTGACAGGACATAACAACATTTCTGAGCGCGGCACACGCTACCCGTCCCCCTACATGAACACAAATGTGAGTGCTTGGAATGTCCTCTGCTCACAGGCTGATATTTGCGGTCAGGTTTCATACCTTGGTCTACCTGGTTTCTTCCCAATGCAGCATACGAAAGGCAGTATAGGGCAAATTAAAAAGGTGCTAACGAGTTAAGATGCGGTATTAAAGTCTGTTTGAGTTTCAAGTCCCCGCTTTAAATAAGGAGACACGATCGCTGGGACAAGAGCTTTATTAGTCTTACGTTTTGGATTCCTGCTCGAACCCATCATCAGAGACGAAATCAGATAGGGGTGGTTCATGAAAAAGGGGCTGCAGTATTTATAGGATGCAGTCGCAATGCTACCGCATTTTCATGAACATTCACGGCTCCCCCCTCCCCCTTAATCAGGGATTGTCGCACCCGGTGTGCCGACTGTTTGATGGCCAACATTCGCGTCGTTAATTGCTGCAATTTCGTCACGTTCGCTCGATGTTGGTGAGGTGATGGCTCGACCATCTGACGCACCGACCCTGGTTTTGGGAAATCTGTTCACCTGTGCGACCCCCGTGTGGCTAATTATTTCGCCTGGTCGAAGTCTCGTCATCGAGTATGAAGTGGGAAGATCATTACACTTGCTACTAGACTGGGGGCCAGTAGACCATGAGTCAAGCAGGTTGCGGCTCACGTGGTTGTCTCAACAGTCTCATGAGAGCAGATAGGTCGCACTCTAGCTGTCAATCTCTAGACCATATTGCGCTTAATATTTGGGGGAATAAAACTGTGAAAATTACTGTATTGACTCGTCAGATGTCATTTAAAATCCTAAAACATTTTCATACGTGACTTGCAGAAGTAAACCACTGGAGAACACTGACCAATTACGCAAGACTCCTGGTGACAGCGCAACGCACCTTACGCCATGGCCAGATCAATAGAGCGATCGACTGAGTTTTCATCCGAGGCTCAGGCCTCAGACGATTCTTCTCCTCCTCGTTTGCTTCCGAAGTGGATTATTATCTTATTGGATGAGGAATTAAACTCACGTTGGCAGTCCCTGAAGCGTGAACATCGGATGAGTGCTCAGAAAACCAATTTATCGATCTGACGCCGGCGAATGCAGGCCTGCGCATTCATCTGCAGACCTCCGCCATCGACTGATATTTGGTTCGACAGCAATGACAAACAGTTAGCTAAACATATAAGAAATAACACCCTTAGTTCGAAAGGGGACAATCAAAGCCGGCCAGCCGAGAGATTGAACAACTTCCAAGATAAAGCTTTGCGATCTGTCATACGATACAGCATCAAGCATCCATTGCTTGTGGTCATGTGAGTGGCCTTCAAGAACACAGTCAACATATTGCGTATGTACGTATGTATGCGTATGTCTTTGGAGGTAATTGATCATTAATAACGAACTAAAATATAGACTGTCTATACGCCCACAACTCTTATGATGGCCTCAGTCCTTTTTCCACATTTTTAGACTTAGCCTATTCGAACTGGGCTGCTTGGTCGGATCTTACTTCGCACCCGCACCTGAATTAGACAAGCGGCAGTCGCATGTCATACGGGACCGGTGGTGGTTGGAGGTTTAACCTTGACCCATAACGCTAACCCCTAACTGTAACCCTAATACCCGACCTCAAAACCAAAGCCATAACTCTAGCGCCTAATTCTGAATTCTGCAAATTTTTCCTAATCCTAACCCCTAGCAGGTGCGGCTTCGAAATACCATCCTTCGGATGCTGTAATTTGCAATTAATAATCCGATTATGAGCAAACATTCCTCAGTCCAGAGGATTCCTATGCAGGTAACTGGGTGAGGAGATGCCATTTGGCTTTAATTTGACGTCATGATTAATTAAACCAGAAACTTTACGTGAGAAAAAATACACGATCCGCAACACAATATCTGAGGTCATCAAGTAGGCCGCTGCATTGTCGGTAGAATGTAAAACGGAAAACACGTGTGGTGGCATTGAACGACATATCAGGCTGAATTCATATTACTTAAGATTGCTAAATGGGGAGTCGTTGATGCCTGCAGGAATACGTCAACGAGTGAGTGGAGTTTAGAAAGGAAAAAGTGGAAGCGTTGTAGGTCGCAAGGGTCTTACTCCTCTGGCAGCAGCTAGAAGGCCGACGAAAGAGAGTTAAGATGAGACTGAAAAAAGGAATAATTCCCATGTCATAGTTAACAATGAAGTTACCGACTGGTCACATCCAAGCAAGGGGAGCATTGTGGGGTGACTCAGCGCCTTCACAGACAATGGCTGTGGTGAATTCGTTGGATCCCGTCGGAATGCTAAAGCACATTGGAGTAAACGCGAAGACCAAAGGGGCGATGTTCGCCATCTCGAAAAATATTTGCGTCAAGCGTCTGCCTTCACAGTATCCTCCAGAGCTGAGAGCACCAACTGAATTCTGGACCTCGGACGAAAGCTCAGTCAGCCGATTCATCGATCTGGCGCTGGCGTAATGTGCCTTGCTAAGTCACCTCCAGTAGTGCATCAACGGTCAATGATTCGTCCGGACCTCCAGTGAGTGTCGCTCGTTATGTTGTCCATTCTGTCTCTTACAATGGGCGCCTACACGATGTTCAAAGCCCAGAACAATAAATAAGCTGGCTCGGCTAGTCTTCCTCTGTGCTTATGCATTGCTCTTTATCAACTTAATGCGCATATGCTCATCTCAAGCCTACTCATGACTGTCAGTTTTAGAATGAATATTGGCGTTAGCATTTGTCCCATACTTAGCCTGCGCAAACACTATCCACATCCTCCCTTGAAACAGACCTTCTTCGCTTGCAAAACTAAAATTTTCGCTTAAAAACTTAGGGTAGAGCATTCACTTTCCTTTTTACTTCAGAGACAAAAGGATTATTTCTGATATAACATTCGGACCATAGAATGCGCTTATGTAATCATGGAAAGCACTCCAGGGTCTGTCGGCTTTAGACTGGTTCTTCCATTCTTCACTTATTTCTGCATTCACAAAATCGGCTATTGTAATCGTACACATCTGGAATCACCACTAATGGCGTAAATTCGGCGTAACCGCCTGCCTCGGCTGCCGTGCCAGGATCGTCGAAATTCTGGCAATTCGAAGTCACTTAAACGAGCTGGCATCAGGGCCAAAAATAGACAAATCACACGCAATTCATCAACGGAGACGATGAGTCGCTGCGAAGGCACATATGGCTGTGGAGCAGTCTCCGTTAGAACGATCCAAGTGGACTGCAGATAAAGGTTTCGCAGTTAGAAATCCTGATGATAATCAACGAATAAATGACGGTTACATCAAATGTAATTCAACAAGTCCTTTTTGCTGCCGTGCGCAAGATGTCACCGTATGAGGCAGGTATGGATGTTCGAAAAGTGAGTATGCGTGGCTCCTCTGTATGTCCGCATTAACCTGTGATTTTGTAAGTAACTCCCAATCATGTCATTTTGTGTGTGAAGCCGATAGTTTAAGCTGGTTTACGAGGTAACATGATAGGACTGAGTTATCTGGTGCCCCTAAAGTGGGCACGGCAATTGAAACGCCCCGCCCGATTAATAAAGATTGACCTCCACATAATTCCGTTAAGAGCTAACTTATTCCTTTTCTCTAAAAACGACGCGCACATATAACTGACCGTTGCTATAATCTTGACTCAGAATCTACCTCATAAACTTAAATCTACGGTTAACACAAGCTCCTACTCTGGCCATAAACTTGATAGGAACTTGCCCTGTTATAAACATAAACAAAATCCTTAACCTAATTTTAACCATAATGTTAAACCTAACTCTAATCTAATCTACCATAAGTCCTTCCTGACCCATCTAAAAATTTTGCTGATAACCATTGGCTGTTGGGATTTTTGAAAACCAAACAAAACAGCAAGACAAAAAGCTATTTCTCGAATCAGGCCTCATTTTGTACAGTAGGAAGGACGGATGCGAGGTTAGAGTTAGGAGTCAGGGTGAGGGGTTCTGGTTAGAAGTTAGGATAAGGGGATAGGGCAACTATTTCTCGACCATTCAAAGTACAGTTGCGCATTCTCAGTAGCTTTTTTTCTGCATTCAACTAGTTGATTCATTTGCCGAAATGGTGGACCGCTTTTTGATTCAGGTAGTATTTACACGCACACAGCCAATGGAGTTCATCCAAGCTGCAGTGCCCGCTCTCTCGGCAAGGAAGTTGGGGAACTGCGACTAAACTAGCGTACACTTGTGCACAGCTCCGCCATGAGGGACTCAAGATCAATGTTTGGGATGATATGTGAGAACCTAGTCCGAAAAGCTGTGTTCGTGTTATTTCAATGTTTATCGAACAGGACTTAACTGGGCCCACAGGCAAAGCGGCGCCGAAAGAAAGACAACATATTGCTCGACCTTATAATTTTCATTCAAAATTTTCAGCAGTTGGGCCCCAGCATTTCGACGGTGAGGGCTATAGAAAAACTTAACCAGATCAGACAAGGCTCCACCTCCGAAAGCATGCTAAATTTATGAGCACAGGAAAACAAGAGAATGTCACCAATATAAGGCCTGGGGGTTTTGTTGCTTCTCAGTCTGTTTTCCATATGGTCCATACTTTGCGACTCATTCTTGCAGGATCACCCACTAATTTTGTAAGTAACTCCCAATCATGTCATTTTGTGTGTGAAGCCGATAGGGTAAGCTGGTTTACGAGGTAACATGATAGAACTGAGTTATCTGGTCCCCCTAAAATGGACATTGGAATTGAAACGCCTCGCCCGAGTAATAAAGCTTGGCATCCGCATAATTCCGTAAAGAGCTAACTTATTCCTTTTTCATAAAAATGACTCGCACATATAACTAAACCGTTGCTATAATCCTGACTCTTACGCTACCCCATATTCTTACATAAACAGTTATCTGGTCCCCCTAAAATGGACGTTGGAATTTAAACCCCTCGCCCGAGTTAGAAAGCTTGGCATCCGCATAATTCCGTAAAGAGCTAACTTATTCCTTTTCACTAAAAACGACGCGCACATATTACTTACCGTTGCTATAATCTTGACTCTTACTCTAATCCATAAGCTTTAATCTACAGTTAACACAAGCTCCTCCATTTGCCCTAAACTTGATAGAGACTCACCCTGCCATACACTTTAAAATTGGTCTCAAACATAATCCTTAACCTAATTTTAGCCATAATATTAAAACTAACTCTCATCTTATCTACTTTATGTCCTTCCCGACCCTTCCGAAAATCATTCTGATAAGAATAAGCTGTTGGGATTTTTAAAAACCAAACACAATAGCAAGACAAATATCTATTGATCGAATGAGAACTCCTTTTACACAATAGGAGGGGCGGATGGACGGTTAGATTTAGATGTCAGATATAGGGGTTATGGTTAGAAGTAAGGGTTTTAGGCAACTATTTCTCTACCACTCAATGAACAGTTGCGCATTCCCAATAGCTTTTCTTTTACATTCAGCTACTTGGTACATTTGCCGAAATGGTGCACTGCTTTTTGATTCAGGTAGTATTTACACGCACACAGTCAATGGAGTTCATCCAAGCTTCAGTGCCCGCCCTGTCGGCAAGTAATTTGGGGAACTGCAACTAAAATAACGTACAATTGGCATGCTTGTGCACACCTCTGCCATGAGGGACTCAAGATCAATGTATGGGATGCTCTGTAAGAACCTAATCCTAAAAGCTGTGTTCGTGTTATTTCAATGTTTATCCAGCAGGACTCAATTGGTTTCACACGCAAAGCGGCGCCGAAAGGAGGGCAACATATTGCTCGACCTTAAAATTTTCATTCAAAATTTTCAGCAGTGTGGCCCTGGTCTTTCGACGGTGAGGGCTATAGAAAAATTTAACCAGATCAGAAAAAGCTTTACTTCGGAGAGCATGCTAAATTTATGAGCACAGAACAACCCGGGAATGTCACCACTAAAAGGCTAGTGGGTTCTCAGTCTGTTTTCCATATTGTCCATGCTTTGCGACTCATTCTTGCAGGATCACCCACTATACCACCTAAGAGATCGATGTAGTAAGACCTCCCCTTCAAAAGTCTGCGAGTATTAACTCATGAGTTTTCGTGCCTGCTTAGTGCACATGAAAATCTTCCTCTGTCGTGAGTGAGACAGTCGACCCAGGAGTATGTCAGTAAACACAACGATCATAATCCCACAGCTGTAAGACTCCTTCCGTACCGCATTAATGCCGGCCATCCAATCACGCCAATGGTGAAGTCCTGTGGTGATGTCTGAGACACCCAAATATTCCGACATAGGTAAACTAAAAATCATGGTCCCACATCTCAAAATTACTGACAAATTTTATGGGTGGATGGACTGTAAGTTAGCGCACAGTATTAAGAAGGAAAATTGTCAGGTTCTCCTTTTAACCAACTGCAACGAGTAGTAAGCACTCTATCGTGTATTTCCCGACTGCGACTTAAATAAGACAATTTTGGAATTTCGCATTCCTTGATCACTGAATCCGATTTGGCCGATCCATTAGGCAATGGAAGCCGCCTGACTAACACACTCTCCGGAATGTTCTTCACGGTAGTGATTTAAAGCGCAATCTGCTGGTGTTATGGAAATCGACTGCCAGAGTTTCCTTTGCGTTAGGATTTATTTATATGTTGTGCCTGTCAAAACCATGAGACGGGGTGAATTTCAATGTTTGCTGCCGGAGGATTCGCCGGAACCGAAGACGTATTTCTCGATTCGGTAGACCGCAGCACTTTTTCGCTGCAACGGACTCATAATTACTACCGGCCCATCGCTAAGGATATATGTAGTATGCCATTGAAGCGGTCGATTGTGTGTGTACGTGTGAGTGTCTGTTGGCGCTAATGTTTTCTTGCCATAGCGTGGTTAACAACCAGCTGACTCCGGATTTCCCTGCACATTCCAAAGCATTACCAAAAGCTGGCAACTACTTACAAATGTCTTGATTATTTCTTAAAACAGTCTATTCATGCATAACAACACATAGTCTGGAATAATATGCTGGTACTCAAAGGGTGATGTCATGTGAATTTGGCGAATTTTACAGCCCATAAATACACAGTTTACTGGCAGGTGCAGAGTATAACAAAGCACTATGTGATAGGCTTTCTGGCAAAGAATTTCAGTTCTGCTACCAAAGGAAAAGCTCTGCGAGGGATGCGTGAACGGTGGATGTGCATCTTCGGTAGAGGACGTATTCTAAGGCCCAACTTTGCAGCGATAATACCCACAAAGACGTCTTCAACGGGGAATAATTGCGTGAAGGCTGCAGCGATAGAGAATTTGGAAATCAGGTCTGCACCGATAATATAGCAAGGACCTGCTACGTATTGGGGATACTTTGGGAAAGGGAATGCCTTCCGCTCTGTCATCCACTTAGATTCATTTGTACGCATAACCGGGCTTCCGGCGTTAATGTGGCCGAAGATACTTCTGCGGACTTCCGACAAGGGGAAGTTTGAGAAGAATCGGCGCAGCTGTTTCAGACTGATCCCATGATCGTCATCGAGGAAGACAAACGTGGAGCTGGCGTGTAGACAGCGGCGATGAACAAAGCGCAGATTGGAGATCGTCTTGAGGGTCAGGTTATAGTAGGTGTCTGTGTAGCTGGCGAGCAGAATGTCATCGAATTGCGCGATCTCATCGAGCAGGTCAGGGGGTATTTGGCCGTTTGCAGGAAGCCCAAGACTGAAGAGGACTCCAACCCTTACTTTGGCTTCCACAGCCTCTCGGCTGATGATCTTACGCAACTGAACGCGTCGGGCGTAGTTGGTGAGGGCACTCTTTACGATGATCATTGTCCAGTAGGAATTGGCGGTCCCTGAGGCACAAACTGACTTGCTGCTGTAGACAATGGAGATGTTAGGGTTGTTGATGGGTTTCTGAAGATACAAAAAATGTCGAATATACAATTGTCCGTAAACCGAACAGAGCAATCTATGATGAATTCTTTGTTAACCCTGCCCACATTCCGATAAGGGGCTACTACCATCTACGAGTCCAGGTTAGTACAGAAACAGCAAACGATGTAAACAGTCATGAATAACACAAAGCTGTACTCAGAAACTGTTAATCGCACGTATGGTGAAGAGCCGCTAACCGATCGCGTTGGAGAACTTACTCTTGTATTGGAGTTCTTTCTCGAGCCCTGCCAGCAGCTGCACAGCGGCGTTTTCAATAAGCAGAATATCATTGCAGGCCGTTGATCGATGGTAGAGCGTCTCCCACAATGATCGATGACGCCTGGCTCGAATCCCAGGCAGTCAACGTCCGGGGTTAGATGTGGCTGGGGCCGACGGCTAGTGAGCCAGAAACGGACAATCCTGCTTCCACATTCTTGTTGTTGCCGTCTTACATATATGGACAGAATGGTATTATCGACAAAGACGAGGGAGACCGGAATGGCCAATTCTGACTGATCAGTCGTCGTCAGTTGCACATGCCCAAATCGGAGTTGTGCAAAATCTGTTGATTCAACGCAAAACCCACTGAGCCACGGGCTCTTTTTCCCATCCATCGTTTGTAAATCCGACTGTATCTAGTTGATCTTTCCTAACTAAAAGTCTACGTCTATGACATATCGTGCATACGACAATCTATTTGGCAATGTCACATTTACAAAAAACTTAAAGGAATCCATTGTCTGGTTGATCTGAAATCACGCCTTAATCACGCCTCAATCTAAATATAAACATACTTCAGATGATTTTTAAAAATAAGTAAGAAATGACTTCTCGCTTTAAAAGAAGTCACTGAGGTTTTATTACGCCTGCTGTAGCCTTCTACGTGTTTTGATGCCCAATTCATTGCACCCAGGCTTGTTAAATCGTTCGGCAAAACATTTTCTTACTCATGGAATATTTGGTTAACATGTCTTATTTAACGAATGCCCCAGAGGTGGGGAGGAATCAGGTACTTAATATTTTGAGGACACTTACAGTTTATTAGTTCTTAGAGACGACTCAGTACCTTTCCGGCTATCACAGTGGCGTCGGGTGGAGTAACGAGCCCCTGCATCATGCTCCTGGAAAGACCAGTGACGCCGACATGTTGACTTCCCATTAAAGACGTTATTGCGAATTCGTGAACTGTCTTCTCGGGAAACTAGTCATCATTGGGCCAAGCGTATTTTCGCCTTCGTTACTGAGTTCTTTTTATGGTATGTAAGTACTGTGTTTGTGCGGATACCGCTCAAAAATGCAAACCAAAGTTATTTATACAGGTGGCTTGTAGCCTTATTTGACAAACTAACGCATTTTCCACAACGTCTACGCATTTACCAGCTACTCTTTAAAATACTACCGCAATATTTAAGTCCTCGCTTGCAGATTACGATCAAATGTCCGACCAAATATCTACGCAAGGATCATGACTCGGATTCAACCATGTCTAAATGAACGCAGAAGGTCAGTGTTGGGAATGGGCTACTCCAGCTTGAGGTCTCGAACCAACGTAACTTCCAAACAAATTTGCATTCATGCAAATTGACAAATGAGCTCAGAGCGGGATAAATTGTTCAGAAAAGGACTCAAAACAAAAATGGCCATTCCAGTAGCTCTAGTATTTGTCGGTTATACCATTATGATAGAAGATCTGTCAATCGAATACACCACTTATCATACATTCTGTGTGGTTCGGTGAGGACGTGCTCACTGGTTCCAATTCTACTATTGTACGTGGCCGATCGCAGCTGACAGAACAGGCATAGTGTGCCTCAATGTTTAGGGGGGTGAAATTTCAACCAATGGATTGCAGGATCGAGCACCAGGTGTTCCACACCAAGGGTTTGAAATGACTTGTCAAAACCGGAAACGAAATTCCTTTAAGTATATCCATGCCAAAAAAGCTCAGTTTTTTCCCGAAATAAGCAGTATAACAACGCGTGTCAGCTGTAAACTCTATCTAAAATTGTTGCGGAAGTCAAGCGCCAATTGAAAAATATAACAGAAACAAAAACTCAAGTAAGACAGAACGGGGAAACAGTTGTGGGATTTAAACAGACTACCGAATTCCAAATGACATACATGGGTGGGCAGGTTTTCACTGTCGAGCGTTCCTCAGAAAACGATAAAGGTTTTAAAAAATATAAGAATGAATTTCAACAAACAATATAGTGATTTCACGGTGTTCTTCAATTCTAGGAAATATTTTTGTAGAGCACTTACCACATTCAGTGCCAAACCGCAGTAGTATGCCATCAAGACATTATTCAGGTCAACGTCCATTGGATAGATCATATAGGCCTCAGGTACACGCAACCTGGCCAATTGCACATCCGACATCGTGGACAAATCGTCGAAAGTAAGACATCGAACTTCGAAATTGTCGTCAGCAGAAGAAGTGAAGAGTTCACTCACAAATCGGCATGATCGCAATTGGGCGTCTAGTGATTTCTGCACGGTGCTGTGATTGTCTGGTGAGCAGAGTTGGAGGCTTTCGACTGGGCAGTTGAGATAGAGGCTTGGTTGAGTAGCGCAGGCGGTGGTAATTCTGGACGGCTTTTTCTGATCCCTCGACAAAATCTGCCTGTTGTTGTAAAGCACAATAAGCAATGAGACTAGCCCAACCGCTGCTAGCAATTTCAATCGATGTCTAGTTGAATGATAGAACATAGCTACCGATCAATCGTCCTTTCACCTCCGGAATAGGGACAGGGACCGAATTGAAACACAGCTTGGATTTCCTTTAAAGCGTAATCTGCAGACCACAAAGAGACATTTGCTCTGCTGATAGAAATATGTTCTGTTTGACTAATTGCGACAGGAATTGGCGGTGCGTGTTTGAGTTGAAAAACGAGGGACAAGACCTGATTCTCGCAGCTTCATCGGGTGTGCCCGCAGTCCACGTACGTTTTAAAGGCGTCAGCGTGCGAAGACGCTACGGAGTGACGAATGGCACTCGAACCACCTCGTCCTGGCGTGCAACTTTAACACGATCAAAGGATGTGAGATCTAAAGAGCTATAGAATAGCGCCACCAAATGCATCTGTTGTGACAACTGCTCTTGTCTGTATGCTGGCAGGGCAGTCTGAGATATTCGGAATCGCGTTGACGAACGAAAGCAAGCTGCCTGCTGACATAGCGACTCTATTTTCGTCCTTGGTGCGTCAAGTTGAAGGTGGCAGCCGCTTAATTTGCAAGGTTGTTAGAGTGGCCGTCAAGGCTAATGAAGACCAGTCTCGGATATTTGTATTTTATTTGTGTTTTCTGGCACCAGTGTGTATGCAGAAACAAGGAACATTAAAGAGATGAATGTTTAATTTTGTGCATGCTTATGTACGAGGCACTGTTTTAGTAATTGTGCCAGAGAACTCCCTGGAGTCCTTTACGCCTTCGCGGAAAGTGTCGAGCATTACAGAGGCTAGCAGGATTTCCTATGGCCCCTATGGTTTGTCGGTAGATACACATTCAGTATCGGGGACTTGATTGCAGTGTTGGTGGTGTCGAACATACCACCCCACGCGGAGTCATTCGACTGGAGCTTGGTGCCGTGTATTCACTGAAGAGGTTGGTTCAGCCTCGAATGGATTACATCCTGACGTCGATATGCAACTCGTTGAATGTCTCCTGCAGGGCCACTCAGAGGACCAAACAGAAGGCAGCTGTTGAGCCAATATTGAGTAGTTGGTCATACTCTGAGTTAATATGCCCGCATTTGGAATGCACGGTTGTCCAGATGTTTCACTAAATCGTGCCATTAAGTTCGTATAGCCCTTTCCTTTCGTAGTCATGCTGTTTATGTTGATATATATATATATATATCAACATGAGTGAAGTTTCGAGGTCCAGATAGATTAACCCGTTCATCATCCCCAAAAGAAGACGAAGAAGAAAAAAGGCGATGCCATGGACCACACTGTATTGGTGCTGACGTTTCGGAATCCTCCTCGATTCCATCATCAGTGTAGTGGTAGGGTGTTTGTTCCTGCTAGCTCAGAGTTGTTCTGTCTCGCCGCCTGTCTCGTGTTATAGGCATGCCTGATACACGAACTCTGACCTGCTTGCTAGCGGGCGATTGGCTTAGGTTTCTCCGTGGCCGTCCGCCGGGGCGCTGGTGTGACCTCTGCCCCCTGCCCGGCCGCTGCTGTCGCTGCTAGGTCCGTGTGCCCTTTTGGGATTGGGGTGGTCCATAAACCGGAATCCACCATCAGGCAGCAGATAATGAGACCCAAAGACCAGCTACCTGCAACAGAATAATCAGCAGTGGTCTACAGCATACCTTGCCAAGATTGCAGTGCAAGGTATGTTGGTGAAACGGGCAAACGCCTCTGCACAAGATTGCACGAGCACCAGCTTGCAGTCAACCGCGAGAATAAGCTGTCACTGGTATATGGTCACATACAACAGGAGAAACACAGTTTCGTCCTTGGGGAGGCAAGCGTCATCGGCCGAGTCAGCGACAAGATGGCCAGACTGGTTCTCGAAAGTTGGTCCTCAGTTGACACAATCAACAGAGCCATTGATCTTCATCCGACCTACCAGGCGCTTCGTACGAGGCTCCAGTCAGTTCGGACGGGGTCGACAACACTGGCGAACAAATCGCGGCCCTCTCAACAGTTGTCACCTTCCCAGCAGGGTAAGAGAGCAAGCCGGCTGTCAGACGACCGACGCGAGACATCGACCCACCGACGCGCCCAAACAGCCGACCACGATTCCCACATGCAACGGCAGCCGATCGGCCCGTCAAATTATGGGGGGAGGGCCCAAGGGCACACGGACCTAGCAGCGATAACAGCGGCCGGGCAGGGGGCAGAGGTCACACCAGCGCCCCGGCGGTCGGTCACGGAGAAACCTAAGCCAATCGCCCGCTAGCAAGCAGTTCAGAGTTCGTGTATCAGGCATGCCTATAACACGAGACAGGCGGCGAGACAGGACAACTCTGAGCTAGCAGGAACAAACACCCTACCACTACTCTGATGATGGAAACGAGGATGTTTCCGAAACGTCAGCACCAATACAGTGTGGTCCATGGCATCGCCTCTTTTTCTTCTTCGTCTTCTTTTGGGGATGATGAACGGGATAATCTATCTGGACCTCGAATCTTCACTCATGTTGATTTATCCTATGGGCGCACAGCCCTCCGATCAGCACGCAGATGGGAGACTTTTGCTAAACGAGAGTCATCCACCTACGCACAGCTGAAGTTCCTGCATCGTTGCCTCGAGGAGAACGTCTTGCCGAAGTGTCTCCGATATAGCCTGCCAGTGAGGACTGACCTCTGCCAGCGGACAATGGCAGATTTCAAGAAGAAGATGATCCGAGTCTTGATACAAGACTGCCACGCTCGCATCCGTAATTACCGACGAGCGATAGAACAGCATATTTCCGCATGCCGGTCAATAGTCACCGCACACGATCTGCAAATGCTGGAATCGACAATACTCAGCAATGCACGTTGCCACCGCAGGTTGCGTGACAACCAATTGCTAGAGAAGTTCGAAAGAATACGTCCACAAATGGAGCCCTTTACTGACGGTGTCCTGGTTCACAACCTCTCGTCTCGTCGCCTCACACAACAACAGCTGGAGGTTTTATCCTATGACGCTAAGTTCAACA